>OX101752.1:43239282-43615953 GCA_944452675.1 Tachina lurida
GGGCCCCAGCTAAGGGTAATGAAGTTTTTTCTGCTGGCGGACCTTTGGCTTATTACCCGTAAAACTTATGTGTTACTACCCGATCTCTGAAATAACAGAGCAAAGGATGAGCATGTATTTATAAAAGGAAAACAAATAATGAAGGACCGTTGTTGTCAGTTAGGTGCATGATCACCTAGAACTGCCCCTGAGTTCAAAAGATAGTAGTAGTGGAGCCTTTATTAATAAAGGTGGATCTGCGAGGTCTGACCAGAGGCTACTTCTGGTGCTACGGGTGCCGGTTGCCCGACAGCTGAGCTGCTCAGAGATAAAAGCATTGCGGCTATCAAAATCCTGTGCTCAAAAGGTTGCACGCCCTGGATATGACCCCAGGGCACGGACATTCGTGTCTGATCGTAATAGGCACAGGATTTTGGTGGCGTCAGCTTGCTTTCTTCTCGCGAGGGTGGTTCAGCTGTGCCGGCAATGGTGGAGGAATTCTCTTGGGGACCTCGCTATTGGTGTATACACAACACCATAGCGTGGAAGCCTGAGAATTATCGTAGTGGCTGTGGTTGCTACCAAAATCGCTGGGAGAATAGTCTTGGCTTCCCAGTGTTAAATCAATGCTAGTGATTGGTATGACGCGATCAGCCAGACACTATTCTAGGTGCTGTTGCCAATCAACAGAAAGTTGTTATGGCATGAACATAGCAAATGATACGAGTTTAGATAGCTCAATTACCTAAGCAAGGTAATTAAATATAGTACAGGGATAACTATATATAAGGTTTGCAACCTGTGGTCCCTTGAGGCACACCTATGTATTGCATAGGTGTGAACTGTAAGGGTTCACGGGGGCGTTGGTCTGGCGTCCCCAAACCGGACTCGGTGCTTTGGCACCCGTGAGATAGGCCGTAAGGCAGGTGCTCACGCAAAGCCATTGCACATCTGTAGCATACGCTCGTGATCCATCAATCCATTAGAATGGATCGCGATCCAAATATCACAATATATGTATATTGAACGTGTAGCAGTGGCCTTATTGATTAAATATGGTTTTTATTAATTTTAATATGTTTTTCTCTCTGGGTGCACGATAGGTCTTGATTTTTTTTTTAGGAAAATGAAATCCATGTCATGATGTATTAGATTTTTATTTATAAAAAATGTATTGATTTCAAGTAAATTTCAAAAAATAATAAATAAATAAATTTAAAAAAATAGCACACGAAAACTGAGACTTACTTAACATTATGAACATGACCTCGGAATTATTGAATGTGTATCGGAAAAGAGAACTTCTTGCAATGGCAAAGCTATGTAAAAATCATAAGGGGTGGCGTTGACTGTAGTAGTTAGCATGTTCACTACAAAAACGAAGGTTGTGGGTTCGAGCCCGGTATCCAACAGTCATTAAAAAACAACACCACGCATTTCTCTGATGTGCATTACTGTCCCTTTGTATCAGTTGTTGTCTGAAAAGTTCTAGTGATGCAGGCATAAGGCACTGGTCACTAAAAACTATACCGACTTCATCAAATAGTAATCCTAATCTAACATCAGAGCAGAATCATCGGCAAAATAAAATAACCAATAAAATGGCTACTAAACACAGATTAAAAAATTTTTTGGATACCTCTCATTTAACAGCAGAGGTGCTGCAACACTGTATTATTAAAAACGTGCAAAAAGCAGAGTAGTAAAATAACGAAGCTTTCCCCTATTTCTTCCTTCACCACCTGTCTTCACTATCACTATCCCTTTCCTAAAGAAGCTAACACCTAGTAATAGTAGTAGGCATTTATTGCCTAAGTGTTACTTCTCTTAAAAAAGAAATCACTAGAAATGATCAAAATTTGCACTACTTTAAGATCACAAGTTCAGGATCTTATGGACTCCCTTGTAAGCTCCTTCTTTGCTGGGGTATTAGAAACTTATACATACATATATTTTGTAAAGCATTTTTAAAATTTTATATATTTTACCTTGTGCTCTTTTAGTTTATAAAAAAATAAACATTTTATCATATCATATAAGTATCTCTGCCTGTTTTTTTATGCAAATTTATTTATATACGATAATTACACGCAAAACATATTTTATTTTTCACTTAAAACACGAGATGTATAAAAAAAATTATCTATAATTTTTTAAAAATTACAACAACTAATATAGCCCAACACTCGCGGCACTTAAATAAAGTAATTTAATTTCAAATAGCAGAATAACAAACAACACTTTTGAATATTAGTCAAAAAAAATTTTTTTTATCTCACCATTAACACTGTATAAATATGTAATTTCTACTAAAATTATTGCCCGGGTACAGGGAAAAATTAAAGCAAAAATATATTAAAAACAACAAAAATAATTCGGCATCTTTTGCCGCAACGTGCTTTAGCTGGAGGGCAAAATCTTCCTGCCTCTTTTAATTGCGGTTGTTACGCAGATAACAAATAATAAAGTACAGGAATTAAACTTACCATGGAAATATGACGATTAAATAAAGTATCCTTAATTAAAATCCTAAATGATTAATGGAAATGTGGCTGAAAAAGGGAATTATGACTTATTTATTATAAACACACACTGTTATACACACATAAATATTTTTATATTTAAGTAATTTATTAAAGGAATTTGTTTAAGGATTATTAACTTGTAATAACTTTTTAAGGAATATTTATAAACATTTATACACTACATATATTTATTTGGTATATATATTTTTTTATTTTAATTATATGTAAAAATTTTTTCTTAACTCTGTTAAACTTTTTTTAGAATACATTTTTTTACATTAAATCATTTACCAGCAAATTAATTATCATATTTCTTTTAAACTCAACACGTTGTTAAATAAACACATTTTGTACCATATAAGTATTTAAGCAATAATATTGTGCTAAATTTTCATTTGTTGTTGTAACATTTTATTTGCCTTTAGCCTTGAAATCTTAGAATTTTTACGGCACACACAATTTAAAATTTTATCTTATGCTCCACTCTGCGTTTTATTACACTGAATTCATGCTGTTATTTTTGTTTCTTTTTTTTCTGCCTCTTGTATTTTCTTATTTTATTCTGCCTTGTTACGTATTCGCTACTACGTATCAACCGTTAGCAGGACATGAACGCACGACAACGACATTAGTAATACGACTGATGTAATGTTGAGCTCCAGCACTCTGCCGAACACACATAGAAAGAAGACTAGGACACACAGGCCGGAAAAGTCGGCTAAATAACAAGTACCAAAAAAAAAACACAAAAAAAAATTATAAAAACAAAAAAAGAAATGGAAGAATTTAACAAACGAATAACTCACAAATACACTCACACTTTAAATAAGCATACACACAAGTAACATTAATATGCTCAGAGAAAAATGTTGCTGTAAATGTAACAATGTTGCCATACTAAATTTTTAGCTTAGAATCACTGGTAATTGGGAAATTAATCCTGAATGTTTTGAAGCAAAATCTTGGGGGACAAATTTAATTCCATAAATGCATATTTTCATTTAATTATTTATTTATTTCCTTATTCATATGTTTATTTATTTAATTTTATATATTTATTAATTATTTTATGTATACTTTAATATTTATTTATTTGTTTATTGCATTATTAATTTACTGAGGAATAATTCCCCCCTAATCCGGCTTAATTTTGGTATTTTCAATTTTTATAGCATGAAATATGAATAAAAATATGCAATGTGATTTTCGAAAGAAGACACGAAAAATTTAACTAGACTTTAGCTGGGTCATCAAGACCCATGTCTATCAGAGATACATACATACTCATTAGGTTATATTCTTAACTAACTTACTTACCAAGTATTGAACCAGCAAACTTCTACCTGATAGACAAGCACTCTACCCAATATGCTAACAAGCAGCCTGAATAACCATTGAAATTATTGTGCAAACATTCTTATACAAAAATTAAAAAGATCATGAAAAAAATTGTCTCTATGTCTATTTATAGATATGAAATAACAATACACCTCATAAAATCAAGAAGATTTCCTTATTAAAAAAATCAATAAGATGCTTTACACATACTCATATAGGAACCTACTAAAATCAAGAAGAAAACCTTATTGAAAAAATCAATAAGCTAACCTAATGAAATCAAGAATCCCTTTATAAAAAAATCAAGAAGGCAACCTAATAAAATCAATAAGAAATCCTTTTAGTTTACAATTTATAAGAAAACCTAATAGAATCCAGACGTTTTTCTCTATGGATTGTTTTTTTTCTGCTGGGATACCCCTTAGCCTAAAAACGGTTCATAGAGAAAATCTTCTTGATTCTATTAGGCAGTTTTTTCTCGGTGTAGAATATAGGGACCTCCAGTTTGATGAATGCTAATATTTATTCATTGTATCTTCAAAAAGAAACTAGCAATAAGTATTAAAATCTTAAATCTAAATGAAATTATTTGATGGTAATTAAGGCCATTTCAGACTATAAGACAAGTATTAATACTTTTATGGAAAATGCAACTCTGACATGTTGAGTTGTTATTGTGTTTTCAAATTTTTTAAACAGAAATCAGATCAGGGAGGCATTTTCGTCAAAACTATTAATACTTGTATTATAGTCTGAGTGGCCCTTTAATAATACATAAGAGTCGTGCTAAGCAAAAATTTAATATAAAATGAATAATTTTCTTTCCTCACCACGTGGCAACTCATTTGAGCAAATACTATTGCATTGCGGGAATCAGCTTGTTATGCCATCCAAGAGTTATTCTCTCCCTGAGATAAATGTAATAATAACAAAATATAGAACCTATTTTTTT
Organism: Tachina lurida; assembly: GCA_944452675.1. Classification (NCBI taxonomy): domain Eukaryota; kingdom Metazoa; phylum Arthropoda; class Insecta; order Diptera; family Tachinidae; genus Tachina; species Tachina lurida. The sequence goes on from OX101752.1 coordinate 43,244,077, forward strand.
AAGAAGACAAAAAAATGGGAACTTAACTATGATGCTTGTGACAAAAATAAAATACTTCAAAAAAGTATAAAAAAATTATAGAAAAAAAAAATTAAATAGTTTAAATTGTGATAAACTCACATTTGTTTTCTAACTTAAAACTGAAACTTAAAAAAAAGAAATACAAAAATTACTTAATTTGTAATAATAAACATTAAAACTAGGGACACCAGAAATGTTTGATGTCATCAGCAGTTGTGATGCTAGTGTACAATAAGAATAAAATCATCTAACAAGAGCATAACATTTTGGGTGTATTCTTACATGCGCAAATGATGTAAAATTTAAGGCTCAAATAATTTGCTAAAATTATGAAAAAAAAAATATACTCTTAAGCTGTTGCTAAATAACTTACTGCTCTTTTAATTTAATCTCTCTTTTACCCAGTCTTTGTATTTCCAGCAAACATTTCCAGTAACACAGTTCTATATATTTTTTCAGTTCTCTCTTTTTAGCGACTAACACTTGAGTATTTTAGGCTCTCAGTTTACAAAATTATTTTACGATGCAACACAAAAGTGTCCCAAAATTCTCTCATTTAACCCACTTCCTGTTTATTTGTCCCAAACTATTTACTTATTGTCCGCTTTTGGGTCTCTCTCACCTTGTTGGTGCATATTCCCAGTTGATTTTCCTGAGAGAAGAAAGCAAAAGGACAAAGAGGGCTCAACTATGAAAAAAAAACACCAAAACAAAAACGTCATCATATATTTTATGCATAGTTCTGTTTTTTTTTATTTCTGTAAACACTTTGTTTTATCTGCACGTCTTTTGTATTTCTTAAACTTACAAATAATTAAATTACTTAATAAGGCTGCTTATAAAGGCGATTAAGATGATAATGGCATTGTTGTAGCTCTAGTTGCTGTTGTTGTTGTTGTTTTTGTTGTTGTAGCTGTTTTTGTTTTGGTTAAGTTATGCAAGTAAATTTCTGCTTTCTTTTTTTTTTTTGTAATGATATATTTCTGTTGTTATTGTAATAATCGGTATACACTTGTGTGTCTGCAGTGTCTTAGGTCAGAATTTGTCATCTACGTATGCTGCCACAAAATAACTGAGTGACTGAGTGAGTGAATGAGTGAGTGAGTGTGTACAAGTGTGTAAAAGTTGAAGATAATGACTTTTGGCGTAGATTCCTTGGCAAGGGCTGTGCAACGAATATTCAAAATTGAAAACTTTTAATTTTGTCTAAGAGAAAACTTCTTGTTAAATCTTGATTTATGCTAGAGTAGAAATATTAGTAAAAAAAAAAGTTTTGAAAAAAAACCTTACTATTAATAATTGATAGACATATTGGGCGCCAAGTGTAGCGAAGAGTAAATCATTTGCATGACCTAAATTTATAATATTTTTTTATTTTATTTTATGCCTTAAGATAATTAGGCATGAGTTAAAATTTAAATGATATTGTAATTTAATAATTTTGGATGTAATGACTGATTTCGCTTACGAATTATTTGATAGTTAGAAGTATGTATATTAAACTACATATACATACATACATAATATTAAGTAGTGTGAATAAAAACAAATTAGAAAGAACGTAATAGTGTTTTCACACTGACTTGGTTTTAATAAAAGTTGGTTTTAATGTTGAAACCAACTGTTAAAACCTGGTTTTATCATGCAAATTGTTTTTGTTAAATCCAACTTAAAACCATTTCTGAATTGGTTTTATTTTAGTTTTATGAAATGAAACCCTGTTTTCGCTGTGGTAAATTCAGTGCTGCCAAGTTAAAATGACCGGCAGCAGCTGATAATGTTTATGCCAGTGAATAACAAGAGCTTTCGCTTGAAAGATTTTCAACTTAAAAATGGATGCAGCAGCAACAATAAGTAAAAAATTATGGAAAAATAAGAGTTCTTTGGAAGGAAAACAACAAAAATATTTTCCTTGACCTCTGGAAAGTGAAAATAAACAATATGACATATCGAACCACCGATAAAAAAAGTTGTATTTTGTGATTTATTTGTACATTTTTTATTTACAATAACTTGATTTCCAAGCACTTCTTCACTTTGTATTACTAGTTCCATAATTTTAAAATATTTATTTACAAAATATAAAATAATTTCCATTTTAGAGCGCATTGTAAAGTTTCTTAGTTTTTCATACAAACAAAAACAGTTGTACAGTTTGTCAAATAAGTGTTATAAAAAGCAGAAAAAAATACAACAACAAACACACGCATTTCTGCAGGAGATCTATTTTATTTTGAGCAAAGTTATTAGACAGTCTGTGAGTTAAAACCTGAATTTAACAAACTTGCAGTGTGAACGCAAAATCAGCTGTTTATAGTTTTAACGTTAAAACCTGGTTTTAACTTGCAGTGTGAAAACACTATAACTATCATAAAAGCTTAAATATATATAAGAAGAAAATAAATGGTTAAAAACATATAAGTATCCATACCACAAGTAAATTTCGAAGACAATTTGCAAGAGCAGTTTATTATTATTGATTCTTAGACGTTTTTTGTTTCTCCTGTAAAAAAATATAAAAGTGTAGTTACGTCCCTTTGCATTTAAGGTGACGATATATATAATAAATTGTGTTTGGTTTTTATATAAAACTTTTAGCCACCGAAAAAGATGCACATTTATTTAAAACAAAACTGTTAATCTTATTAAAAAAAATAGAAAACGTTTTATTAGTTAATATTCGTTGTTTTTTAAGTTAAGATGTTATGAAAAAAATCTATTGTTAGAAAAATAAAAATAAAAGTGAACTTAAGCTATTATATTGAAAGTCAAAATAATTTTTATTGATAGTAAGTCGAGATAAGTGCTTTAGATTAAATTGAAAGATTGCGGAAAATCTGAGATAAGATAATTTTTTAAAAGCTTAGTTAAATATGAGTTTTTTTAATGAGGAATAATCTGTAAGGGCTGTTAGTTGCTGGACTTAAGTGTAGACAAGTTTTGATGCTCAAATATTTTAATATTGATGTAGCTACCTTAAAAAAAAAAATTAAGTTGAGTTAATATGTTATGACTTATGTACTGTATAATACTGTACAATACTCGATGATGAAGTTAGGGGTTGGAGGATTAACCAAACCTCCCCTGCTCTACTACACGAAGGTCTTTGTAAAACCTGGATACCATCCACAGAATTGTGGACGAATGGAACTCCTGGTAGAAGAAAAAGTGTTGATTTTTATACGGACGGCTCCAAAACACATGAAGGTGTGGGTTATGGAGTCTTTTCGAGGGCTTTAAGTCTTCGTATTGCTAGGCGACGACTCCCGGATCACTGCAGTGTCTTTCAGGCAGAGATCCTTGCTATAAGAAAAGTTGCGGATTGGTTGAGAGTGAATGTCACTTCAACGACTTTGATTAACATATACACCGATAGTCGAGCAGCTATTATGGCCCTCGAATCCCCACTTCTAAGAACAACAACAGCCCTCGACTCCCGATCATCTCTAAATGAGATGGCAGAACACTTTGATATTAGGATCATCTGGATCACGGGGTATAGAGGCTTTCAGGGGAACAACACTACAGGTTCCACAGGATTTGGAATATGTGGGTTTACCCCTACTCTCTTGTAAACTCATACTTAGGCGCAAGACAGAGGATGAAACAAATAGAAGGTGGGTCATAAGAAATGATTGCGTGATCACAAGGCAGTTATGTACTCATCTAAATAAGAAAGGTACGGATTACTTAATTTTGAAGAATAGGAAACAAATCTCGATACTAGTGTCCGTGTTAACCGGACACTGTCTCATAGGTAGGCATGCACAAAGGCTAAGGGTTGAACACAATGACTTTTGCCGTAGCTGCCAGGATATCGATGAAGAGGAAAGCATAGAGCACTTTCTTTGTCACTGTCCTGGACTTGCAGGAAAGAGAATGGCCACAATGGGCGCTCTTGAGTTCAGGGAACTTTCTGACGTTGCTAGTGTTGAACTTCAACGTATTAGTAGCTTTATATTGAGCTCTGGTTGGTTCGACCGTGGGGACTCCGCATAAGCAGAGTCTCCGTGGTATCACAATGGACCAAAACGCTCTAAGTGAGTCCGGGTTTCTGACTGCCACCCCTAACTAACCTAACCTAACCAATGTATTATTTTCGAAGAAGATTTAAGTTAAAATATAAATGCGTATAGTTTTATTAATAATGACATTTTTTAATTGAAATTTAACTGAGTGATATATCTTGAAGAAGAAAATAATTATATATAATAAAATAAAAAATCTCTAATGTCAACTTAAGCCTTTATTATATATAGCCACAGATATATATTTGCGGTTTTTAAATAAATTTTTAAGTAAAAAAAGAAAGAAAATACTTTTCTCTTGAATGACTCTACCCATTTTATAATTTAAGAATTCATTTCATGGCAAAATATAAGTTTTGTATAAATCAAGTTAACCAGCTACGTCCAAGCCATATGCACAATGTGCAAACTTTTACAAAAGAGCTTTTGTGCTTTCACACCTACGAGAGTGCAACAGCCACAACACAGCAGACAACAAAGCTTGCTTTTATTTTGCAAGGAAACAATAACAAATTTAACAGCTTTCAAAGCTGTTTAGCTTAATTGTAAATATCAGTGTATGAGTGTTTGGACGTAGCTGGAGTAAACAATACTTCCCGAACCAAGTCAATTTTTTTTAGGTCGATGTCGATTCGTGTATGTTAAAATTTTTATATTTTTATACAGTTTCACATTACTCATTCGCTCTAAGTTACTAAATTAACATACTTTTCCATTGTATACCTAAAAGTATGCAATGACTTTTGAAAATATTATTTATTTTTAATCACTGTTGCCAGAATCGGCGATTTATGGACATTTTGCCGACTTTATCCAATACAATGAAAGTATGCGTTTTGACGATTTTTGATCGTAAACTGAAGATTTCCTTAATCGCCGATATATAAATCACTTATTAAATCGTGCTCTAGCATCATTTTGCTTGTCTTAGAAAATTCGCAAAATAAATTTTATCTGCACAAGAGAAATCAATGCACATGTAGATATAAGAAGAAATCAGAAGTGGTTTGATTGTTATTTAAAGTTAATATTTAATAGTGCATTTACACTGTCTCGAAATCTAGTACTTTCGGGATTTCGAGCTAAATCAAGCTGCTTTTTTTTCAGATTTCCCATACAGATTTCCTACAAATCTACTTATCTAATAAAAATCGAATGTTTTTATTCATTCTTTACTACCTTGTACAACCAAAGGTGAGTGAATTAGCTACGGTCTGCTAAAGTGTGTGAATTGGCTACATTTCAGTTGTTTGGTTGTAGTTTTGGAAACACTTCAGTTGATGGGTTTTGTTTTGGATAAAAAAATTTTGATAAATGTTAAAAAAGTTGGGGTAAACGGTATACATTTTCATAAAGATTTTAATGAAAATATGCTAGATTTTGTGCTCATGTAAATGCCCTATAAGTCTCATCTGGCAAAGTTTAAATTTTTTCCAGCAATGGAAGCTTTAAGAAGATTTAAATTGTAATTGAAATACGAACATGTTTAAACCTGGCTAGGGAAGTATATATTTAGTTATTTGCCAAACAAAACTGAGAGAGCAAACTCGATGGGTTTCACTTGAATAGTTAAAAATTTATTTTGAATTTGTGTTTACAAAAAAAAAAAACAAAATAATTTATGCTGGCTTAAATTATAAAATCTGTGAAAAATTATGTAGAAAGAGTAAAGTATTTTAACTACATGGGCGTGGTTGAAAAAAAAGAGCCTATAATTCATTCCAAAGTCCCATTTAAATTGTGTGGATCACGAAGATCGGTCTAGAAGTCTGGTCTCCTATGAGGTATAATCAAACAAACAAATAAATAAACAAGAAAGAGTAACGCGTTACAATTCTCTTGTTTATTTGATGTTAGAAATACATGGTAGACAAAAACAATTTTTGCAACTTTGGTTTAAGGGAAATTTTAAGTTATTCGAAGCGTCCTCGGGAATAGACACCAGCTAGTTTTCAGTTGACATGCGTTATAAGGTTTTGGCAACTGGGAATGCAATTAAAGTTTAGTTGAAGATCGGAAATGATTCATTATATTTATAAAAAAATATAATTTTGAATTGATGAATATTTTCCATCATCATACTAACAGAACTAACAATAAAATTGCCAAGGTTTTTTTTTGGAGAAAAACTATTAAACATGTAACCCAACAAGGACATGATACAGAGGCAAATTTCGAACTTCGATATCGCACACATTTTCATACAATTATAATTCTGTTTGTAGGGAAATTTCGATCTATATCGAATGATGTAATTAGCTTTCATGTAATGCGTATTAGCAGAGTTACTAAAAACATTAGAAATAAAATAGTTATTAAAAAATTATTATACTTTGAATTATAAAATAATCTGTACTCTTGTTTATCTTTTATTTATTTCAGCTTCAAAATTTCTGTCCAAAATTAAATGTTTTCTTCTTTAAGGATGCATTTATTTGCCGGAATTTCAAGTAAGTATAAAAATTTGCAGTATAATGAACTTTTCCTAATTGGTTGCAACAAACTCTTGCAGCGGAAAGTGGCATACATTTGTCTTTAATTTGATAAAATTTTTTTTTTAATATTTTACAAATATTTCGGCTTATAGTAACTAATTAAACAAGTAAAAAAAAGTAAAAAAAAAGTAAAGTTGTTTCAACTAGATCAATTTCGTCGCATAGCATCAGTTTCAATATGTTTTATGTGAAATTTTTAGAGCCTGAGCTGCGATATCGGCAAGGTTCGGCTTGTCGCACACTTACATTTTAAACAACAATTAAAATTGTTGTTTGTTTTGAACGAAAGTGCGCAACAAGTCGAACGTTGTCGATATCGTGGGTCAGGCCCTTAATTTAATTTACTTTAATTCATTCACAAATTTTCTTGATAAGAACTTTCAGCGACTTGAATATATACGAATGTTTTGCTTGTATGCATGTCTAAATTTCTGTTGAAAAATTTATTTCTAAAACCTCGTCAACACTGTGGAAATTGATCTCAGTGAAATTAATTGTTATTTGAAATACCAAGAACTTGCAAAAAATATCTGCTCCCATTTTTATAATTGTTTAGTTATTGCAAATGAATGAAATACCAAACACATTTTCTTTTACATACATACATACAATATTTCCAATATTTCCAATAATTCTCAGTTTGTTGATTTTCTATTTAGAAGTGGCACAAATGCTCGAATAATTTGTCTCTTTGTATTTGTTTTTGCCTGTACGCACTTGTGAGCATGTTTGGTAATTTCGTATATAAAAGTTAATTGCAAATAGCAAATCATATCCTACAGCTTCTGTTTTAATTAAGTTCAACTCCATTGGATTGCGGTTATTTATTTTTAGCAATTTTAGCAAAAAAAAAAAAAAAAAAAACAACTCACACAAATTTTGCATCACTTTATAGTATGCATATTTTTTCATATAAAATTGCTATAAATAGCAGCAATTTTATTATCTGCAGTGACTATTTTAATGTGCTTAAAATTTGAATTGAAATTTTGCATAAAAGTTTTCTAAAATATTATTGAGTCGAGTTATACTTTTGCTATGACAATTATTCAGTATCAGGAGTATTGAAAGACTATAAAATATGTGATAGTGTTTTCACACTAATAATAAACGTTGGTTTAAACCAACTGTTAATACCTGGTTTAACGATACAATGCAACCTTGTCTTCACTGTCCTTAATTTAGTGCTGCCAAGTTAAATTTAGCGGAAGCAGCTGATAATTTTTCTGTCAGTGAATAAAGGGCCAATTCATATTTAAATGTCGCTTTTCATTAATTTTTTTATGGAAAAATTACTTTTAAATATAAATTAATATTGTATTATAAGTTGATAAAATTGGCCCTACGAACATATACCGATTGAAAGATTTTTAACTGAAAAATTGATGCAGCCGCAATAATAATAAAAAAAATTGCGTAGAAAAATAAAGTTTTGGACAGAAAACAACGAAAATATTTTCATTGGCCTATGGAAAGGGAAAATATACGAAAGACTGATAAAAAAGGTTTAGGTTTTTATTTATTTTTCACTAAATATTAAATAAATTTATTAGTCGAGGTTAGTACAAGGCCAAATTAAAATATAGCATAATAAAAAAATGATTTTTTGAATTTTAATCTATTAAATATCTAGACCAAAGAAATATATAACTTAGACAACTTTCATAATTGAGGCTATCAGCGCAGCAATGGTGTAACCCACAACGACTTAAATAAACAATTGCTCTATTTAATTGTTTAATTGCTTTATTACTTTCCTATATTATAATCTGTGCAAAAACGATTTTTCAGCTCCATCTTCTGTAGAATACCAAAAGGTAGCTTAATCTACACTCTTTTTTTTTTTTTTTTTGATACTTGGTAATGTAAAAAATTTACTTATTAAGATAACTGCTACCAAAAAACTAAAGTGGGGTACAGTAATTCTGCACTGATAGCCTCAAATAAATAATAAATTCAGTAAAGTGTGACTTTGACTCGCACACGAAGGTTTCCGTACGGACAGTAGATATATTAAACTATATGAATTTTGGAATCTTTGGTCGTTTTTGGCATTTTTTCGGATCTTGGCATTTTTTGATTTTGGTGTTTTTCTAGTTTTGGCGTTTATTTTTTCCTTTTTTTGGCGTTTTTTTCGGTTTTGGCGAACTATTTAAGTTTTAGCAATTTTTTTTATCGTTTTGGTGATTTGTTCGGTTTCTGACGATTTTATAATTTTGGGATTTTTTTTTAGTTTTTAGGATTTTTTCGGTTGTGTGCGTTTTTATAATTTTGGCGGTTTTTTAGTTTTGGCCTTTAATTTTGTCGCTATAAGCGTTTTTTCGGTTTTGGCTACTTATATGAGTTTTAGCATTTTTTTTTAGTTTTGGCGTTATTTTTCGTTTCGGCGATTTTTTAGGTTTTTGGCGTTTTTTTTTTAATTTTGGCGATTTTGGTGATTTATGTTTGTTTTAGAGATTTTTAGTTTGGCGATTTTTCATTTTGGCGATTTTTTCTGTTTTGGTGATTTATTTTAGTTTTAGAGATTTTTTTAGTTTTAAATTTTTTTATAGTTTTGGCGATTTATTTCGGTTTTTGTGATTTTTTTATACTTTTCGATTTTTTTTTCGATTTTGGGATTTTTTTTCGGTTGTTGGAGTTTTTTTAGTTGTGGCGTTTTTTTTTTGCGTTTTTGACTTTTTTTCGCTTTTGCCGATTTATTTTAGATTTAGAAATTTTTTTAGTTTTGCGCTTATTTTCGTTTTTGGGACTTTTTCGGTTCTTGCGCTTTTTCATTTAAGTTTTAGAGACTTTTTAATTGTCGATTTTTTCGTTTTTGCGATTTTTTTCGTTTTTGGTAATTTTTCGGTTTTTTGTGTTTTATCAAATATGACGTTTTTTAGTTTTGGTGTTTTTCTTTTGCGTTTTTAAGATTTGTAGCAATTTATTTTAGTTTTTGGGTTTTTTTTTCATTTTGGCGTTTTTTTCGGTTTTTGGCGTTTTTTCATTTTGCGATGTTTTCGGTTTTTGGTGAATTATTTTAGTTTTAGGGTTTTTTTTTTAGTTTGGCGATTTTTTTTTTTGTAATTAGGGGTTTTTTTTGGGACTTTTTCGGTTTTGGTCGTAATTTAAGCGTTTTTTTTTAGTTTTGGCTTTTATTTTTTTTGGGTTTTTGGGATATTTTCGGTCTTGGCGACTTATTTCAGTTTAAGCAATTTTTTTTTAGTTTTGGCGTTTTTCGGTTTGACGATTTTTTTCGGTTTGGCGATTTTATGATTTTGCGATTTTTTAGTTTTAGCGTATTTGTTGTTGCAGCGGCTTAGGTTTTACATATTCTGTCAAAATTTCAGATCCGCGAAAACACCCTGTAACTGACGGACGGACAGTGTAGTGAAAACAATAGTGTTGCTTTTCATCTTTGGCGTACGGAACCCTAAAAAAGGAACGACAAAATTCATGTATTTCTATGTAATTTCATTACAAGAATCTGAAAATAGGGTGAGCCTGAGCCCTCTTTTACACATTTTACTTCTTAGCCAGAATCAACCACTTCTTACACAGAACTATCGCAGACTTATGATAGGAACACAACTGGGACGAACGACGAATTTCGTGCACGTCGACGAATTCGTCGATAAGAATTCGTTGTCGTTTGAAGCACAATAACGACGAATTTACTCAGCGAATTCAGCCTTTATAATTGATAAAGTTGGTTATTATGTGTGCAATGAGAGAGAGAGAGAGAGAAAATTGTGTTTTCGTAGTTTGTCGGATCTCAGAGATCGTCACACACGACTAATTTTGTTCTACGGCAGTGTTGTGTTCATTTTCATATGAACAAGTATGTTTTATTTTTTATGAGGAAAGTTCGCATCCAAAATATCGTCTTTCGTTTCTAGCATTATGGAAGACTTTTAATGAAAATTGGTATTATAGCTTTCTTTAACTTTAAAGTCTAGATCCCATTATCGGCTCAATGTGCAGATTTTCGTCGGTTCACTGAAATAAAGTTATAAATATTAAGCTAAATTGGCCGTATTTTTCAACTGATTGAAACATAAGGACATAATTGCCCCACACTGCATTGGTAATGGAGTCATATAGACTTATTACAAAATTATGTGAGAAATAAGGCAAGTTTGGTTTATTACTGACGACTTTATTGCAATGAGCCGACGAAAATTGGTATATTGTGCCGATAGTGCGATCCCGGCTTAAGGTTTTAAAAATTTAAGAGTTTTTTTTACCAAAAACTAGAGTTACTTACATCTCTGCATTAGTCTATAAAAATTTTAATATCGAGCATATGAGCCGAATTGCTATTTAAACATTTTTAATACGAGTATGTGTCAGTGTCTAGTAGACACTTATTAGAAATCGAAAGTACAATTATTCGCCAAATAAACTGCCACAGAAAGCTTCCGTTGCCTCTAAACTAAAATTTAAGCCACAATCTTATTTTAATTTTCCTTACCAAAAGCCAGTCGGAAGACAGAAAGAAGTAAATGTAAACTTATAATAAAAATTGCTAAAAAATTAAAGTGCTTGTGCTTTTTTTTATAAATTAAAATAAATATCTACTCGTTTTTTATTCTTGCAAAAATAACAAAAAATTTATTAAGATAAAGAAGACAAATAAAAAGTGTAACGGCGCTGAATTTTAAATTATTTATTTCCTTTAACGTTGCCATGTATTACCCATACACATTTGTAGTTCTGTTTTATTTTTGCTTCTTTCCAGTGGCTGTTGTTTGCTGCCTATTTTGTTTGTGTACAGTGGGAAACAAACAATAAATTACTTAACAATATACAAATATAAGTATAACACATTTATACAAGTATGAATTTCTAAAGTATAAAATATAAAACTTCATTTTCTCCTTCACTGCCACAAGACGTGTTGTTCTGTTTTTCCTTTGCTTGCTTTAAATGAAAAAAAAACAATTTTCCCTGCAATACATGGAGTAATACTTTAAATATCTTAACACCACTAAAATACAAAATAAAAACTATTTTCTGCTGCTCTTTCTTTGGCGTATAGCTTTGCTTATGCATAGAAAGAAGTTTACTTCTTCCAACAGTTTAATTCAAAAATCATCTCAGAATATTTTACTTCAAAGCTAAGAAAGTTTCTGTTTTATACTCGTATTGCTTGGTTTAATTTGTTTGGAAAAAAAAAAATAAAATAGAAATAAATTTTCACTCAATATGATTTAGTTTATGTAGAATATTATCTTTTAAAATTGTTTTGGAATTTCGCTTGTATTTGGTGGCAAAAAAAATATTTGCCATATACGTATGTATGCGCACTATGGGGTGCAGGGTGAGGCAAAATACGACATACAAATCTGTCACTCTATAAAAAAAATTTTCTACATAAATCTGCTTAATACTGATTTTATATAAATTGATAAAATTTTAATAATTATGTAACAACTCGCTTTGAAAAAGTTATTTTTGGCATACAAAAATATGTCACCTAATATTCTCTATGGAAATTTTGGGAGTTAACTCACCTTTTGTATGCTTATTTGTTTTTTCTCTATCTCTGATTCGATAAGGCTAAAAAGTTCTGTACGTTAAATTACGTGTGATAATTTTTAAGCAATAAGTAATTATTAGCAGAACGGAACAACATGGTGTTTTAGGAGGCCGCCACATGTTCATCATCTGCGTTCTGTACCTGGATTCATTAACTTTTATTACGATAATCGCATTGCTATATAAAATAAATAAACATATATCAACTTTGCTATTCAATAAAATATTTTAACGATATTTGCAGACGGTTGGAGAAAAAAAAATTAAAACACAAGTTTAAACTAATTGAGTTTTTCTTTATTATTCTTTGTGCTTTTCGCTTATTTTAACATTTTCTTTACAGAAATATCACACAATATTAAATTAAATGGTGGGTAAGATAAAGCTAAAGACTATAGTAAAAAACAAGTTACGGAATCACATTATCGTTAACGCAATTCGTATAAATATGTCATTAAATATTACGATTTTCGGTTCGCAAAAATGTACAAAATCCAGGTACTGTTGTGTTAGAATGCTCTTTAAGTGCACAACCACGCTAACAAGACCGTACGGTACAGTACGGTAACAGCAACGTTCGGCTAACCCAGCCTTTACTGAATCGCACTACTGGTGTGGGGTCCACTAACTAAGTGTGGTGTCAAACTTCAGCTTAATATACGTACATAATTTGCAATGCAAATAGCATATGTGAATTGTTTTGATTCATCGTGATCCAATAATAATAAAATAATAAGAAGATAGGCAATGGAAATTCAAAACCGGGAAAAACCGAAAATGGTGTCAACTCTGTTACGAATGGGGGATTTTGAGGAGATTTTGAGGCTGAACAGATACCTAAGAACCTTATCTGGAACTCTGATCAGCTACCTGGTAACCTGGGCTGGAAATCAGATCAACATGAAAATCCCCAAAATCCCAGATTTGTAGCAGGGTTGCCACCATTTTTGGTTTTTCCAGGTTTTGAATTCCCAAAACAGGACTCTGACCACCATCACCTATCTACTAAAACTATTTAAATTAAATTTATTTTAATTCAAGAATTTTAGTTTCATTAAAGTAGAGTTTGTTTATTCTATTCAAGTAAAATATTCAACCATATTTTTAATAAAATTTTGTTGCATAAAATTTTTTTTTCAATTCATCAGTTATGTTAAAAAACGTTTTAAGAATTTAGCAAACTAAACTAAAGCATTAAAGTAAAATTAACCCACTTGGAGGAAAAAAATGTGTTATTGATCAAATCTCAAATAGTTTTTGAAAGAGGTTTGTGACTGTTAAAAATATGTGATTGAAGTCTACTGATGGTTTGGCTAAGCACCAATGAAATATATAGACAATGCTTAACCACCAGCAAATAAATTTCAATTCAAAACTTTAAAAAAAATTTTTTAAGTGAATAAAATTTATAGAAAATTTCCCACTTTAAAATAATTTAAATTTTTTCTTTTTTTTTTTTGTATCTTACTGATGCATCGTTAAGACTGTCAACTGTCTCACGAGATTTAGCCCGTTATTGCATATTTTTAAATGCTGAAGCAGCTTTTAATGCAATTCACAAGATTATAACATCAGATGTAATGCCATTTTGTACATAACAACGTGAAGGTAAATTGAAATACATGGCAAGAGATGGCAATAAGATGAAAAAAAAAGTTAAAATGCTAATAGAATATTACTGTAAGAGATGAACCAGTTTGCAAGTTAAGGGCCTTTTATTTTCAGTTCAATAGGTACATTAGGGCCATAACCAAATTTTGGCCGCAGTATCACCCACAAAAACGAGTTTTTTTTACATTCTCTCAAAAGAAAAGTACTCGTACATTAGTTGATTTTTAATTATTATTGTTCAAACTTTATTTGTTTCTATATTTATGATTTTGATTAAACTAAAGCTCGTATCGCTCTGTAAGCCAAATTACATGTGATAATTATGAATGAACAAATAACACCAAAGTTAATTGTAAATATTTTTTTTTTTTTTTTTTTTTTTTTTTTTTTAATACATATTTTTATTTATTGTATCTTCAAATATGAACTAACAATAAGTATTCAAATCTTAAATCTAAAATATAATTATTAGGCCCGACCACTGTCGGACATAAATTTAGAGATAGTTATAAATAATACATAAGTAGTGATAATCAAAAGGAAGAAAAATTAAAATAAAATAAAAAGTATTTTCAAGCAGTCCCATCTGGAGTGTTGAGTATAAGAGCACTTGTATCCCTCTTTTTTAGGCGGACGTGTCCAGTAAAGTTCAAAATATTACGAGCAAGCGGATTAGGATGTGACTCGAGTAAATATTCTGACAAACACTTAGTAGAACGGAACAACTAGCTGTTTTCGAAGGCCACTACAGCTTCATCATCAGCGTTCTTTGTGTTTGTTCAGTTGATGTAGATTTCTGCTTTATATATTCAGCCGTTATTGCAAATGGAATATGTGCATTGTTTCGATTCATTGTGTTATGATTTGCTGAAAGCTGTGTTGTAATGAAAGCTTAGTTTTACCATCTCTAAATTTACAACAATATTGTTGTTGTCATTTGTTCTTTACTAATTATGCACATGTTAGTTAATTTGAAATTTCTTTTAAAGATATTAATATTATTAGAAACAAGAAACAAATAAAAAAATACTCTATGAGATAATTAAGTTTAGTTTAATTATGTTGTAATTTTATTACTTTTCTTTTAGCTGAAATTTAGTTAGAAGACTTTAAAAATTTTCCAAAAACTTCAATTGCTAATGCAAAAAAAAACAAGTAAGAGTGCTATATTCGGCTGTGCCGAATCTTATATACCCTTTACCAACGTACGTACATATATATAGTATACAGACACATACATACATATTTGTTTTGTAAAAATATTTATAAATTTCTTCATTTTGGAGATTTTTCCCATTTTGACGATTTTTTTTCATTTTGGCGATTTTTTTTTGTTTTTTGGGTTTATTTTTATTTAGGAGATTTTTTCCCCTTTTGGCGATTTTTTTGGGGTTTTTTTCGTTTTGGGGTTTTTTTCATTTTGTCGAATTTTTTCATTTTGGCGATTTTTTTTCATTTTGGCGATTTTCTTTCATTTTGGCGATTTTTATTTAGGCGATTTTTTTGTATTTTTTTTTTTGTTTTTTTTCATTTTGGCGATTTTTTTTCATTTTGGCGATTTTTTTTTCATTTTGGCGATTTTTGTCTGTTTTTATGTTTTTTTCGTTTTGGCGATTTTTTTCATTTTGGCGATTTTTTTTCGTTTTGGCAATTTTTTTTTTTGTTTTTGGCGATTTTTTCCTGTTTTGGGGTTTTTTTTCATTTTGGCGTTTTTTTTTTGGGGTTTTTTTCGTTTTGGCGATTTTTTCATTTTGGCGATTTTTTTTTTCATTTTGGCGATTTTTGTCTGTTTTTTAGGTTTTGTTTTCAGTTTTGTCGCTTTTTTCTCGTTTTGGCGATTTTTTTCTGTTTTTGGAGGTTTTTTTCATTTTGGCGATATTTTTCTGTTTTTGGGCTTTTCTTTATTTTGGAGATTTTTCCCATTTTGACATTTTTTTTTTCATTTTGGCGATTTTTTTTGTTTTTTGGTGTTTTTTTCATTTTGGCGATTTTTTTTTGCATTTTTTCATTTTGGCGATTTTTTTTCATTTTGGCGATTTTCTTTCATTTTGGCGATTTTTTTTGTTTTTGGGTTTATTTTTATTTAGGCGATTTTTTTCTTTTTTTTTGTTATTTTTTCATTTTGGCGATTTTTTTTTTCATTTTGGCGATTTTTGTCTTTTGTTTAGGTTTTTTTTCGTTTTGGCGATTTTTTTGATTTTGGCGATTGTTTTTTCGTTTTGGCAATTTTTGTTTTGTTTTTGGCGATTTTTTCCTGTTTTGGTGTTTTTATTCATTTTGGCGATTTTTTCTGTTTTTATACCCTTTACCAACAAAAATGGTAAAAGGGTATATATAGGTTTGTCATTCCGTTTGTAATTTCTATAATATCAATAAGCGACCCATATAATATATATATTCTGGATCCTTATGCATAGGGAAGACGAATAAGCGATGTCCGTCTGTCCGTCTGTCCGTCTGTCCGTCTGTCCGTCTGTCCGTCTGTCCGTCTGTCCGTCTGTCCGTCTGTCCGTCTGTCCGTCTGTCCGTCTGTCCGTCTGTCCGTCTGTCTGTACGTGAAATCGGTTTTCCGAAGCTCACAGAAAAGCTAGAGACTTCGTTCTTGGACTGGTGTGTCAGAAATTTTCCAAAATAGATTGGTATTGAAATTCAGCAAAATCGACCAGACGATTGCAGAGCTGGAAAACGTAAACTTCATTTTGCCATATAAAAGTAACTACCGACAACAAATTTTTATTTTTTTTAATAAATGAACTTATTTTACACTTCAGTACGACTAAAATTGGAATTTTAAATTAAAAAAATATAAAAAAATTAAAAAGACGTTTCCAGGGTTGGAAAACTTTAACTTTTTGTGTTATGTAAAATTAACTATGTCTAAAACTATATTAGTATTTTCTCGAGAACCGTAAAAGCTACAGGCCTGAAATTTGGACACAGTGTGTAGACCTTCGGCCGCTACAACAACAAATACATGAGAGTTGGAAATTAAAGGGTGTTCCAAAACGAGCAACGAAAAATGTTAAAATCCCATGTAATATACATACAATTGTATGTATGTATGGTATATACACTTGAAATATGTAAGGTTAGTGTATTTTTATACAGACTACAAAAATTAACACTAAAATTTCAAAAAATTTAATTAAAGGGTGTACCATCAGTTAATGTAATTTTGACTATGCAATTTTGACAACTTGCTATATCTTGGAAACCGTGAGAGCAAACCTCTTGAAATTTTCAAAAACGGTAAAACTAAAAAAAACAAAAAATTATAAAATCGCCAAACCGAAAAAAATCGCCAAAAACAAAAAAAAAATCGCCAAAACGAAAAAAAGCACCAAATTACAAAAAAATTTTCTAGGACTAAAATAAATCGCGAATAACCGGAAAAATAGCTAAAATAAAAAAAAATCGCTAAAATAAAATCACCAAAATGAAAAAAAACCCCAAAAACAGAAAAAAATCGCCAAAAATTAAAAAAAAACCCAAAACAGTAAAAAAATCGCCAAAATGAAAAAAATGGCCAAAACGAAAAAAAACCCAAAAAACAGAAAAAAATCGCCAAAATAAAAAAACCAAAAAACAGGAAAAAATCGCCAAAATGAAAAAAGTCGCCAAGATGAAAAAAATCGCCAAAATGAAAAAAACCCAAAAACAGGAAAAAATCGCCAAAATAAAAAAAAATCTTCAAAATTAAAAAAATCTCCAAAATTAAAAAAAGCCCCAAAAACAGAAAAAAATCGCCAAAATTAAAAAAAAACCCCAAAACAGTAAAAAAAATCGCCAAAATGAAAAAAATTTTCAAAATGAAAAAAACCCCAAAATAAAAACTAAATCGCAAAAATTAAAAAAAAATCGCCAAAAGGAAAAAAATTTCCAAAATGAAAATAAGCCCCCAAAAAGAGAAAAAAATCGCCAAAATGAAAAAAAATTGCCAAAATGGAAAAAAAATCGCCAAAACAGAAAAAAAATCGCCAAAATGAAAAAAAAACCCCAAAAACAGGAAAAAATCGCAAAATGAAAAAAAAAATCGCTAATATGAAAAAAATCTCCAAAATAAAAAAAAATCTTCATAAACAGAAAAAAAATCTCCAAATGAAAAAAAATCGCCAAAATGAAAAAAACTCCCAAAATAGGAAAAAATCGCCAAAATGGAAAAAGAATCGCCAAAAAATCGCAAAAATGAAAAAACATCGCCAAAATATAAAAAAAGGCCAAAACGAAAAAAAACCCCAAAAAACAGAAAAAAATCGCCAAAATAAAAAAACTCAAAAACAGGAAAAAATCGCCAAAATGGGAAAAAGTCGCCAAGATGAAAAAATTCGCCAAAATGAAAAAAACCCAAAAACAGGAAAAAATCGCCAAAATAAAAAAAAAATCGCCAAAATTAAAAAAATCTCCAAAATGAAAAAAAGCCCCAAAAAACAGAAAAAAAATCGTCAAAATGAAAAAAAAAGGCCAAAATGAAAAAACATCGCCAAAAAAAAAAACCCAAAATAAAAAAAAAATCGCAAAAATTAAAAAAAATCGCCAAAAGGAAAAAAATCTCCAAAATGAAAATAAACCCCCAAAAAGAGAAAAAAATCGCCAAAATTAAAAAAATTGCCAAAATGAAAAAAAAAATCGCCAAAAGGAAAAAAACCCCAAAAAACAGAAAAAATAGCCAAAATTAAAAAAAACCCCAAAAACAGGAAAAAATCGCCAAAATGAAAAAAAAAATTGCTAATATGAAAAAAATCTCCAAAATAAAACAAGCCCCATAAACAGAAAAAAATCTCCAAAATGAAAAAAAAAAATCGCCAAAAATGAAAAAAACTCCCAAAATAGGAAAAACTCGCCAAAATGGAAAAAGAATCGCCAAAAAAAATCGCAAAAATGAAAAAACATCGCCAAAATGAAAAAAACCCCAAAATAAAAAAAAAAAATCGCAAAAATTAAAAAAAATCGCCATAAGGAAAAAAAATCTCCAAAATGAAAATAAACCCCCAAAAACAGAAAACAAAATCGCCAAAATGAGAAAAAAGCGACAAAACTGAAAAAAACTGCGCGAGTCAAAGTCGCACTTTACTGAATTTTTTAATATTAAATTAAATGAAACTAAGTTTTTTCTTATTTCGTTTTTGTTTCGTTCACTTAACAAATTTTATGTATTTTTTAAAAAACTAGATTGGTATCAATAATCAGACAAATCCAAAATTATGACTCCAGGTTTGGAAAACTTACACTTTTTGTGTTATGTAAAATAAATAGGTCTAAATTTTTTTTCTTTTTCTTTATAAATTGAATATATTTTATGCTTCTGAAAGAAAAGTTTGGCGTATGAAATTTGAAAAATGAAAATTACAGCGCCAAAGATGGAAACTTTAAAAAAATTATAAATTTTTTCACAAAACAAATATGTATGTATGTGTCTGTATACTATATATATGTACGTATGTTGGTAAAGGGTATATAAGATTCGGCACAGACGAATATAGCACTCTTACTTGTTTTTTTGGGTTTTTTTCGTTTTGGCGATTTTTTTATTTTGGCGATTTTTTTCATTTTAGCGATTTTCTTTCATTTTGGCGATTTTTTTTTCATTTGAGTAATTCTTCCGTTTTATGCGATTTATTTTAGCTTTAGAAATTTTTTTTAATTTGGTGCTTTTTTTCGTTTTGGCGATTTTTTTTTTTGTTTTTGGCGATTTTTTTCGGTTTGGCGATTTTATAATTTTTTGGTTTTTTAGTTTTACCGTTTTTGAAAATTTCAAGAGTTTTGCTCTTACGGTTTCCAAGATACAGCAAGTTGGCAAAATTGCATTAACTGATGGAACACCCTTTAATTTAAATTTTTGGAAATTTTAGTGTTAATTTTTGTAGTCGGTATAAAAATTCACTAAACTTACAAATTATACAATACAAATACAATTGTATGTATATTACATGGGATTTTAACATTTTTCGTTGCTCGTCTTGGAACACCCTTTAATTTCCAATTCTCATGTATTTGTTGTTGTAGTGGCCAAAGGTCTACACACTGTGTCCAAATTTCAGGTCTGTAGCTCTTACGGTTCTCGAGAAAATACTAATATAGTTTTAGACATAGTTAATTTTACATAACACAAAAAGTTAAAGTTTTCCAACCCTGGAAACGTCTTTTTAATTTTTTTCATATTTTTTTAATTTAAAATTCCAATTTTAGTCGTACTGAAGTGTAAAATACGTTCATTTATTAAAAAAAATAAAAATTTGTTTTCGGGAGTTACTTTTATATGGCAAAATAAAGTTTAAGTTTTCCAGCTCTGCAATGGTCTGCTCGATTTTGCTGAATTTCAATACCAATCTATTTTCGAAAATTTCTGACACACCAGTCCAAGAACGAAGTCTCTAGCTTTTCTGGGAGCTTCGGAAAACCGATTTCACGTACAGACGGACAGACGGACAGACGGACAGACGGACGATCGCTTATTCGTCTTCCCTATGCATAAGGATCCAGAATATACATATATATTTTATAGGTCGCTTATTGATATTATAGAAATTACAAACGGAATGACAAACCTATATATACCCTTTACCATTTTTGTTGGTAAAGGGTATAAAAATACGTATAAAAAAACTACATACTCATACCAGGATGTTTTTAAAAATTTTTAAGTATAATATTTCGAAGCAGGAGGTGAAAAATTATGCCCTAATTCAGTAAGAAGATTTAGGACGTTTTTGTTTGAAAATGCTTCTGAGTTCTTGTCTTTGAATTCTCTAAATTATTTTCTTCAATAATAGTTGTTGTCTTTGATAATGAAAAATATAAATATTATTGCCATGTTTATAAAACATAAAAATTCAATTAAAGTATTATACAATAGTTTGAAAAATATATAAAAAAAATATGTGTTGGATATAATGTTTAGAACAATATCATAAAGGAAACAAGTAAGAGTGCTATATTCGTCTGTGCCGAATCTTATATACCCTTTACCAACATACGTACATATATATAGTATACAGACACATACATACATATTTGTTTTGTGAAAAAATTTATAATTTTTTTAAAGTTTCCATCTTTGGCGCTGTAATTTTCATTTTTCAAATTTCATACGCCAAACTTTTCTTTCAGAAGCATAAAATATATTCAATTTATAAAGAAAAAGAAAAAAAATTTAGACCTATTTATTTTACATAACACAAAAAGTGTAAGTTTTCCAAACCTGGAGTCATAATTTTGGATTTGTCTGATTATTGATACCAATCTAGTTTTTTAAAAAATACATAAAATTTGTTAAGTGAACGAAACAAAAACGAAATAAGAAAAAACTTAGTTTCATTTAATTTAATATTAAAAAATTCAGTAAAGTGCGACTTTGACTCGCGCAGTTTTTTTCAGTTTTGTCGCTTTTTTCTCATTTTGGCGATTTTGTTTTCTGTTTTTGGGGGTTTATTTTCATTTTGGAGATTTTTTTCCTTATGGCGATTTTTTTTAATTTTTGCGATTTTTTTTTTTTATTTTGGGGTTTTTTTCATTTTGGCGATGTTTTTTCATTTTTGCGATTTTTTTGGCGATTCTTTTTCCATTTTGGCGAGTTTTTCCTATTTTGGGAGTTTTTTTCATTTTTGGCGATTTTTTTTTTTCATTTTGGAGATTTTTTTCTGTTTATGGGGCTTGTTTTATTTTGGAGATTTTTTTCATATTAGCAATTTTTTTTTTCATTTTGGCGATTTTTTCCTGTTTTTGGGGTTTTTTTTAATTTTGGCTATTTTTTCTGTTTTTTGGGGTTTTTTTCCTTTTGGCGATTTTTTTTTCATTTTGGCAATTTTTTTAATTTTGGCGATTTTTTTCTCTTTTTGGGGGTTTATTTTCATTTTGGAGATTTTTTTCCTTTTGGCGATTTTTTTTAATTTTTGCGATTTTTTTTTTATTTTGGGTTTTTTTTTTGGCGATGTTTTTTCATTTTGGCCTTTTTTTTTCATTTTGACGATTTTTTTTCTGTTTTTTGGGGCTTTTTTTCATTTTGGAGATTTTTTTAATTTTGGCGATTTTTTTTTTATTTTGGCGATTTTTTCCTGTTTTTGGGTTTTTTTCATTTTGGCGAATTTTTTCATCTTGGCGACTTTTTCCCATTTTGGCGATTTTTTCCTGTTTTTGAGTTTTTTTATTTTGGCGATTTTTTTCTGTTTTTTGGGGTTTTTTTTCGTTTTGGCCTTTTTTTATATTTTGGCGATGTTTTTTCATTTTTGCGATTTTTTGGCGATTCTTTTTCCATTTTGGCGATTTTTTCCTATTTTGGGAGTTTTTTTCATTTTGGCGATTTTTTTTCATTTGGAGATTTTTTTTCTGTTTATGAAGATTTTTTTTTATTTTGGAGATTTTTTTCATATTAGCGATTTTTTTTTCATTTTGCGATTTTTTCCTGTTTTTGGGGTTTTTTTTCATTTTGGCGATTTTTTTCTGTTTTGGCGATTTTTTTTCCATTTTGGCAATTTTTTTTCATTTTGGCGATTTTTTTCTCTTTTTGGGGGCTTATTTTCATTTTGGAAATTTTTTTCCTTTTGGCGATTTTTTTTTAATTTTTGCGATTTAGTTTTTATTTTGGGGTTTTTTTCATTTTGAAAATTTTTTTCATTTTGGCGATTTTTTTTACTGTTTTGGGGTTTTTTTTTAATTTTGGCGATTTTTTTCTGTTTTTGGGGCTTTTTTTAATTTTGGAGATTTTTTTAATTTTGAAGATTTTTTTTTATTTTGGCGATTTTTTCCTGTTTTTGGGTTTTTTTCATTTTGGCGATTTTTTTCATCTTGGCGACTTTTTTCATTTTGGCGATTTTTTCCTGTTTTTTGGTTTTTTTATTTTGGCGATTTTTTTCTGTTTTTTGGGTTTTTTTTCGTTTTGGCCATTTTTTTCATTTTGGCGATTTTTTTACTGTTTTGGGTTTTTTTTTAATTTTTGGCGATTTTTTTCTGTTTTTGGGGTTTTTTTTCATTTTGGTGATTTTATTTTAGCGATTTTTTTTTATTTTAGCTATTTTTCCGGTTATTCGCGATTTATTTTAGTCCTAGAAAATTTTTTTGTAATTTGGTGCTTTTTTTCGTTTTGGCGATTTTTTTTTTGTTTTTGGCGATTTTTTTCGGTTTGGCGATTTTATAATTTTTTGTTTTTTTAGTTTTTACCGTTTTTGAAAATTTCAAGAGGTTTGCTCTCACGGTTTCCAAGATATAGCAAGTTGTCAAAATTGCATAGTCAAAATTACATTAACTGATGGTACACCCTTTAATTAAATTTTTTGAAATTTTAGTGTTAATTTTTGTAGTCTGTATAAAAATACACTAACCTTACATATTTCAAGTGTATATACCATACATACATACAATTGTATGTATATTACATGGGATTTTAACATTTTTCGTTGCTCGTTTTGGAACACCCTTTAATTTCCAACTCTCATGTATTTGTTGTTGTAGCGGCCGAAGGTCTACACACTGTGTCCAAATTTCAGGCCTGTAGCTTTTACGGTTCTCGAGAAAATACTAATATAGTTTTAGACATAGTTAATTTTACATAACACAAAAAGTTAAAGTTTTCCAACCCTGGAAACGTCTTTTTAATTTTTTTATATTTTTTTAATTTAAAATTCCAATTTTAGTCGTACTGAAGTGTAAAATAAGTTCATTTATTAAAAAAAATAAAAATTTGTTGTCGGTAGTTACTTTTATATGGCAAAATGAAGTTTACGTTTTCCAGCTCTGCAATCGTCTGGTCGATTTTGCTGAATTTCAATACCAATCTATTTTGGAAAATTTCTGACACACCAGTCCAAGAACGAAGTCTCTAGCTTTTCTGTGAGCTTCGGAAAACCGATTTCACGTACAGACAGACGGACAGACGGACAGACGGACAGACGGACAGACGGACAGACGGACAGACGGACAGACGGACAGACGGACAGACGGACAGACGGACAGACGGACAGACGGACAGACGGACATCGCTTATTCGTCTTCCCTATGCATAAGGATCCAGAATATATATATTATATGGGTCGCTTATTGATATTATAGAAATTACAAACGGAATGACAAACCTATATATACCCTTTTACCATTTTTGTTGGTAAAGGGTATAATAAACGAACCTTCTAGCATAGACAATAAATAATACTGATTTTAAAGAATCAAAACTGCTTCTTTTTTTCGTCCATAGACAAGACGATACAATCGTCGAACAGAATAAGGGTATTAATCAGAACTTAAAATACTCTATAGTCTTCCCTGTTAGTTTTAAATGTTCCGATACAAAAAAGGCATTGTAAAGGGTGTCTCAGTAAGAGTGCACTTTTTCATTTTAAAATAAAATCAAGTATTTTATTACAGAGTTGTGATATTTTTATTGTATTGTAAATAAAACATGTTCCGATTAAGTATGGAATAAAATATCCCCCACGGCTCCGATGACAGGTCATTACACTTTTTATGAAACTTTCCATGACTTTTGCACAGAGATGTGGCTGTATCTCACCGATGACGCGTTGGATTTCCAATTTGAGCTCAGGAATTGTTTCGAGTTTATTCGCATATACCCGAGATTTCACAAAACCCCAAAGAAAAAAGTCGCACGATCTTGGTGGCCAGTTGACATCAGAATTTCGTGAGCTAATGTATTCTGGAAATCGTTGTTGCAATAAGTCGATTATTTCATGCGCGGTCCTGCTGAAACCACATGTTGTCCAGATTCATGCCGTCCTGTTGCGGCCATAAGAAGTCCGTTATCATATTCCTGTAACGAATGCCGTTCACAGTCACTGCAATTTCGGCCTCATTTTAAAAAAATGAGCAATGTTTTCAAGAGACCGACCGGTACGTTGACGTCGAATGGTTGACACATTAGGTGCACTTTCTCGGCTGAAAATTTGGCGAAGTTTGCGAGCGGTTACAGCGTAACTTTCCCCATTTTTGTAATGAGTTTTAACAATTATAATGCGTTGTTCTTTCGAAAAGCGCTCCATTTTTAATAATCGGAATAAACAGAGCTGACAGCTGTCAAATTTCAGAGTTGCCACTTGCATGAAAAAAAAATATTCCAATTTTAAAAAGTGTACTCTTACTGAGACACCCTTTATATTAATAAAAGCATTTGTGATTATAAAACAACTTCATGAGTCGCCTTATCATTGACGAGTAATTGAAAGAGCATAAGTATGTGTGTGATTTTGTTGTTCGCAATTGCGGTATGGCGTGCGTTTCACTGCTTTAGATGTGGGCAAATATATTGCCATCAGAAAATACGTATCTTTCTTTAAGTCATTTCTTAATAATTTTTCATCATTTATTTTACTTCTTAAATGCGAAGTGTGGAATAAAATATTCAACTATTCGCAATTAAAATCTTCTAATCAAATTCTTTAGTCGAAAAAGTACCCACAGGACACTGTCAATTGCATTAGAGCAAAAAATAAATGAAACAGCGTTCTTTCACAAAACAAATATTTAAGTATGTATGTACAAGCAAATCTCAATATAACGAATCTCGCTTTAACGAAAATCTGATGTAACCAAAGTCCAAATATTTTACATTAACAACCTTATATAAGGAATAATATCATAATTTTATACTGGATATAGTGAATGACAAAGAAAAAATTGCAAAATAAAAAACAAAAACTTGCTAGCATCATATTTTACAGCGATTTTTTTTTGATAAAGTGTGTTCTGTATAACGAACGGCAAAAAAATTAAACAAAATCTACAGCAGCATTTTTGCTAAAAAAATTGTAGTACCATTAGTTTGTAATTGGTAGCTTATTGCAAAAAAAAATTGCCCTCATTCTTTTTATTGTATTGTATCTGTCTACAGTAATAAAAGTTAAAATAACACTTGAAAAAAACTTGGGCCTGACATTACATCGTTCGTTATACCGTGATTTGCCTGTATATATTCCATGCGTATGTTGATGAATGGTATACAAGATTCTGTACAGGCAAAAAAAAACATTTAAATAAATTAATCTAACCCTACACCAGCTACGTCCTGATGCACATACTCTGCCAATTAATATTGAGGCAAACAGCTTTGAAAGCTTTTCAATTCATTCTTGTTTCTTTGCAAGTTAACAGCAATTATTGTTGTTACCGAGATCTGGTTGGCCGTTGTGCTCTCGTCGGTGTGAAAGCACAAAAGCTGTTTTATAAAAGTTTGCACATTGTGCATATGGCTTGGACTTAGCTGCCCTAAACATTATAAATAACACCTACAGCCAGTTTTGCGAAAACGTAATCCTTTCCTCACACATATATTCGTCGATGTTTTAACTAACTGACCTAACTAACATTTTAAAAATTTCACCTGAGATCAGCTTTTATGGTTGTTTTGTACATTGATACTTATGGCTGCGTTAGAAGTGTAAAAAAGTAATGCTTAAAGTCATGAAAATTATAGACAATGTGTATTATGACTTATAAAGTCTAGTAAAGGACTTAAGTCATTTTTCAAAAAAGTGTTAGCTAGGTGGGTTAGTTAAAACAACGACGATATATGTTGCATTTCTAAGCCAGAATGTTTTAAAATTGTTTTTACAAAATATTCTAAAACTTTCGTCTATTCCATTTTGACTTACAGCCTGTTTTTCGAAAATGAATAAGTGTATACGTTCGTTAAAATAACGAATCAAATCATGTTTTACACACTCATAAAATTTCGGTCTACATATTTATTTTCTTTAAGTTACAAAAAATTTAAATTAACGAGAAAATGTGAATGACTTTTTCATAAAATTTAAAATAAATTTAAAATGAATTTTATTTAAAATGTTTCATCGAATTTTTTTAATAGATTTTATTTTTTTTATTCTTTCACTGTAATAATTTTTTGAGTTTATATTTTTGGTTATAACTAAAAAGCTCTTTTTATGTCAAAACTAAAGCTTTAGAAAATGTTTTATAAAAATCAAATTTTAAACGTTATCGTTTATAAATGAAACATAAAAACGAAAGGGCTTATGTTTTCGAAAAACAGGCTGTTAAAAATAGCTTTTTTTGTATAACCTAAAACACATATGTAAAAAAGCTAAAAGCTTTTTTTGTCACTCTCCGCAAAATGATTCAATGTTACAAAAACGTAAAAATGTTTTCGTTCGTTATTTTTTTGTGTTCTCGAAAAACATGCTGCTTATCTTTAGTGAAAATATATTAATATTAACATATAACACGGGGCCTACTGCGAGGGCTCTTAACAACTTTTATCTACTGCTGCATTAGTACTTTACAAACACTTGCAAGCAAATTTATGTGTGTGTGTATATCTATGTATGTGTATGTGAATATTTATATGCATTAAAAAGAAATATCTAAACATATGAAGAATAGTTTATGCATGCCACAGCATCTTAAGGTTCTTCTTACATATGTATATTGTTGCCTCTTTTCATGCCAGCATTTGAACGAAAGTAAAATGCTTTTAAGAAGCCACTGAATGCTGTTGTATTCATACATTTTTTAAAGAATGGAAATTGTGAGAAATATTACGTCATTTCCCTGTACTTACTGCACAAGAAAGTAGAAATGTATGAAGTTATCTTTTTTATTCATGAAAAAAAAAACAAATAACACTCTGCATAATATTGGAATGTACACAAGAAAAATTAGCTATAAATGTAATTATTCGAAAAATAGATTGGAAAAGCTGGATAATGGGTAGAGTCCTTTTTTTTTGGTTACCTAAAATTTAAGTGAAACTAAGTTTGAAACAAAATTAATATTAATATAACTTTAATTAAGAAAAAGATGAATTCCTCAAATAGCAAAAAAGTGTAGCTATTTCTTAGAAATAAATAATTATTTTTTTAACTTATTTTTTTTTTTCGTTTTTAAAACTTAAATCGCTACAAGTTCTGAACATTAATTTTCACCAGTGTAAAGAAAACATTTTCACATCTGCTGGTACATTATAATATTTTTATTTCTTGAATGCATTTGCAAACATAACAATAGAAAAGTTGTCTCCAACTTTCACTTGGTATGCCAGAGCTGTGCACTGTGCTTTTTTTTTTGTTTGTAAAATATTATCCTGAGAAGAATACTAAAAAATATTTATAGTGCAATTTTCTTAGTTACTAAAAGTGGGCCTTATCGTTTTTGGCGCATGTCGACTTGGACTATGACATTTAATCTTACATTAAAGAAACAATTTCGCTGTCTTCTTGCAATATCTATTGCAAAAAAGTCGTAGTCGAAGTCAAAACATGCCAACCACGATAAGTGGGAATATATTTGCAGGTTAGTTCTGAAACAAATGCTCGCTTATATGTGGAGACCAAAAGGAAGAAACTATTATAGAATTTTTAATAAATATTCCACCCTGTAAACCGAATCCGAGTAAATTTCTCGTTTTCAAAAAATTAATAATGGTCCTACAGACTTGTTTAAAATTCTACACAATAATTTTCTTCAAGATATGATCTTTGAAAGTCGATATAATAAAAAAAAATTAAAAAAAAATCTAAAAAAATATTTCTATTGTCGCAGTTAGTTTTTTAAAAATGTAAGGTTCAAATCGATCGTTTTACAGAACAGGGCCAATTTAATTTCTTTAAATCTAGTTACTATATTAAAAAATGGTAATTGAAAAAAGTAATGATGATTTGCTGTGTTTTGGTTTGATAAGGATAAAAAAGTTCGTGCATTAATAAAGCCAAATTACACTTGATATAATTTTTAATGCACAAATTGCACCGACTACAATTGTAAATATTTTGACACACACTAGCAGAACGGAACAACATGCTATTTTCCTAGGCCGCTAACATTCATGTTTTTTTTATCTAATGTGTGTAATGCTAATTGCTGCAAACTTCGGCATTATATACTACATATGTATTTTTGAATGTAAATGGAATATGTGAATTGTTTTGATTCATCGTATTTCAATTTGACGAAAGCTTTTTATTTAATGAAAGCTCAAATTTAACATCACTAATTTACAACAGTCTTGCCGTTGTGTTGTTTCTTTTTTACGTATAATTGATTTTAAATTTTTAATTTAGTGGTCTATTTCTTGAAATTCCCACACAAGAAACTTGTCATTATTTTATCTCAAATAGAATAGAAATAATAAAATTAATCTTTGCTTATTTTTGTTTTTTCTAAAGACAAACTGGTAAATTTTTTTGTATCGACTTTTTAGAAACAGAACACAAATTAAATATTTTTATAAATTCTGTATGATTTCAACACAAAAAGAAAAGTTTTAAACTCAAGGAATGAGTTCTCTCATTCCATATCATTATTTTTTAACACACAGATCGATATCGGGAAGTGTAAGCTAGAGGACATCAGGGGCTTAATGACGGATAATTGGGTCACTCTCTTCTTTGTACAAAAGGGGGGAGGGGTTAATATTTTTTTTAATGAGCAATAAAAGGGAATCATAATCGGCCCAATTGGGTCTCCAAATGGGGGTGCATTTTTGGCACCAGCCTGCCTAACCGAACACAGTATTATAAATAAAACTTTAATTTTAAGCATTACTTTTTGGGCTTCTCCAATATCTTCTCCTTAAAGTATTAAGCTTTTTACAGACAAATTTTTCTCAAGCATTTTAAATCAGTCAGTGTTACCGAAGAACATTGTGATAATATCATGAATATAAAAAAGTTTTTGAAATTTATTTGCTGTTGGTTTAGGATGTCTACGCATTTCATTGGCGATTCAACCAAATCATCAGTAGGCTTCAACCACAAATTTTGAACAGTCACAAGCCTCTTACTTTATGCAACAGCAAGTTTGACAATATGTCAAATAATAAATTTCTTCAAAAAAACTTTTTATTAAAAATGTTATATAAAACTGTTGTACCTGCTTCAAGAAGCCTGTTGTTTATGTCATTTTGAAATTCTATTTCAAAATAAAAAAGTTCTTTTAATACTTTCAGTTCTGTTTGTAATGTAAAGTGTGTTTTTTTTAGAGTGTCACAACCTTTAAGTTGGCATCACTGCTTTATTTGAGCACCCATTTAACAGCTGATAGTTGCTTTTTGTTTACTTGGCTTTGATATATCTTTATGAATCGACTTACACCAGAGCAACGTGGGCAAATTGTTGAAATTTTTAATCAAAATAATTGTTTTATTCGTCAAAGTCATGGTGCACTTCTTCCATTTAATGGCTTACATAATGGTCCTTCAGTGCGGCTAATTCGGAGAAGAATATATCTTTTTTGGACCACATCTACTGTAACTGATAACATGCCTCCCGTGAGACGCCAAACAGTGGGCAGTAAAGAAACTGTAGCAGCTGTACAGGAAAGCATTGAATATGATCCTAATCAATCAATTCGTCGCCATACTCAGCAACTGGGGTTGTGTCCTTCCACTTTATGGAAGATTTTACAAAAGGATCTTGGCTTTAAAGTTTTCAAGATTTAACTTGTGCAGGAATTAAATTCAAACTAACATCGTATGCGCCGCCAATTCGGCGAATGGGCTGAAGTACAAATTGGTATTGATTTTGAATTTCCATTCAAAATTTTATTTTCCGACGAAGCCCATTGCTGGTTGAATGTGTACGTAAATAAGCCAAATTGTCGCATTTGTAGTGAGAAGAATCCACAAGCTTTTATTGAAACATCATTATATACACCGAAAATTACTGTTTGGTGCGCTTTATGGGCTGGCGGAGTTCATTGGCCCATTTGTCTTCAAAAACGATGATGGTCAGAATGTTACTGTCAATGGTGAATGGTACAGGATAATGATTCGAAATTTTTTCGTACCTCTAGTACGTGGCATTAATCTTGCTTATATGTGGTTCCAACAGAACGGAGCCACATGCCACACAGCGGGTTTTACAATTGGGTTACTCAAAGAAACTTTTGATGAAAAAATAATTTCACATAATGGCGCAATTAATTGGCCAGCAAGATCATGTGATTTAACACCATTGGATTATTTTCTTTGGGGTTATGTTAAGTCAGTTGTGTACGTTGATAGACCACAAACAATTGGACACCTGGAACTCAGCATTCAAAGAGTTATGAACGAAATACGGACGCAACTGTTGCGAAAAGTTGTTAAAAATTGTTTTTGCAGATTGCGCCTTCTGCGCGACAGAGGTGGCGGTTACATTTTTTTTTTTTTTTTTAATGCATGAATTTTTATTTATTGTATCTTCATATATGAACTAACAATAAGTATTCAAATCTTAAATCTAAAAAATATAATTAGGCCCGACCAATGTCGGACATAAGCTTAGTAGTAGTTATATATAATACATATGTAAGTAGTGATAATCAAAAGGAAAAAAAAATAAAAGTATTTTCAAGAAGTCCCATCTGGAGTGCTGTGAATAAGAGCCATTGTGTCCCTCTTTTTTAGGCGGATGTGTCCAGTAAAGTTCAAAATATTACGGGCAAGCGGATTAGGATGTGACTCGAGCTTTGTTAAATATTTGCCAGCGTATTTTGCAATTTCTTCAGTCACTAGTGGCATATTCAAATCACGATGTATATTTGAATTTTTGATGTACCATGGAGCCGATGTTATCATGCGTAAAATTTTATTTTGCCTGCGTTGAATTTTCTCTACATTTGAAGCTGAAGCAGTGCCCCATAGTTGAATTCCGTAGCACCATATTGGCTTTAAAAGCGACTTGTATATTAAAAGTTTACAGTCTAGGCTAAGTGTTGAATTTCGACCAATCAGCCAATGTACCTGAGTTAGTTTAAGTTTCATTTGAGTTAACTTAGAATCAATGTGGTGTTTCCATGTAAGTCGTCGATCAAGGTGTATACCAAGATATTTCACATGTGAATGTTGAGAAACAACTTGATTGTTAATCCGAATGGGGGAACAAGTATCTCTTCGTAAAGTAAATGTTACTTGAACACACTTTTGTTCATTTACCTTGATTCTCCATAAGTTTAACCAAAGCTCCATCTGGCTAATGTGTTCCTGGAGTTTGCGGGATGCCTCATCAGGGTTTTCATGCATACTAAGGCAGGCTGTATCGTCGGCAAATGTGGAAGTATGGATACTACTGCTCACAGGCATATCACAAGTATAAATTAAATATAAAACTGGTCCCAGTATACTCCCCTGTGGTACACCAGATGAAATTGTTTCAGGCCTACTTGTAAAGTCTCCTTCCGCAACAGTGAACTTACGGGAAATAATGTAACTTTCCAAAAGATTTAAAATGTTTATTGGTAAGTAAGTCTTCAATTTTAAAATAAGGCCTTCATGCCACACTTTATCAAATGCCTGGGAAACGTCAATAAACAGCGCAGAACAATACTTTTTTCCCTCAAAAGTTCTTCTTATAAATTGAACTAATCTGTGAGTTTGTTCAATGGTGCTATGCTGACTTCTAAAACCAAATTGATGGTCTGGTATGCACCCACTACTAATTAGAATTGGGGACAATTTTGTTTTGAGCAATTTTTCGAAAAGCTTTGACATTGTAGATAGTAGACTTATTGGCCTATATGACTCAGCCTTTGTTATATCTTTGCCCGGCTTTGGAATCATTTTAACCTTGGCAAGTTTCCAGTTGTGTGGATAATACTCCAGTCGTAAGATAGCATTAAATATGAATAACAGGTTTCTCATTGCAATACGAGGCAAGTTCATCAGCATCTGATTACTAATTCCATCAATACCCGGAGCTTTCTTCGGGTTGAGTTCGGCAATTAATTTTTGTAAATCACGCGTCTTAAACTTTATGTGTTGAGGGGGTAGAGCGACTATATTCGGCAAATCAGCAACACCAGTACATATATTTGGCGTAAAAACGGATTTTAAGTGCTCAGCAAATATTTTACCTTTTTCAGTATCGCTTCTTGCCCAACCTCCGGTAGATGTGCGTAGAGGTGGCTTATACTCAACGGGTGTTTTAAGCTTTCTGGCAGCGCGCCACAAGGAGTAATTAGACGCCGGTGTAACATCAAGACCCTCCAGATAATTTTTAAGAGATGCAATTTTTTCAGATGCAAGCAACTCTTGGAGTCGTTTAGTGCACTCTTTAAATCTGATTTTATTTTGTGGTGATCTGTGCTGTTGCCATTCCCTTCTAGCCCTTCTTTTTTCACGTACGAGACGTTCAATGTCTGTAGAATAAATTTTATTAAACCCAATCTGCGGATGGGAGATAGTGGCATGTTCAGCAGCCTGTTTAATATTCTCGCTGAGATTGGCAATGTTCGATTCAATATCATCGGGTGTTCTAAGCGTAATGTTTTCCGTACAATGACTGCTGAGATATTTTTTGAACCCCAGCCAATTTACACGATTGATCATCTTCACATATGGGTCAGGTAAGTTACTTCTTAATGGGCTACAAATTGTGATGATCGTCGGGGAGTGATCGGACGAGAGATCAAGAGAAGCTTGAACTTGAATTAAATCCCTAGAGATATTTTTTATGACGCCAAAATCTATAACGTCCGGAATTTTTTGTATGTCAGTAGGCCAATAAGTGGGCTCCCCACTCGAAATGACATCCAAGCCCATTTTTGAAATAGTGTTGAACAATGCTCGACCTCTGGGTGTAACAAGGCGCGAACCCCAGAACGTATGTTTCGCATTGTAGTCTCCAGCTGCTACAAAACAAGGTCCAAGAGATTTGTAGAAATCCTCATATTGATTCTCAGTGATTGAAAATCTGGGAGGGGAGTAAATTGATGATATAACGAAATTTGAACAAAAACTTTCAATGCCAATATTTGTAGCTTGTAGGTATTCTTCACAAATGTTATCAAAAACATAGTGCTTGAGTCTTGACTTTATTAGAATTGCTGATCCACCGCAAGCCCTTCCTCTAGGGTCCTTTGTATCATATATAGTGTAGCCATAAATTTTAAAAAGACTTCTCGAAGTCAAATGAGTCTCAGATACTAACATTATATCAATATTTTTTTCCGTGAGGAAGTGCTCAAGTTCATTTTTATGTTGGCGAATGCCGTTTGCGTTCCAGAAACATATTGTTAACGTGTTCATGGCTTATTAAGTATTGCTTGAAGCAGAGTATTCTGCATTCGCAACATTTCTTGCATCATGGTAGTCATATTTGTTGTAAAATTGTTTATAGTTTGCACAAGATTTTCAATAGTGGCTTCAAGGCGATTATAATTAAAGTTTGAGTGTGTATTTGTAGAATTATTTTGCGGTGAAACATTTTGTGTCGGAATAGAACTAGCCTTAGCAGCATCTGCATACGATACACGGGAAGTAACTGGTTGGCTCATTTGCTGAAAAGTGGCAGAGTAAACGTTTGCTGATTGAGCTGGAGCTAATTTAGGTTTTTGCACCATAGTCTTCTTTACCAAAGAGTACACACGACAACCTCTGTAGTTAGCGGTGTGATTTTCTCCACAATTACTGCATTTTTTGTTACTTTGATCTTTCGGTTTATTGCAACTAGCAGTGCCGTGCAACTCGCCGCACACGACACAAACAGTAGGTAATTTGCAGTAAGTTTTAGTATGGCCATATTCTTGACAATTATGGCACTGTACGGGTCCTGAACGCTTGTGTGGTTCTTCAACGGTTATTTTTCGATATAAGAGATATCTTAAATTATATATTGGATGGGTCTCACTCTTTTTCAATTTTATATCATTTGGCTCAAGTTCAACGCGAAATAGAGGTTGAGGGATCTTTTCCCTATTTATTATGTTCGATACATTTTTTACTTTAAAGCCCTGGAGGACGAGAGCATCTTTTACTTCTTCGGGAGCAACATAGGAATCTATGCCCTTCAACATAATCTGCATACCTTTAGCACTCTTGAGCTGATATGTGTAGAAATTTGTTTTACTTTTTTCAAGTTCAGAAACCATTGTGCGAAAATCTTTTTCTTCATAAATTTGAATTTTCGTTTCATCAATATTACCACGTTTTATTGGAACAATGTGAAATTTATTCTCACCAATGACCGAAATTAATTTTTTAATAAGGGCATTTGAATTTTTTTGTCTCAAATAGATTGGTGGCGGCTTGGATGTTTTGTTCGAGGATACCTCGGGTTTGTCGTTGTCATCTTGAAAAATTTTAAAGCGGTTTTGGCGATTAGTTGAGGCTGCGCTGTTATCCCTAGACACTTTTGGAGCAGATGAGATTTTTGAAGAATTCGGGCTTCGCCCGCGCTTTAAAATTGTAATGTATCTGTCCATTCCAACTTGTACCTTGAGTTTCGAGCCGCTGTTATCTGTAGTGATAACTTTGTTAAGTGATAAACACGAGCCTGAAGGGGATGATATTACTGACTTAAATGAAGAAGTACTGGGCAACTGTAATGTTAATGCATCATTACTATTTGGCATTGGACAAAGCGAAGTTGATCGCTGACGAAAAATTGGCGTTGCCGTTAACAAAAGATTTTCATCAGATTTATTTTTTATATTTTTTTCATTCAGAGTTTCAGAACTCACAGTAAAATAAGCATTTCTGCCGTTAGAACTCACTTCAAGTTTTTCTGTATTTGAGGAATTCATACAAAGAATTCCTCAAGGGTTATTCGTTTATGTTTTTTTTTTATTTTCGGTATTTTTTGTTTTTGTTATTTATGATTGTTTGTTTGACTTTGAGGTATTCCTCAATATCACTTGTTTAAGTTTTTTTCTGCGGTTTTTTTGTTTTTGTTATTTTTACAATGTAAAAAATATTAGCAAAGCAGAAAGCTTATTTATTAAAGACAGTATGTATGTACCTATTACGAATAATATGTACTACTAATATTTTTTTTTTGTATATGTAATTTTTGTTTGTTTGGTAAGTAAGTAAAATTCCGCTATTCGACTGTTCGCTATGAAGGTACCACGAGAACTGACGGTTACATGACAGAAATCATATTTAAACAATAATTTCATAAAAGTTTCCTTCCAAGAAAGTGCTTTTTAGTTGATATTAAAAATATATTTCTTTGTTTTATTGTGATTTCAACTTGTGTCACTCTATAAAAAACTCCCTTTAAATTAGATAAATATATTTATAGGTTCTTAAAAAGGTAAAAATTTAATAATATATTTGCTTAATTTAATGAAGTAAGTGAGAATTTTATTTAATCACCTAACTACTAGAACTGTTTAATTTAATTTGCACTTCATTTCCCAGCTCTGGTGGCCATGTAATGCTTGCAACGAAAAAGTAGCAACACGCACTTATACACTAAATCCTCATTCGCATGCTTATTCGCGTTGCATAAACCGAGCTACAAGATCCATGTGTATATAATTTTTGTTATTTTTTATACTTTTTGCACTTTTTGTGTTCAGCAAATGTACGCGCGTAACAATAAGAAACTTTTTGTCAAAGTTGTTAGATATTTTTCTTATACAAAAAAGGCACAAAATAGTTTTATATATTTTGCTTTTGGTTTTTTTCTTATTTTGGTATTCAACATTTTATTCCTTAATGTGTAATTTAACTGCCAAGAATATAATTTTTTTTCTCTTTCTTTTACTAGAACAGCCAGCCACTCGTACTGAATTTGATTTTGTTGTTTTTTTATTATTATATATTTCCATATTTAGTAAAATAATAATAAAAACTCTAAAGTAAGCTGGCATAATAAGATAGAAAGTAGGAAAATGTATATGATGATAATAGCGCTATCTTCAGTTGTATGAAAAATTGAAATAAAATTTTTAAGTGCCATCTGTACAATATAACGAATACAAGTGAATCTAAAAGAATGAACATTTTATATGTTATTAAAGAAACGTAAATTCTTTCAACATTATTCCTCTGAAGAACAAAAATTACGTTGAAATACATTTTTAGTTTAAAGCTGAAATCATGTTAAGGTTTTCTATTGTAGATACTTTCGATTTGGATTAAAATTTTATTAACTATGACTTTCAAAAATATTATTATTTGCGAATTGTCAAAATGTTTTTGAAAGTCTATGATAAGAGAAGAAGCTTGTGACTGTTCAAAATTTGTACCTGAAGTCTACTGACGATTTTTTAAAGCAACAATGAAATGCATATAGACAATGTTAATGTTATGACAATATGGTTAGGTGAGGTTAGCAGGCTACTGGTAAGGATGGGCGAAATTTAGAGTCCAGCTCACTTGGGTCCAATACAATGATCCCTTTGTGGTACCTGTGTGGTGAAGAGAAGACAGTAAGACTGCGTGATAGGGAAGGGATAGTGATAGAGAAGACAGTTGGTAAAGGAAGCGCTATAGGAAAGCTTCATTCTCTTACAATTCTGATTTTTTGCACGCTTATTTGCAGTGTTGCAGCGCCTCTGGTGGTGAATGAGGCGTATTAAATTTTAAAGCTGTGTTTAGTAGCCATTTTATTGGTTATTTTGCTTTGCCGATGATTCTGTTACACAATACCGACGAAGGAGGGCGCTCTGATGTTACATTAGGATTAGCATCCGCTGAAGCTGGTATAGTTTTAGTGACCAGTGCCTTATGCCTGCATCGCTAGAACTTTTCTCACAACAACTGATACAAAGGACACTAATGTACACCAGAAAAATGAGTGGTGTTGTTATTTTAATGACTGTTGGAGACAGGGTTTGAACCCGGACCTTCTTCAATGTGCTAACTACTATGTTAATATGTGAAATAATAAATTTCTTGAATGATTTATTATAACTTTTGTTCATAAATAAATAAACATAGAATAGAATAGGGGACATCTCTGGTTCAAAGACTGACATTCTGACAGCTGATGTATCTTTTGTGCCATAAATCTATAAATTAAATCAAACACTATATCACTCTCCTCTTGGAGATTGGAGAAGTTTGGAGAAGCCCTGCTAATATCATCTGAACACAGAAACTGTACTGTTACATAAGACGATATACTCTTGTAAGCATAAATGACATAAGGGTGAATGAACTTGGTTACTTTTCCATAGAGTATAGTTCCGTCCAAAGTGACCAGAAAAAAAGCTTCTAACAAGCAGGAGTTCATTTCTGTTTAGGTTCAGAATGCCATGAATCAATGCTTTGGCCTGCTTTGCGGTGCGAATATCATTTACTTTGAACAGAGAGATTACAGTTGACCAACTTACGCCACAAAACGGCTCTGGACTAGGGTTTGGGAAACGGGAATTGCCGGGCGGGAAATCCCGGGAAATGTCTGTCTAATATTCCCGGGAAATTTTTGAGATTTTCCCGGGAAAACGGGATATTTAAACTGCATGTTATTTCATAAATATATAGAATTTATAATCCAATTTTACTTTAATATAAAAACTTATTATATTTTTATATATTATAAAAGTTCGTTTGAATGATTGTATGACTAAATTTACACGAACGTTGACACGTTTTTCATTGTCTGTTTAAACACTTACATATACCTTGTTCGAAGGAAATTTTTTAATCTTAAAATTTAAATTGAGTTTTTGTTTTAAATGTAACTGTAAGAAAGAAAGAATTATTTCGACTCCGATAAACAAGCAGTAAAATGTCTATATATTTTTAATATAAAATAAAAATGTGAGCTATTCAAATCTAGTCTGAAATTTCATCAAAATTCCATTAAATTGAGGTCATACCATATCTCCTAAAAAAGGTGGAATAAATTGTATAAGTATCAATGATTGCAATGATATAATCATTTCCTAAAGTAAATAATTCGATGCTAAGCGAACTTGAAGTGATTTTTCGAATTAGTGAACAAATTTTGAAAAGTGTAGTGAAAATTTTAAGCTGTAAGAACTCTGAGTTGACAAAACTTAAATTTATTACAAGTAGACGCTATTATGGAAACCCTGAAGAAAATATTTTAGGAGAAATAAAATAAAAAATTAAAGACACTTAGACATACTGTGGCTCAGGGTATTCAAAATTCGTCGCAGCGCAGTATGGTACTGCAACCTGCTTGTACTTAACGATAAGAAACCGCTTGGAACTTTTTCATAAAGAATGAGAAACAAGCAAGGCAAATTCTCATTAAAATGAAGGTAGGTCTTATTAGAAAATTGTCTACTAATTGTGGTAACAGTCGTCAATTGGTTTTCATATGATCTTTTGCTGTGTAATAACTTTATTCTATTTGCTAAAATTCAATCAAAAATTCTTAAAAATTTGTCTTAGAACTGCTTTTTTATCAACTTTTATTTCAAAAGAATGCGTACATTAATAAAACAATCGAAATTTCACCAACTTTCATTTAATAAATGTATTTAATTTAGAAAATTAGCTTTTCCCGGGAATCCCGGGAATTCCCGGGAACTTGATTTTTTAATTCCCGTTTCCCGGGAAGTGCAAAAGTCCGGGAAATCCCAAACCCTACTCTGGACCCATAAACAGAGCAGTAGAAGCCTTCCTGGCCCGTTCATCCACTTCGTCGTTACCCGGATGACCTCTGTGTTCAGGTATCCAGTAAATCAAAACCTTATTCTGTATGTACAGCTTCTGTAATGTGTCAAAACATTCTAAAACAAGCCTGGAACGGAATTTTCTCGCAAGAAGCGACTTAAGAGCTGCCTGAATATTGGTAAAGGTAGTATATGCGTGCCTTTAGAAGAGATCACTTTGATTTTTAAGTTGTGCCCAGAGATTTTTACGTTAGGTCCAATGACTCCAGCACCAACTATATCTTCAGTTTGGATCCATCTGTATACCAACATAAACTTCTGGAATCCACAATGAGGCCATTTCTCTCCCACAATGCAATAGGTGGAATTGTGACATTGCATATCTTGTCGAACTTCAGTTCACAATTTATCCTGTCACTAGGCATTCCTAGTAGCCCTATGCTGAGAATTGTAGTGAGAACCGGTGAGTGCCCGTTGCTGACACAACGAGCCGAGCTCCCGAGATCCATCCAATAAGCAGTCAATGCTGTAGAGGACCTTCTATAGACTAGTAGGTATGGTACTCCAATCACAGATTCAATGGCCAAGGTTGGACATCAGGTCGTTGCGCATTTTGCAAGAAGACATGCCAAACTCTGAACCTTGCATTTGCTATTGTTTAATTTTTTTTAATTAAACTTCAATCGTTATTATAAGCAACATTACCGTGTTTTGTTCTTTTAAAAAAATGTTTCGCGTCCGTGTTTGTAATTTACACATTTTAAAAAAATTAATGGTAATTTTGCATATTTCATAGATCTACACATAAAATGTGATCTTTCACCTTAATTTCCACATTCACAAAATAAATATATTTGTTCTTCATAAATTTTGCTGAACTGTGTATATTTCTGTAAGTTCTAATTTTGTTGAAACTGCATATGGTTGATATATCTTAATTATATTACTGATTCCGCCAAAGTTTTAAGGGCTATGCTATTTATGTCGCGACACAGGAGCTAGCACGTGATTTTCGTAACAAAAAAATCGATGCTATTATAGTTGGAAATTTAGTTTTGCTTTGGTTTCTTTGTACTTAAAATCAGAGTACGAAAATATATAAGCAGCATAGCTATAACCGGGTGTCCTAAGACATTTCTCTTCTTTTTTTTTCCTTGCTTCAAAACTCTAAAACACTGTGGGTGTATATCGGATCTTTCCATTCCTTTCTCGTTTTATGCTCAACTAAAAGTGGGTTTGAGACTTCGATTACAAACGTAATCGAAATTATGATTAATCGCAACTTACCAACCTTGGTCCACTGTTCTGTTAGTGGAGAAATCAAATCTTGTTCGATTTTAAAAAAGAAACTTAGTATGAGTTAGAAACAAAATTTTAAATATTTAAATTTTATATTAAAAGCACAACTAAGTCAAAAGTTATACGCAATTTAAATGAAATATTTGAAAAAATATTTTTTTCGATTTTTTGCCGCTTTTTTTCAGAAAAGAGTGGGCTAATTATTTCGCCATTATTAAAAAATATTGCAGGAATATCAGCCTCATATTTTTATTAATTTAAAAGGTAATACTATAAGAAACATTACAAAGACATTTTTTGTTCAAAAATTTTCGTTAGTGAAGGTGCCAGATTGTTTCGAAATAGACCTATTTTTGTTATAAGTATAAAATGTAAAGCATTTTTTCTCAAATTCCAAAGTTGGAATCAAAAAATTTCTCATTTTACCTTAAGACATGATAAGTTTTTAACTATTTCTTAAAATATTAACTGCGCCCGGCGAAATATAAAATTTATACAGCAGAAATACTAAAAAAATCCCATTTTTGGGATTTTATGAAATTTTGTTTGGGAATTGCCGGGAAATCAAAAGCAAATTCTACTTGTTTTTACTTTTTATGTATTAATTGCATAATTTTGAACCTAAGGGAGAATTTTCAGCCGAAAATATTAATAATTGCGAATTTGATAGCATTCCTTGTCTTCTCGGGAAACTCTTTATATGTTGTAAGCAGATGCAGGTAATTAAAAAAACATTAGTACAAATTGATTTTTATAAGAAAATTAATACTCATTTACTTTTTTATTGTTGCTGGTAGCTGTATTAATTGAATATATTCGTATATTATTCATGTATGTATGTAATTATACAGCTGCGCCTATTTTTGAAAAATATGTAAGAAAATATTCATAATTATACTTGTACATTACGATGCCCCAAAAAAAGTTTTTATTATTTGTGATATTTTGAAATATTTGTATGGGGAACAACCCAGAGGCGATTCCAGGGGATGTGTCACTGGCAAAGGTGGATCGGCCCTCCAAAATTAGTGGGGATCGGTCATACATTTTGACTCGATTGAGGAACTCTAAATGGTTCAAAGTGAGATTTTTCAAAATTTGACCCTTCAAGATCAAAAGTCGGGACATCACAATACATTTTAGAGGTATGGTTCCTTTGGCAAAGTTTCTTATTTTGATTCCTAGAATACGATTTTCCTTGTAATTTGTGAGATTTTTAAATCGACCCGCACTAATGTATGTATATACATATAAATTACAAAATTTGGAAGCACTTACTTAACATCTTTAGCAAGCAAGCTGAAGTAATTATACAAATATGTATGTAGTATATCTTTGTATCGTATGTCTTGTATTTAAATATTACTTTTCATGCTTTGGTCACACAATTTACGAAAACGGCTCATAGTGCGCCGTTTTACATGCATCCCTTTTTTATGCTCAAGTATTGACTTTGGGTGTATAAAGGTAGATTTTTTTATAAACATATATACCGATTGCTTCCCATTATTTTAAAACATTAATATGCTTACTGGTGCCAGAAACATAACTGACCTTGGAAAGAAGCATTAAATATATATATTTAAAAATAAATTTTTTTTCAAATAAATAGAAAACTATAATTGTTTGCAATTATTTTATATATGAGTATGTATAACAACCATATAAGGCCACTACTATAGTTTGCTTAAAATTTATATCTCTACTTATTTAAATTTTGTTCACATTCAAGTGCATAATACTCGTATACACATGTACAATGCATATTATGTTTAAAAGTTCCCGTACATGACATTGTGGCTTTTGTTTGCTTTTTTATATTCACACAAAAATTTTTTATTGCTAAAAAAAACTAATTTATTGTTCGAAATAAACAATACGGCTTTTTTTTTTGTAAAACTAATTCCTTGTTGAATTTTGGTTTGGTTTGGTTTCCTTAAATATGTTGTACAATAGTATTTGCTGGCACAAAAAAAAGTGCACGTATTTACAAATTTGCTAAAAGTATTACTTACATATCGTTGCTGTTTTAACTAACTAACCTAACTAACATTTTTAATGTTTGCCAGGAAAGCAGCTTTTATGATTGTTTTATACATGCATTCTTAAGGATACGTGCGAAATTTTTTTAGTTTTATAGGCTTAACAGTAATTCTTACAGTCATAAAAATTGTACACGCTAAGAAAAAATATGGTTGAGGTAACCATAATCAAACAGCCACATACTATGATTGAATTATATGGTTGCAATCAAAACATATTATTGTCAATAGGAAAGCAAAGTTTAAATAATATTATATTCTGAGTTAATAATAATATTATCTACAATAACAATTAACGTTGTTGTACCTAATCTTAGTATTGTAAATATGACAATACTATTGTTAGATGTGACTAAAATATAATTGACACTTACCATACCATGTTCTAATATTATAATATTATTGTTAAATACGACCATAGTATTATTTTATATAATAATAATATTTTGTTTTTTAATCATATGTATATTTGTTGGCAAATAAATCTTTTGTTTAAAACAGCTGTGCTTTAAATAGAAAATAAATTAATATTGTTGAAATAAAATGTATATTTAGAAATGTATACTTACATGTGTGTATAGACGAAATACAGACACATATATACAAAGAGATATATGTACATATCTACATATGTTATATATTTTTATTTATCTATCCTTTTGTTTATACTTTTTTTTATTTATTTAACACCGCGCCCTACCAATACCTTACAAACGAAACACTGAACTGACAGATGTTTCTGAAAAATATTTTTTTTAAAAACATAGTATGGTTTTGTATAACATTATATTGCTATTTACATCATATTATTTTTACACAATAATACAAATTATATTGTAATCAAAAATGTTTAACAAAACTATATTGTTAAACTCCAACCATATTGCACTTTCTATGAATATAATAATGTAATTATTAAATTCAAACATTACTGTGTTTATCGTAAAGTAATTAATGTTTAAAACAGCAATAACTAGTTTGCAACGACCACAAATTTGCTTCAGAGAACATACTATTGTTTTCTCAACCATACTACAACGATATATTTTCTTTGCGTGTAGACAAGGTGCAATATGGCTTATAAAGTATAATAGTAGCATTAAGTCATTTTTCAAAACAAAAAAATTTAGTTAGGTTGTTTAGTTAACACAGCGGCGATATATATATTTCAATACTCGTATACATATGTACATATATTGTATTGTATATTACATATATTCATTTTATTCGTTCATTGATTTAGGCCATATATATGTTTATGCATTCACACGTACATATCTACATACATACACTGCGAATCACTTAAATAAGGAATTTTTATTATTATGTATTTATAATTTTTTTTTTTATCTAAATTACCTTTGGAGAGCCAAACTATAACTCAGACCAATGGAGTATATTGCCTTTTATTCATACTTTTATTGCAATTTATTAAGAAGCGAATACTATTTATGATTTTATGTTATTTTTCTTTTTTTTTCAATATACATACAACAAAAATTAAAAATTTTAAAAACCCCCGATAAATCTAGAAAAGATGTAATATCTTCTAAACGGCTGGACCAATTTTCTTGAAACGTAGTTAAGAACAGTCTCGGTCAAGTCACCTTTCAGACAGAAAAAACTAAATCAAAATCGGTCCAGCCGTTTGGGCTGTACGTGGACACGGACAGACACACAGATACACAGACACACACTACAAACACCCATTTTTTTGGTCGGGGGTTAAAAAACAAAATTACTACAATTTTTTTAATTTTATTTTTTAGTGTTTTTTAATTTTGAGCGATATTTCATTTATTTTTCATTTTCAAATTTTGAGCAATTTTTAATTTTTTTGGGTGATTTTTAATTTGGAAACTGTGATTAATTTTTAATTTTTATTTTTGGGTGATTTGAGTTTGGGGGATTTTTCATGGAGCCGGTAATTCGTACAGCCCCTTTTTGGTACCAATTTTTTAAAAATATATAAAGCG
This sequence comes from Tachina lurida, assembly GCA_944452675.1. NCBI lineage: Eukaryota > Metazoa > Arthropoda > Insecta > Diptera > Tachinidae > Tachina > Tachina lurida. The sequence goes on from OX101752.1 coordinate 43,288,323, forward strand.
TGTGTGTCTGTTGAGACGCAGATGTATTTATGGTTTCAATTTCTTAAAAATCAATGGGATAGCTTCTGTCTTCTGAGCGGCAGAAGTTGCTTCTATTGGTGTTATTTTTAAACCTATAAAGCGTTTTTATCCTTTTGAATGCAGATGTACTTATGTTTTGAAACTTATCAAAATCGCTTGCAAAGCTTCGATGGCCATTATATTATAATTATATAATTATATAACATATGTGTTCTTTTTGAAATTGACCACTACCATAAATAATTAAGTGATATTGAGCCTGCGAAATTTTTTCTCTCTAAAAGAATTCTGTTTTTTTTTTAACAAAAACACAACCCGCAAAGTGATCAGCGGAAAACACCCAGAGTCTATGGCGGGAATCGAACCCATTACCCTGGACTTACTTAGCCTGTAAGTCTAGCATCGCTACCACTCAGCCACAGGGGCACATGTCAAGTTTATTTCTGGCTTAGTTTACTTTTTTAACAGGCCAACCCCACAAATTGTCCATTATGTTAATATGGAGTAAAATTTAAAATTTCTACATCTTATTCACTGATTTACAGCTCTGGCAGTGTGAACTAGATTGTTGTTGTGTTGATAAACCTCTGCTGCGGATCTAAATAAATTCTTACATTGTATAAACCCGCCTTCTTTTGTGCGATATTAGACTAATTTTTAACCGGCTTCAAAAAAAGAGGGGGATGGTATACGTAAATTTTTTTATGTACATATCGCTCGTTTACTCCAAGAATGTCATAACTCAAAAAATAGATTTTTTAATTTAATGATGCAGAATTAATCCTCAGTAATCTTAATATTGTGTAAAAATTTCTTAACAACATCTTGTTTACTCAACTCTTGGGAGAAAAATAAAATTTTCTTTTTCCCTTAACTTGTATTTAAATTGAAAACTAAAAACGCGTTTCTGGAAAACTGTTTTTTTTAGTTATAACGCTCTTTGAGTAAATGAGCGATATTTTACTTTATAACTCTGATTAGACCGATATTAAATTTTTTTTTTATTGCAAAAAAAATGGACCGGAACACACCAATTAAATTTATTTTTGAATTTATCTATTATTACTTGTTGGCTCGCTGCGAAACTTTGTACACACATTTTACTTTTCTAATGAATGGATGGAGCCACGCCCATAAAAATTTTAATATTTTATTTTAAGTAATTTAACGGATTCCTTGGCACATACTCCAAACTCTTAAGGTGGTGTAACTTTACGTTTGAAAAGTGAGCGGTGCCATGCCCACTAAATTGTAGTATTAAATTATATGTCCTGTACTTATCTGATCCCCACGAAACATAACAAACAGTTTTGGCTTTTAGAATGACATGATTTTGCATTTAAAAAAGTGGGAGCGAACGCGCCTATTAAAGTTCAGTGTTAAATTATAAGTACTTCTAATTATCTATTATCCACGAACCTAGCGAATAGCTTAGGCGTTTGGAATAACATTATCTTGTGCTTAGAAAAGTGGGCAGGGCAGTGCCCATTAAAAGTTAATATTATATTTTACGTGCTTCAAGATTCTTGAGAAACTTAACACATACAATGTTAAGAATTTTCTAAATAAATATTTCTTAGATTTAACAAAATCTTATCATCATATAAGTCTATTAAGGTAAGTAGTAGGATATGGTACGCCCCTACTACAACCCCGCCTTCCCTGTTGTGTCTTTGTTGCAAAAATATTTCTTGCTTTCTTAAGTAGTAGGAATGATACTCAATCGATGTTAAAATTTTTTGTGTCAAAAACTGATAAAATTACAAATTCCTTATTTATGTGATTCGCAGTGTAAATACACTACATGCGGATTAATTTATGTTGTTATTTTTATTTCGGTTTTTAATTGGATGCATATTGTTTAGAGTTGTTTAATTATAATTTCTATTGTGAAATTATAAAAGGGCATTGATAAATTGTGTTTAGCTTAAATTGGTCATAACATTTTTATGAATCATATAAAAATATATTTTATTCAATAGTTTATTGTTGAAGGTTGTGGACTAAAATGTGATGTAATTTTATAGTTATCATTGGTATTTTTTGTTTTATTTAATATTCAAAAGCTTTTGACGAACCACCTGTTTGTATAATTATCAAGGGACTGTATTTTATTTCGGACACTGAGTATGATAAAAATTTACAAAAATAAGGCATACAAATAATTGCTCAATTCATAATCTATTGTAGGATTCGTAGTTCGTACAAACGTTATTGGTAATTTCTATAGAAGCATTTGTTTATAAACAATGTTTTTATTGAAACTAAAAAAACTCATGTACGAACTACGACTCCCACAATAGGTTGTGAATTGAGCAAATATAAAAACAAGATCTATAATAAACATCTTTAAAAAAAAAGTATATTAAAAGTAAATACATTTCATTTAAATTCATCATGTATATAGTAAATCTAATAACAAAAATTAAAAATTTTAAAAACCCCCGGTATATGTAGAAAAAATTTGATATATACGAAATGTCTGGACCGATAGCTAAGAACACTCTCCATCAAGTCACTTTGCAACAAACAAAAACACGGTCTGTGCATTTCTGGATGTTGAGGGGTCCTCCGACAACACAGAGCACTCTGCCGTTGCATGTGCGCTTAGAAGCAAAAGAGTTGAGAACACTATATCCAAATGAATATGGGCGATGCTTGAGAGTAGGACTGCGGAGACCCAAGTTGGGGAGGAATATCTTGCATTAAAGACGAACAGGGGATACCCCCGGGGTGGTGTATTGTCTCCACTTTTGTGGAGCCTAGTGGTTGATGAACTCTTGCACATACTAACGAGCAATGGCATAGAATATCAAGCATATGCCGATGACATTATTACATTGCAAGAGGAAAATTTAGAGGTGACTGACTGTTGACAGGTCAACAAAAGCACTAATGGTTTGTAGATCTGCTGCAGGAAGAACATGGGGCTGCACACCCAAAATCTTTAGATCGATATACACCATGATAGTGAGACCTATCATCACTTATGGTGCTCTTGCCTGGTCGGACAGGGTCAGGCTGGCTACGACCAGAGATCGGTTAGAGAAGTTACAGAGGCTAGCAGCAGGCTTTTGTATCACAGCGGCTATGAGGACGTTACATACGGCGCGGCGGCTATGGAAGTACACATTGAACTCACACCTCTGACGATTGTAATAGAAGCTGCAGCCAGACAAAAAGTAATCAGCATCGCTGGGAAAAGCACAGGCAGGGGACTGTCTAATTAGCCAATGGTAGCAATTATCCCTGGCAAAACGATTTCCCCTACTTGCGCAACCCTCTGACGTGATGAAATAGGTTTGAAACTGTTCTGTCCAATAGAAGGAAAAAGGGGGAAATATAACCCCGGCATTCCTTTGGTGGTACACTGATAGTTCCAGAACGCCGGTAGGTTCTGGTGTGGGAGTTGTAGGACCACGGACTAACTACCACGAGTCGTTGGTTAAATCTCCTACCATTTTTCAATCGGAAGTTTTTGCCATTGAGAGATACGCACACTTCAATCTTGATAGGGGTTACCTAGGAAAAGAAAAAAGCCATTTGCTCGGAGAGTCAGGCTGCCATCAAATCGCTCAGCTCATATAAGTTTACCTCTAAATTAGCGTGGGAATGCTAATAATAATGCCGGGGTGTTAGGAAATGAAAATGCTGACAAAATGGCCAGAAGGGGGGGGGGCAGTACACCCATGGTCGGACGAGAACCATTTTGTGGACTCGGATTGGACAAAATCCGGAAAGATATATCGACGGTGATCAAGAGTAATAGGAAAGATCTATGGCCCAATCTCCCAGGATTGAGGCATGCAGAGGAAATCGTTTCATATCTTTCATATCCCTGAGTAAAAACAATCTAAGAATGCTCACAGCCTTCCTCACAGGCCATTGTAGACTGAGAAAACACTTTAACAGATTTGGGATTGAGAGTAACCTGAGAAGATTCTGCGATTACGAAGATGAAACTCCAGAACATATTCTGAAGTACTGTGAAGCGTTAAGCCACAGAAGATATAGTCCATTGGGCAATCACCTATTGAAGGATTGGGAACTGCCAATTATGCACCCAACGGCAATCCTGAGATTCATCAGGAGAGTAGGTCTAGATGAGGTGCTCTAGCAAGGGATACAATAGATATACTTTGATCACAGTGTCCTGTGCTTTCCGTTTAACTTAATTCATTTATTCATTTAACAAACAAAATAAAACTAAATCAAAATCGGTCCAGCTGTTTGGTCTGTAACTTGAATCATACAGACACACACTACAAACTTTTAACACGTTTTTTTTGGGTCTAAGGTTAAAAATAGCCTTAAAGCACAAAAATTGGTAGACACTAAGGTCTCTAGGTTTTCGAAATATGACATCATAAATATTTTAAAACCTACTACTAATGAAAAATGTTTTGATCTTGGAGACTTTTCTTTGACCTTTTATTAATACTCCAGTAAAAAAGAGTTTCCCGTTGTTCCTATAAGGAGCATAGGGCGTGGAAAGTTAATAAGATCCTGAAATTGTGGTCCGGAAGTACGGCAAATTTATATCATTTCTAATGATATTTACATGGGGTTGTCATTGCAAGAAGTTCTCCGTTTTGATCCATATTCAGTGATTTTGAAGTGATGTTTATTCTCCGTTTTGATCCATATTCAGTGATTTTGAAGTGATGTTCATAAGTTAAGTAAATTTGATTTTTTTATGTCCTTTTTTTCTTCTCCTAAATTTCTTTGAAATAAATATATTTTTTATTAATAAAAATCTTTTAAGCTTAGAAAGATATAAAGTTACGTTTAATGTGTTTGAAGGTTAAAAAAAAACTCTTGAATTGCTATCTTTGTGATAACAGATTTTTAAATTACTATTTTGTCTTCAAAAACTGGACTGTCTTTATTCTGCAGACTGGATGTTGTCTAAAAAAATTATGAATCTTGTCTTAATAAATATGACTGAAAAAGGTTTTTCTGTAAGTGTTATTTGACAAAACAATTGTACTCATTTAGTCGCCGAACATGACGCAGTAGAACAGTAGCGGTGGTTTCTTTCTCTTCTTCATCCTGACAACTTTTGCAAAAATTTTTAGACTCGAAAGTCTAAAGTTTTGGATACATGTTCGAGTGACTGAGAAAGTTTATCGCAAACTGCGTTCTCTTTGAATTTCTTTCGGACCAGATATTTGTAATCCTATTGCAGATGGACTTTTTCTATTATCGTTTTTGTCGCCAAATTGTTGAAGGTTGTGCATATTATCTTGTTCCCTCCTTTGAGAAGCATTCTAGTATCCCCGGTCGTTCCATCAACGTCTCTATGAAAGTCTAACAATGTCTCGTTATTTCACCCAAAGGCACCTTCATATTTGATGGGGATCTAAAGGCAGATTTGCTATCAGTACAAATATGGATATATATGTCACATAAGCTTTTTAATGTGTTGCACATTTTTATATTTTTAGAATTTTAAATATTATTTATAGAGTTCTTTAGCCGATTTTCATAATAATTTGTGGACAAGTATATAGACAGGGATGTTGTTGAAAAAGGTGCATTTATTCAACAAATCTAAAATAACTTTTCTTGACTTTTTATTAAAATTACATTAATTCAGAAAGAGTTTTTTTTAAAGAAAATACTGAATTTGTATTTATACTGAAATCATATTCCAATAAATTTAAAATTTCAGCTTAATGCTTTATTCCTTTCAGAATTGATTACTCGACTCTATAAAGCAATATATATATATATATATATATATATATATATATATATATATATATATATATATATATTATGTAGCTTATAGCATCAACAGTTCATGGAAGCCTAATTAGCATTTACTAACAAAAAAAAGTCGGCAATCAAAGCATCACCACTTCAAATCTAAAGGATCACACAATATATGCTATATATCTAATTTTATGTCACTCTCAATCAATGTGTCAAATAACATTTTTTAAATGCTATTTCAGGAATGATTTTTTTATTCATTAAAAATTCAAGTCAATGAATTTACAAAAAGTAAACGCAACTAAAAATTGCAAGCTTATATATTTTTGACATTCAACTTGATAGCAATAAAATTAAAACTAAGTAAAAAATTAGTTCTATAAAAAAGACAATGGTTATGTGTGTGTGTGTGTTTTTTTAAGTAACATCTAGCTAATACAGTAGTGGTAATATATGTATGTATGTCCTTGCTACTGTGATCTTCATGTGGCAAAAGGTTTTTGTACATCATTGATTATGATGCAGTATGATGTATAAGCAATATTGTTTTTGGGAAGTACATATGTATCTAAATTTCTACTATAAAGTGCAAACAGGCCTTAAAAGAATAACATGGTGCCACGTGCCACACTAGTAAGGATACCCCATACCTCTTTGACGTGAAAGGTTTCCTGTGGGCCTAACTCTGTATTCGAAAAAAAGGCTTTTGAATTTGCATTTTGTTAAGATACAAATTCGAAAGTGTTTTCTTTCGTTTCGAATTACAGAGTAGACCTCCTGGCCTTGTAATTTTTCCAAGAGACGTTCACAATTGGCCACCGGAATCTTATGATTTAACACTTTTAGTTATTTTTCTTTGGGGCTACGTGAAAGATAAGGTCTATGCCAATCACTCACAATATCTTCAAGACTTCAGAGATGTAAGTTGGGAAGTTATCGAGGACATACAGCTGCAAATGTGCGATTTAGTGATGGACAATTTTATGAATATAATATGGTCCTCCAAATGTAGCCGTGGCGGCCATTGGGTTCACATTATTTTCCATTATTAATGACATACACTGCTCTGCATAATTAAATATACATTCCATGAGCTCATTTAAAAATGCTTGTTTTTTTAGGGTAACGTATACCAAAGGTGAAAGGAACCCTATTATTTTCGCTACGATGTCCGTCCTTCTGTTCGTCTGTCCATCTGTTGGTTTCTTGAGAACGGTGAGAGCTGCTCACCTAAAATTATCACAGAATATGTAAAATGTTGGCCGTTACAGCAACAAATATATGACAGTTAAAAATTATAGGCTGTTCTAAAGCGAGCAACGAACAATGTTGAAATCCTAGTGTAATATATACAAAATTATATTAAGACACTTGAAATTTACAAAGTGAGTGTATTTTTACTAATACTACCAATTAACACTGAAACTTAAAAAAAAATTAAAACTAAAGGGTATGCTATGTAATTTTGACAACTGCCTGTATCCTGGAAACCGTAAAAGGCAAACTCTTGAAATTTTCAAAAATGCTAGAACTAAAAAAAAATCCAAAAAGAAAAAAATTTCCAAAGAGAAATAAAGCCCCAAAATTAAAAAAAACAACCGAAAAAAATCGCCAAAAACCGAAAAAGTCGCCAAAACCAAAAAAAGTTTATAAAACTAAAATAAATCGCCAAAACGAAAAAATCGCAAAAACCTAAAAAATTGCAAAAACTAAGAAAAAGCGCCAAAACTAAAATAAATCGCCAAAAACCAAAAACTCGCCAAAACAAAAAAACCCAAAAACCAAAGCAAAACGCTAAAATTAAAATTAATCGCCAAAATGTAAAAACAATCGCGAAAATATAAAAAAATTGCCCAAACTAAGAAAAAGCGCCAAAACTAAAAAATATGCCAAAAATTTAAAAAATTTCTAAATCAGGTAAGGTATTCGATTATATACACAGGGCAATTATGTAAAAAATTCCGCAGGAAATTTCTCCCAGGGAATAATTCCAACTAATAGCAAATGATAGGGAAAACAAAAAATTCTAATTGGAAAAGGTAGAAATTTTCTGCTGAATTTTTTACATAATTGCCCTGATAAAGTTCGTACACTCGTAGTATTACTTATATAGTGTCCGTACAAAACCCTTCGTGTGCGAGTCAAAGTTACACTTTCCGGAATTTGCTTTACTTATCAAAACATATTGAAAAGGAATTTAGTTTTACTTTTGCTTTGTGCAAAATCAAACCATATGAATTGGGCAGCATCTCCCGCGGAATCATAATTATTTCATAAAACAGTCAGGCTATTGCTTGCTTCTCAATTGCACTGGTTGATTGATATTTCTATAACAATTTGCATAAGTTTTGCACTTCTTTTGAGAATCACTTAAATAAGGAATTTATTATTACCAATTTTGAACGAATAAATGCTTTAAGACAGGTATTGAAGGATTTCACAGTTTAGGACTTTTTAAGGCCATATTTTTACAATTAATTAAGTAAAAATTGCAAACTAATTTATTTGTTAGAGATTTTTTTTATTTGCCTATAAAAAATTAAGAGTTGTCAACACTGGCAGTGGTAAAGCATGTCTAGATTTTACTGAAACTTCAATCTAATGGATGGTTTGATATAAAAATTAAGCTTTTTTATTTTAGTTAGTTTTATTATAATTATTCGAACTTCATTTTATTTCTAAAGGGTGTTTTGTTTAGAGGTATAGAGCTTCGAATTGAAATAAAACACAAGAAAATCGTTTTAATGTCCATCAATTTGGCTTTATTGGAAGGATAATTTTATGCCATTAATGTTTAAATATGATTTCGGGCATGTGGCCGCCGCGGCTGGCTCGAATAAAGCCAATTCTACAGGTCCAATTTTCAACCACTTTTTCGAGCATATGGGGCTGTATGTTGGCAATACCGCCACGAATGTTGGCTTCCAAGTCCCCTAACGTTTCTGGTTTGTTGGCGTAGACGAGCGACTTCACATATCCCCAAAGAAAATAATCCAATGGTGTCAAATCACACGATCTTGGTGGCCAATTGACAGGTCCATTCCGCGAAATTATGCGCTCATCGAATGTTTCCTTCAATAAATCGATTGTGACGTGCGCTGTGTGGCATGTAGCGCCGTCTTGTTGGAACCACAAATCATCCACATTCAAAATCTTCAAAGCTCCAATTGCTGTGCACGGTGGCGAATCGATTCATTCGGGTCCTCTTCAACACTTTGCTCTACAGCGGCAATTGTTTCTTCGGTGCGCACTGTTCGACGTCTCTGCGGATGCGTATTATCACATAGAGTAAACGTAGTGCGAAAACGATCCATGGTTAACCGAATTAATTGCTCTGATGGACGATTATGTCGACCATAAAATGGACGGAGCTTGCGGTAAACTTCGCGAACTGAACCATTATTTTCGAAATAAATTTGCACGATTTGCAAGCGTTGTTCTTTTGTCAACCTGTTCATGATGAAATGGCAAACCAAACTAAATATTAATCACTTGACAGCTGACAAAATGGCCGCCAGTTAAAAAAGTGATGCCAACTTAAAGTTCTATACCTCAATAAAAAACACCCATTATATATATGATTTTATTAGGCCAAAGTTCGTATTGATTTATAAGCCAAATTACATGTGATAATTATTAATGAACAAATAACACTAAACTTAATTGTAAATATTCTGACAAATACTTTGTAGAACGGAACAACTAGCTGTTTTCGAAGGCCACTACACCTTCATCATCAGCGTTCTTTGTGTTGGGCTTGTGTGGTGTGGTATTTAGTAAGCTGATAATGATAGATTAATTTATTATAAATCTATGTTATATAATGACTAAAACTTTAAGGACTAGCTACCTAAAGACTGTGAACTCGAACCTTTTACTATACTATTATATATAGTGAAATATTAAATGTTAAACTAATTCACCACTCTTAAAAACATACTATAAAATAGTTTTGCTCAACACTGTAGTGCAGTCATATGCATGTCATGTATACACCAACATACAAATATGTATTTTAATAGGATTGGCAGTGGTCATGACAGAATGCTGTTGCTGTTTTATTATGAAAAATAGAAATGTGTTGAAAAAATGCAACAAATGCTAAAGTGTCACAAGTTCGCATGCATCTATGTATGTATCTATGTATGTATGTATGTGCATGAAGTAGATATTAGTGCATTGCATATTTACACCACCTACATAAATAAAACGTAGAAGGATATAAAATGCAAACATACGCATACAAATCAAATACAAATGCATACGAATACTTTATACTCTAAACACATACAGCATAGATATCTATCTGTGCATGAATTCATCTAGTTTTATGTCTAGAAATGAACACAAGCTGTGCTCGAATGTAAAATAAACTTCCCTTGCGTCAAATGTTACCAAATGCACAGATGCCGCCTGGGCGAATTTAAAATTTAATAAATTATCAAATGTGCAAATGTTGGAAAAATTAATTTAAAAAATAAATACTCAAAGTTTTTATTTTTTTATTTTTATTTTTGTGTTTGTTAATACGAAATTGAGGTCATCACACAGATTTGATTCATAAAGTGATATATAAGTGTCTTTCACTAAGCACTTCCTGTGCTTATATTTGTATTAATACTATAACATATGGAATATCCCCCCACCCCGCTACCATGGCAGACTCTCATATGGCCTGTTAAATTTTCAACGACTCAGGCGCATAAATCAGGCTGAAGTTGGCCAATAGCATTGGGTTATGTAGGCTTTGAGTGGCGCTATGTTGAGTGACAAGTGGAGACTTTTTCATTCAACTGAAACAGAAATTAATGTTCAAACAATTCTTTGGACACGGAATTTTTGACATTTCTAACTAGCGGTCTCCACTAGCCATGAACTTGGTATGGGCATCATGTCAGACATCGCAAATGGCCAAAGAGAGAAAGAGACCGCTCATGTCCAACTTTCGTCCATGTTCTGACATGGACGCCCGAACATATGTCTAAGCAACAATGTTTGCCATGAGATTCTCAGTCTGCAACCATTTGCAATAGAAAGAAAAGAGACGGAACAAAATTGGTAAATATTTCATCTTTATTGCACCAGTGCAAAATACTTTGATATGGCTGAACATGGACATCGCACGTATTCACCACAACAAAGAAGTTGTTGAATTTTTGACAGTTGCTCTGCCGGCGTCATGTTCATGTTATGTATAAATCGGTGGCTAGTGGAGACGTAGGGTAATTTTTTTGTATCAAATTTTAATTAATTTTTAGTGTTTTTGTGCATTGTAAACTCAAAAATAAATGAATTTGTGTGTATGAAAACATAATTCTATACAAAAGGCTATACAATAAATTTTCCGTGTAGAAATAAATGTAAATTTACAAACCTGAAATTCCGTACTGGTCTTAAGACAACTCAGCCTTTACCACATTGATCGCGACACCGAAAACTCAATTAAATAAGTTTCTGGTACTTAAACAAATTTATAGTGCATAACATCTGCAAGCAAACTCATTACATACCTGCATAATACGCAATATCTCACAAAGCTTCGTAATACTAATAAGTCTCAATGTTTATTTATTAAATTAGATTTTTATATAAAAATTGAAGAAATAAAAAAAGTAAAGGCCTTCGTAATATATAAAATATGTTTAATTAAAAAGAAAGAAGAATTAGCTTTATTTACTTAATAAAAAAAATCAATTGTCCAACCCTGGATTTTAATTATGATTTTTCTGATTCTTATACAAATTCCTTTCTTTCTTAAATATATAATACATATATTTAATTAGTTGTATTTACTTACTTTTGCATACTAAAAAAAAAATAAAGTTTTCCAGCTCTGAAGCTGTTTTTTATTATTAAAATTGTGTATGCTGAATTTCTATTCCTACAAAATCAATTATATTTAATTACTAAAGAATAGGAAAAAATTAATTTGACCTGGTTACTTTTATTAACAAAAAAAATTTAATTTTCCAACCCTGGTATAATTTTTTTTAGCTTTTTCTGATTTGTTTTACTAAAATATTTCTCTCGAAATATTAAATATGTTTAATTTATAGAGAAAGGGAAAATATTTAGTTTTATTAGGTTGCTGTTAAAAACAAAAAAGTTTATATTTTCCAACCCTGGAAACGTCTTTTTTTTAATTTTTAACAAAAACTGAAATATAAAATAGGTTAAATTAACCAAAACCACAAAATTAGTTTCAGCCAGTTTCTTTTATATGTCAAGAAAAACTTTAAACTTTCCAGCTCTGAAACCGTTTAACCGATTTTGCTGATTTTCAATGCTAATCTATTTCGAAGCAATTCTGGGGCCAAATTACTGCACTCGTTATCGAAAGAAATTACGAAATATTTCAATAGAGTTAATATAGAAATATTTTTAAATTTCGAATCGTATCGAATGCCGTAATTTGCCCCCTGATCCGTCAGTTAAGAACGTAGTCTCTAGATTTTCTCGGAGCTCCGGGAAACCGTTTTAACGTACAGCCAGAGGGACGGACTGACAGACAAACATAGCTAATTCGTCTTACCTATTTATAAGAACCGAGCATATATGTTTATACTTTAGGTGTCATATATATGAATATTGCGGGAATTACACACGGAATGACAAAACATTTTTGCTGAACTTGGTGAACAACTTTAAATTGATAGGAAATATATTTCGTCGAATTTCCAATGCACCCACCAGCACATAAGCAACAAAAATTATTCAGTAAAGAGGAATAGATACACTAAAAAATGTTACTACTAGATTAAGTGGACTGTAATACATTTGCAAAGGCTTGCAAAAATATTACTCCATTGTAGTAAATTGTTTGCGAAATAAGAAACGCAGCAATTTTGTAAAAGGAGCAAAAAAAAAGAAACGCTGATAAAAAAGCACATAAAAAAAAATAAATAAAAGAAGGAGAAAACAGCAACAACGCGTTAAAACGTCAAGCTGAATCAGCGCGTAAGCGTGTCAATGTCAGAGCACAAAGTAATTGTGAGTGTGTCCATTCATGGTAAAGTGCATTTGTGGATGAGTTTGAATGCGGTTAGTGTTCATAAGAGCTGATTTATCCCATAAACAGAGTTGAGTATAAGAATTTATTTTGCTTAAGTGGAGTGTATGAATGTAAGTGCGATTATAATGTCCACTGTATACGAGTATTTGTGTGTGTGTGTGTATACAAATGTGTAAAAGCAAGTTACTACGACACTCAATCCTTTTCCTGTTTCTTAGATACTGACCAGTGGTTGTGTGTGTGTGTGTGGATATGTGTGTGCTGCATTGAAAACTGGAAAATTTGTATGACACATGGTGAGCAAAGTATTGAAGAAATGTAGAAAGAAATCTTTTTATTTTGCTCTTTTATTATACATTTTCATTTGTGTTTGTGTTATTTCTAGTTGTTTGCCGGACCAATTTAATGTGATATTTCAGAATTGTCATCAAGTGAGAATGTGTGTGGTTTTGTTGTATTGGCATGTGTTGAAGTTGTTGCATACCATAGGGAAAAGGAAATAACTAAAGAAAGGAAAAAAATTGAGAAAATAATGCATTAAGAGAATTTTCAAATAATCATTCTGGTATTTACTTGCTTGTACTCGTAGTTTATCTTGAATACATACTGGTTTTTTCATTAATTTTTTTTTCAAGGATATGAATTAAATCAAACTTGTCAATAGGTTTGTCGTAATGTTAATACAAATTAAGGATTTATATTTTTTTTTATATCTTCTCTTCATGGTAGTTATTTGACCCGTTTTTATAAGAGGCATTAAGAGGCTCCATACTGAAGAAAAGTAGAGTTCAAATTTTTACAAAAATATTAATCTAAGGATTAAAAAAAAAACTATCACACGCATTCTATACCAAAAATACAAGTGCTAATAAGTACGTAACCAAGCATGGAATAATTATTTAAATTTCGAGTTAAATTTAATTTATAAATGATTTGTTTTCCCAAAATATTTTAAAAGAAAAGTTTAAAGCATGTGGAGCCCATTTATGGGTAATTTTGGCAACTTTTTCTGAAAGGATAAAATAAATAAGGGCACACACAGAAAAAAATGTAAAATCTCCATGCAAAAATTTTGATTTAAGTTTACAAGAAATAATATGTAGTTCGTTTGATTTGGTGCTTATTTGCTTTGTTCATAGCTGCAATAAACTTTTGTGCTTGTTGTGGCGAGTTCCAATCTTGGCCGAGGAAGCCAATTATATACAACGAAACATTTTTCTGATGCCTGTGCTACACATACGTAAGTTAAATAATTAATAAAATACATTTACTTCATGGAACTAAATTCATGTTGTTTCAACTTGCAATAACTTTGATTCAACATTATTCTTCATGTTGTTTCAGTATTGAGCTTACTTTCTTCCAATTTGAAATAACTTTGATTCAACATGATTCCTCATTTTAATTTTAACAAATGTTAAATCAACATGAAATAAAGTTCTTTCAAAAGAAAAAATTTTCTTTGAAAATTACTATAAATCATGTTAGATCAACGTGAAACACATATGAAGCAAACTCATTGCCGAAACAAATTAAATAAACCTTGTCTAGGTAGATTTTAAGTTGAAATTTTTCTGTTTGTAGTAAAACAAGAAAAAAGATATATTTATTTTGTTTTTGCTCAGTAGCAAAAATTTTAATTTAATTTAAATGTATAGATTTAGAAAAGAAAATAGTACATACAATTCACTCAGCAAATATTTTCATTGGAAATCATATTAAATTTATAAAAAATAAAATGTTGTTTAAGTATGTGTATTTGCTTTGTTAATAACTACAATGCATTGTTGTGTTCAGTTGTTGTTTGTCTTGATGTTCGTGTTGTGTAAATAGTCCACAAACTTCGCAATGTTAAATAATCAATCATCAAATCATGTTGAATTAAAATTTAATTCATTATAGTATTTATTTAGTATAAATCTAAAGAATATTGAATTCCAGCTGATGAGTTCGAGCTCAAATCTTGGAAGAAACAGCCAACTATACAGACAAAACTTTTCCTGATGCTTGTGCCAACATTCACAATAACTAACGTAAGTTAAATAACACTAGCCAACAAGGTTTTGGGCTACAGTAACCAGATATCTGATGAATTCGAATCTGTTATGTATTTTTCTCTATCACGACAAAAAATATGGTTTTATTAGTTTTTTTACATAAAAAATTACTAGTTTATTTAAAAATCAATGAATTTTCAAAAGTGAATGGCATTTTTTTAACGTCGTTTGTATTTTGTTGGTTTGGTTTCACGTCCTAGAGTCCAGCAGTAGTCTCCCACCATGCTTTTATCCCAAAATCCTTCATAATTTCTTTACATTTTCATTAAATCCTGGTGAGCATGCTCCCCTTGCTTGTTGCTATGGAAATCACTGGTAATGGATCATTTGGTTTACGTTGAATTGGTTTGTAAACCGATGGGATATTCGCATGAGTAAAATTTTTTGGATTTTTCATATTGAATCCAGCAATTTTTTCTTAACAGAAATAACAATCAGTTTGGTGGTCACTTGACTCTCTTCAAAATACTGGAATCGAAAAAGCGAAATAGAACTTCTTGCCATTTCAGCACTGGTATAAAACAGTTCTGCAACTGTTGTAAAATATTGTTGGTGTCCACGGTTTGTCCAAGTTTCTGACAGCAAAACCAGAATAATGTAAGTATTCATATTTTCATGAATCTGATATTATATATCCTTTTATTATCCAAATATTCACCACACACAAAGCAATAGCTTAAAATAGCTTAAATCAGTAACACACGATCTCTCTGACATGCTTAAACGTTACTATTATGAAGATTTAGCATGAACGTGGGCTTCAGTCAAATTAACAATTGTGAAGTTGGAGTGTCTGTATTGACTGTTTTGCAGTATAGCTAGTATGCGATAAAAAATTAACAAGACGTTATAGATGAATTTTTATGCCAGATTCGAGTTAAGCTCAACCCAATAAGTTAAAAAAAATATGCTTCATTTCTGCACTCAATTTATTTTTTAAAATTTTGTAGACCAGTGTAATTAATAAAATAAAACGTCTGCAATAAATTGAATTCATGTTATTTCAACATGAAATAATTTTGATTCAATATGATTTATCGTATTGTATGTATTGTACATAATTCACGTTATTTCAACTTGAAATGATTCTTCATTTCAATTTAACAGTACTGAAATGTTAAATCAACATGAAATAGAGTTATTTCAAAAGTAAATTTTTTTTTGAAGATTACTGCAAATCATGTTGAATTAACATGAAACACATTTGAAGCAAAATCATTGCCGATATATGTTAATTAACTTTGATTTCCTATATTTGAATACGAATTTTTTTTTGTGTATAAGAACAAAATTAATTTTGAGATTAAACGTTTCACAAACGTATAAGTATATTTATTTTTTTGAGTAATATTAAAGTAAGGTTTGTAGATTTTTTTTAATTTTATTTATTTTTTAACAATAGCGAGCCTTTGCTGCATTAGAGTAAGTGCAGAATTAATCATCAAATGAGATAATCCTGCAAGATGAACGCTACATTCGTATTAGTTTTCGGATTCGAAAGAGATATCTTCAGCTTATAGATGGTATAGGCCTTAGTTATAAAAATTATAAGATTAAAGGATTTTTAAGAAAAATTTTGTATAAAAACTTGTTTTAAAAATCCTTTTTAAAGTCTTACAACTCTTTTACAACTCTGCTTTTTTGTACGCTTCTAATAATAAAGCTTTGCAGCGCCTCTGGTGTCAATGAGCCGTATTAAATTTTTGAAATTGTGTTTAGTAGCCAGTTTTTTGGTTATTTAAGTTTGCTGATGGCTCTAATAATAAAGTTTTGCAGCGCCTCTGGTGTCAATGAGCCGTATTAAATTTTTGAAATTGTGTTTAGTAGCCAGTTTTTTGGTTATTTAAGTTTGCTGATGGCTCTGTTACACAATACCGACGAAGAAGGGAGCTGATGTTTCAATAGTATTAGTATCCGCTGAAGCCGGTGTACTTCAGTGAACAATGTCTATGCCTTGATCACTTGGATACTAATGCACATTAGAAAAATGCGTGAAGTTGTTATTTTAATGACTGTCGGAGATCGGGTTTGAATTCCAGGATCTTCGGTTTGGTAGTCAACGTCCTTACCTTCGTTCTTGTAAAACCTAGATCAAAATTCTATGAAACAAGCTAGGCAATAATACTAATTTTATGTTAAGATATTTCTATATTGTACCAAAAGTACCAGCTTAAGTAAGTTCCTCTTTGACCCAAAAATTACACTGGGTACCAAAAACAATTGCACCAGTACCAAAATTAAAAAATTTTTATCTTCCCACTGCTAAATCCTTTTAGAAGCCTTAAAGGTCATTTTGTTATAAGCTCGATTTTATTGTACATAGTAATTTCAAGCAAAAACACTAACTAAAAATGAATTAAACGAAAACAAAACTTACAGGAAATTTAAAGCACAATTTATCAGTTATTGTTTAATTTATGTGAAGAGTTAAGGAGCGAAAACAAACATCTTGCACAGACACAGAAGAAGAGCTGAGAAGGCTTAATTTGAAAAAAAAAAATCTTTAATATCCTTGCAGAGTCAGGGAAATGCTTTAAATTTGACACAGACTACAGATAATTTTGCTAAGATTTATTTTCTATTAAAATGGCCTTAACTTTGTAAGGCTCACTTTACAAAATGATGTTTTAAAAATTTTCCACTTTGAATATGACTTTCTATTTTGTAATAAAATCTACAAGGACACTCTTCTCCGCTATTAATGTTTATATTTCTGCATTTGCTCCATTGATGTTGCAAAGCAAGACCCCTTTGTTAAACTTCCAAGCATACCGTACTCGTAATTTGATATTGTTTAAAATTCCATCAGTGTCATGGTGTTTGAGATTTTTTGTTTGTTCTATTTTTCTTCATTTTTGTCCTTAGGTGGCTGAGGGAATGTGTATGGACGAATGAGCAAGTATCAAAATAACGTCAGTGGTATCCTCTTTGTCGTTATAATTCTATTGCCACTAGTTCGGTATAACATTATCGTAAATTTTTATGCTAAATACATTTCGCTGTATGCGGGGCACGGCGTACCATAAATGCAGACGGTGAAAATAACAGGCGTTGTAGTATCACAAACATTAAAGGAAACTTTTGTTTATAGCGCGTACTTTGTGGCACACGCAGCTGTTTTAAATGATGAAGAAATTGTGGGTTGTTGCCATTATTATTAGATTTTTTATTTTTTATTTTTTGGAAATTTATTTTACACAGCTTAGGTTTGGTTGTTCCAAATAGACTCCCTCTGGTATTGGCAAGAAGGCAAAAGTTCTGATTGGTTTTCTGTTACAGCGCGTAATCAAAAATTAAATTATTAAGATTCTGTGCCAGTTGTACAATTATTGCGGTAGACTTTAAAATGAATCAATTACAGTCTGTTTCTAGAGCTATAAAAAATTAATATTTGCGTATTGCGTATTTGTTGCAAATACAAAGTGTGCGCCTAGTTAATTAAGTATATTACACCTTTCAACAGTTTTTTGGTTTTTTTATTTTCTTTGCTGGTAATTGTAGACATATTGGACATAAATTATAACAGACTCATAAAATTTACACTTGTTAGAGACAAGTCTTGACCTTAAAAATAAATACCTTGTGGCATTAAAATTATTAAATTCGCACTTTTCGGCTTAAAGAAGTATTTTTTTTTGTCTACGCATAAAAATCCTCTGAAAGATTTTTTTTAAATACTTTTCATTAAAACAGTCTATTTGCACTCAGCGCTAAAAAATAAATAAAAGTCTAATTACGACGCGGTACACCACAAGGATGATTCTAGTCTAGGGATTCCATACGACGAATGATTTAAGCCCATTTGTTACGCGGATGACGCGACGTTATTAATAAGCGAAAATTATCCTAGACTATTATGTAAAAGGGCTATAAATGGTCCGCTGGATAACTTTTTTTTGAAAATGCTATAAAAAAAAACTACTGAATATTTTCTCAAATTTCTTTTTTTATTTGAAAGTACAATCCTTCCAGTTAATAATGAAAAATAATTTCATTCAAATGGCTATTTCGGCTGTCCATGCAGTAGCCTACACGATCGGTCCAATTTTTAAGCACATTATCGATTGTGTGCAGCTGTATTTCACCAATGGCTTCACGAATATTGTCCTTTAAAGCGTCAATTGTCTCTGGCTTGTCGGCGTAACACTTATCTTTGACGGCACCCCACAAATAATAGCCCAACGGTGTCAAATCGCAGCTCCGAGGTGGCCAAACGACATCAGCTCTGCGGCTGATAATGCGATCTTCAAAAACAGACCGCAAAACATCGAGTGTAGCTTCGGCTGTGTGGCACGTAGCGCCGTCCTGTTGAAACCAAAGCGTATACACAAAGCGTATACACAACCATATTCGTTCAGCGGAAGGATAAAACTAATTATCTGTCAAATCAGACATGAGCTAAGTGTTACCATTCACGAAATAAGCACTAGTTGGAAAAAAAAACGTTAGATGGCGGACCCTTTAGAAGCCCTCAACTTCTCTAATAGTAATTACGGCACTCTATATCGAACGAAATTACGAGATATTTCAATAGATTTTATATGGAATTTTTTTTAAATTTCGAATCGTATCGAATGCCGGAATTAGGTAGGTGTGATATTTACTTGATTATGGGTTATCTTTGAGTTTGGACCTTTTGCAGAAGAGAAATTGACTCCAAATGAGGAATAAATCCTAAAATCAAGCATAATTAATGTGTTGCACCGAAGTCCAATGAAACAATTTCATTAAAACTTTTTTCACAAATCTAATGATAATTTAACAAATTCAATGAAAATGTCATGAATATTGTGAAAGAATTTCATTGGAATTGCTTCGTTGGTATTCAGGTTTCGTAAGAATATTTTATTGGATTTATGACAACAATATTTTCTAATTATTAAGAAAACCCTTTACCTTTAAGTTATTTCATTCTTTTCATGAAATTATTATATTATTTCCATGAAGTTATAGCAGTTATAGAAGTTTTCAATAAAGCCATTTTGATGAAACTGGTTTTATTAATCCAACGAAGCGTGACGTTGGTTGAATTTTAATGAATTTTTCATTAGATTAATGTCGAAATTCATAGAATTTATGCCGAAAATTCTTTTAGCGTGGATATATTTAGAAAAGAAAGTTAATGTAAAGGACCTTCACAAAGTGTGGAATAAGAATCACATCAACTTAGGTGATGGAAAACACTCTATCAACCATGTCCCCAGCTAGCATTTTGGGGTGATAATTTTTTGCAAAAATCTCTTATATGATTCTCCACAGATCACTTTTAGTGATTTAAAACTGATTTATCACTTGGATGATTGAAACAGCATTCACTTATGATTCATCTGTATGATAGAATAATGGTTTCTTGAAAAGAAAGAAGAAGCCGCAAAAACAAACACGAGGATTTAAATACTACCAGAAAATTGCTCAACAATGAATCAGCAAATCGTATCATCAATTATTCTATGGAATGATTCATATGTAGGGTACCATTTTCTCATAACAGGAGTATCATTTATGATCAAAAAATTAGCTCAGATGGGGTTATTTTTCCCGTCAAGCTGATTCGGAAAAGATTCGATTGTAATACAAAATGCTAGCTGGGTCCCCAGCATTTGGGTGTTAATTCTTTCCAGAAATCTGTTATATGATTCTCATCAGATCACTTTTGATGATTAAAAACTGATTTATCACTTGGGTGATTGAAAAAGGATTCACTTGTGATTCATCTATATGATCAAATAATGATTTCTTGAAAATAGAGAAAAAAAAATGATAAGAAACCGCAAAAAGGTGATTTAATGATTTAATACTACCAAAAAATTGCTCAAGAATTAATCAGCAAATCATATCATAAATGATTCCTTGGTATGATTTATCTGTAGGGTACCATTTTCTCACAACGGGAGTATAATTTATGATTAAGAATGAGCTCATATGGGGTTATTTTTCGGAAAAGATTCGATTGTGATACAAAATGCTGCTGGGTCAATTCATATTAGCGTTATGCACCCAATACTATTACATTCAACGTCCACTACTATTACATTCAATGAGTTATATTCTCACTACGAGGCGGTGTTGCCGCTAAAAATTCGTCTCATTTCTCTAATTAAAAATTTTAAATCTCTAGAGGAAAGTTTAACTTTATACAATGATTCAGTAAGAAAATTTAGGATGTTTTTGTTTGAAACTATTTTGAGTGCTTGTTTTTAAATTCTCTAAATTATTTTCTTTAAAAATGGTTGCTGTCCTTGATAACGAAAAATAAAAAAATTATTACCATAGCTTTAAAACACAAAAATACAATTAAGAGGGCATTTATACCTGCTCAAAATCTAGCAGGTGTTAATTAAAATCTTTATGAAAATCTATACCGTTTACACCAACTTTTTTTTTGACATCAATTAAGATGTTTGTATTCAAAACAAAACCCATTAAGTGAAATATTTCCAAAACTACAACCAATTAACTGCAATGTAGCCAATCCACACACCTTTTTAAGCAGACCGTAGCTAAGTCGCTCATATTTTTTTATAAATATATTGCACAGAGTAGTAAAAACTAAATAAAAATATTAGATTTTGATTATATTTTCTCTGAATCTACTGATAAAATTACGCATGTCCAGTATGTCCTCAACTAAATATATCATTTATGAAATATCTTAAGGAATGAGACTGTAAAAACCTAGGAAATTATATTGAAGAAACTAGGGTTCTTAACCTGACTAAGTTTGGTAGATTTTAATGGATCCTTATGTGTACAGACATATTTCTGAAGAGCACACAATCATGCTATAAAAGCATAAGAGTAATCCAAAACGTACTGGATCAATATAGATTGCCCCTTCTATTTAATCTTAGTTAACAACAGTGATGCAACTATAGTTTTATTTTCCAAATGATACGAAAAAATAAACCGATGTAGTTAAAATGGTGTGGGAATTAGCTTTATTGCAGTTGTTTGGTTTTGGTCTAGCAACAGTTTAGTTAATGAGTCTTGTCTTGGATAAGAAATAGAGATAAATGTCAAACAAACCTGGTTAAAAAGGTATAGAATTTCATAAAGATTTTAATTGAAATCTGCTAGCTTTCATGCAGATGTAAATGCATTTTTATTTAAGCAATTGTGGTTGTGTTTCAACCATATATTTTTTAAGAGTAGTTGTGGGCCCTAAGAGTATAGGTGTAATAATGGAGGTAATAAGTAATGGATTTTGTAAAAATTAGCTCCTTTACTTATTTAAAGTTTTCATGTTTTCAAACTAAATTATCAAAATAATTTTAATAATTTAAATGAGCACGAACAAGTTGTGATTAAAATATAATTTAATATAAAACTAAGTTGTTAAAGTGCATAATTTACTTTCCAAATACTTTAAGACTTGCTTTATTTTTATTATTTTTTTTTTACTAAACAAAATATCTACTTTTCATTAAAACATGATCCAAAGGAGAGAAAGAAGAAAAAAGGACAACAGATGCACAATGAAAGTTACTAACAAGATAAAAGAATAACAAGTTCAAGGCCATAAATAAATAATGAAATAATAATTTGAAGAACAATTTGAACGTACACTTTTTTTAAACAAAATTTTATGCATTTTTTATACAACTTACAAAAATATTTTATTTATTGCATAGCATGAGAGTTGCAGAAAAGTTTATTTAAAGAAAAACTTTTTCATGTAAAAAAAGAAACATAGTTAGTATAAAAGTTACAAATATGAATTTCATTGGAAAAGTTTAAAAACAACAGCAGCTTGTTATGAATTAAGAAAAAAAAATTAAAAATTTCCCAGTATAAATGTACTTAAGACGCAACTTAATTTTTTTTTTTTACTGAGAATTAAAGTGCATTTGTTTGTGAGTGTGAGGTATGTCAAAATAAATTTTAAATAATGAATACATGTGTTAATTTAAATAGACGTTAAGAGTATCACTGAAAATTTAATTTATTTATATACTAAAGGGTCCGCCATCTAACGTTTTTTTTCAACTAGTGCTTATTTCGTGAATGGTAACACTTAGCTCATGTCTGATTTGACAGATAATAAGTTTTATCCTTCCGCTGAAGGAATATGGTTGTGTATACGCTTTGGTTTCAACAGGACGGCGCTACGTGCCACACAGCCGAAGCTACACTCGATGTTTTGCGCCCTGTTTTTGAAGATCGCTTTATCAGCCGCAGAGCTGATGTCGTTTGGCCACCTCGGAGCTGCGATTTGACACCGTTGGGCTATTATTTGTAGGGTGCCGTCAAAGATAAGTGTTACGCCGACAAGCTAGAGACTATTGACGCTTTAAAGGACAATATTCGTGAAGCCATAGGTGAAATACAGCTGCACACAGTCGATAATGTACTTAAAAATTGGACCGATCGTGTAGGCTACTGCATGGCCAGCCGAGGCAGCCATTTGAATGAAATTATTTTTCATTATTAACCGGGAAGATTGTACTTTCAAAAAATAATAAAAAATTTGAGAAAATATTCAGTAGTTTTTTTTATAGCATTTTCAAAAAAAAGTTATCTGGCGGACCTTTTATATATTAAATATTAGAAGCAAACAGTGCTTTTTTAGTGAAATTTCTTGAGAAGATCGGGGTAAAATATGGAAGAGCACACTAACTACACCATATAGGTGTGGTACTCTGAAGGTTCTTAACTGTGATCTAATCGGTCACGTTTCTCAAATAATTTTGGGAATTGAAATAATCGATTTTGAAAAATATGTTTTTTATTGAAATTTTTTTTAAATAAGTGGTCATTTTGGTAAAATATGGAAAAGCACACGCACAGCACCACATAGGTGTGTGTATATAAATTTTAAATTTCAAATATTAAAAAATTATTTATTTGTTTTAATATTATAAAAATTAGAATAATACTGATAATGAAAAAAACGAAAATTAACAATTATTAAAACGAGTATCTGATATTTTAAATTTTAATAAAATATAATTAATAAACAAGTAATATAAGTTAAACATACAGTGCCTACAACTACTTCCCCTTCGAAAAATTAATCTTTGATATGTTAAATGACACTCTTTTGGTTTTACTGCCAATATCATTATTATAAATATTTGGTTTAATAAATTTTTCTACTAAAGCAGGCTTCAGACGATCGATAGGAATAGTTGTCATTTGGTTATTTATTTCGACTTTAAAATATTTTTGCTTCTTCTCAATTACTTTATACGGTCCCTCGTATGGTTGTTGTAGTGCTCGTTTATGTATTCGACGTACAAAAACATAGTCACAATCTTTAAGTTCTTTAGGAACATAGATACCTGATTCAGAATCCTTGTGATGGCTTAAGTTCGACTTTACATTTTTAAAGTGGTTTTTCAACTTATATAACAAATCAGAAGCATCAAAATTTTCTGAAGTTGCTACTATTTCTCCTGGTAAACGTAAATTTTGGCCATACACCATTTCGGCAGGCGTAGCTTGCAAATCTTCTTTGAATATGGAACGAAGTCCTAATAAAGCAATCGGTAACTCATCGAACCAATCCGTTGATTTTCCCTTAGCCATTAGTGTTGCCTTGATTTGCCTATGAAATCGTTCAATCATTCCATTAGATTGAGGATGATATGGTGAAGTTGTAATTCTGAAGCTTCCTAAAATTCTCGCCAATTCTTTAAAAGCATTGGAAGTAAATTGTCTACCCTGATCTGTCGTTATATACAACGGAACTCCAAAACGAGAGATATAATTCCTTACAAACGTATCAATAATAACATCTGTTCTTATATCTTTTAAAGGATACACTTCAGGCCATCGAGTATGACGATCGATTA
This sequence comes from Tachina lurida, assembly GCA_944452675.1. Lineage (NCBI taxonomy): Eukaryota > Metazoa > Arthropoda > Insecta > Diptera > Tachinidae > Tachina > Tachina lurida. The sequence goes on from OX101752.1 coordinate 43,312,925, forward strand.
CCGTCAACATATATCGATGCCCACGTGAAACTGGTAGCGGTCCAACTATATCCATATGAATATGTTCAAATCTTCCTTTTGGTATATCAATTTTAACTATTGGAGATTTAGTATGTCTGATAATGTATTAAAACTTTTATTTAATCGCTTTAAGCAGATTTAATAGAGCACAGGATCGCCAATTTTGTATATAAATTTTAAATTTCAAATATTAAAAAATTATTTATTTGTTTTAATATTATAAAAATTAGAATAATACTGATAATGAAAAAAACGAAAATTAACAATTATTAAAACGAGTATCTGATATTTTAAATTTTAATAAAATATTCAATATTCTTTGAAGTATTTATGCATTGCATCAATATTGGGATGCAATGAACACATTAATCAATACCTTGTTATGTGTAACTAAAAACTTACGAATACTAAAGGAGTTGTTCCTGTGACACATGCAGCAAAGCAGAATGTTTGTTTATTGTTTTTACTTATCCTTTTACTGGAACTAGTTACCGGACTAGTTATCGGACTAGTAACCGGAACTAGTTACCAGACTAGTTACCGTAACTAGTTACAAGGCTAGCGGAACTAGTTACAAGACTTGATACCGGAACTAGTTACCATACAAGTTACCGCACTAGTTACCAGACTAGTTACTGCAAGTGCAAGTACAGGTGCAAGGTCAACTAAAGGTGCAAGTGCGGGTGCAAGTGCAAGTGCAGGTGCAAGCGCAGTGCAAGTGTAAGTGCAAGTAGAGTAGCAAGTGCAGTATTCGCCCCTTAAAAAGTACCCTATGTTTTATGCAAATACATACAGCAGGTTTTGCGTGATAGTGGAACAAACTTCCAAACATATAAACTTTCACATTCATAATATTATATAGTTGGAAAAGTACCAAAAACAAAAAGTACCAAGAGTTACTGGCTATCTTTTTTTATCCCCCAGAAACTATTTTAAGTGCTAAAGTAAAAAAAAAATTATAAAAAAATAAAAAGTACCAAAAGAACCAATACAGACAGACCTTTTTTATCCCCTAAAAGGTACCCTTTATTTGATTCCGTATCAAATATTATATCTGTATCAAATTTCATTTAAATCCGTTTTGTGGCTTAAAAAGTACTAAAAGTACCAATTTGTCCCTTGGGCTATTTCAGAAGTTTTCTTCGGTATTCTTCTTGTTTGGCCGGAGACCAATCCGAATTGTTGCGCATCAACGAAATCACTCCAGGCGTTCTTGAGTTATGAGCGTAGTAACTAATACACTGTTCTTTTATACAGTGAAACCTCTCATACCGGACACTCACCGTCGTGGTATTTTTTGTCCAGTTATTAGAGGTGTCCGTTTATGAGAGAGAGTTACACATTATTTTCTTTTAATTTTGGATCTATAAAACTTGTCCGATTGTTATATAGGTCCGGTTATGGAAGGTATCCGTTATGACAGGTTTCACTGTATATGTTTGTAGATGTCAACTAAAGTTTTTGTTTTTGTTCATTGTTGATATAACAAATTTAAATTTTTCTAGTCAATGAAATTACTCAAGAAAATTATATGTTAAATTATATCATAACGGAATATGAACATGTGGGAGAAACAAAATACATCATGTTTTGTGTGTATTCAATATTGGCGTAACGATTTGCTCTTTAGCTGAGAGGTAAGTGCGTTAGTCTATTAGTCTGGAGGTTGCCGGTTCGAAACCCCCCAAATACATTTAGTTTTATAAAACAATTATTATTTATTGTCTACGCTAGAAGGTTCGTGTATTTGCTTTATGATTTTGTTACATTATATTATATATTTTATATTATTGTTGTCTTTGATAGTGAAAAATTAAAATATTATTGCCATGTTTTTAAAACAAAAAAATTCAATTAAAGTATTATACAATAGTTTGAAAAATATATGAAACAAGTAAGGGTGCTATATTCGGCTGTGCCGAATCTTATATACCCTTTACCAACGTACGTACATATATGTATATAGTGTACAGACACAAACATACATACATATTTGTTTTGTGAAAAAATTTATAATTTTTTTCTCTGAAGCAATTAATAGTAAGTGACCTTTTAGTATTTTTCGATTAAAGAATTTTATTCAATTATTTTATTTTCGATAATAGCAATTGTTGAATATTTTACTCTAAACTCTGTGGTTAAGATATAGTTTACATTCACTCTTATTTCAGTTAAAATCGACGTCACGTCAATACATTACCAAAATATTGGGGCTTGTTTACTCGCTCTCGAGATGTTAAAAAACCGTGCTGCTATTTCATAACTCTAAAATAGTCTTCGTATTGCATGTCCATACCAAGTAAACTATCTTGTTTTATATTTTCCCGTGTTTAATAATCATTGATGTTGCAAAACTGCTTAGTGTCTTGATTTAAAGTTCCCATTGCAAATAGTATAGATCGTGGTATTATGTAACCGTTTTATTCCTACAGGAATAGACAAAAAGAAAAAACTAACTTGACCTAGTCACTTTTGTAAAAAAAAACAATAAATTTAGCAATCCAGGAATCAACCTTTTAGATTTTTCTGATTTAAAAAATTTATAAGTGTGTTAAGTGAACAACGAAATAAAAAAAAATTAATTTTATACTTTAATATTTATGGGCCAAACTTTTCTTTCAGAAACATAAAATATATTTATTTATATACTAAAGGGTCCGCCATCTAACGTTTTTTTATACCCTTTACCAAAAAAATGGTAAAAGGGTATATATAGGTTTGTCATTCCGTTTGTAATTTCTATAATATCAATAAGCGATCCATAAAATATATATATTCTGGATCCTTATGCATAGGGAAGACGAATAAGCGATGTCCGTCTGTCCGTCTGTCCGTCTGTCCGTCTGTCCGTCTGTCCGTCTGTCCGTCTGTCCGTCTGTCCGTCTGTCCGTCTGTCCGTCTGTCCGTCTGTCCGTCTGTCTGTACGTGAAATCGGTTTTCCGAAGCTCCCAGAAGAGCTAGAGACTTCGTTCTTGGACTGGTGTGTCAGAAATTTTCCAAAATAGATTGGTATTGAAATTCAGCAAAATCGGGCAGACGATTGCAGAGCTGGAAAACTTAAACTTCATTTTGCCATATAAAAGTAACTCCCGAAAACAAATTTTTATTTTTTTTTAATAAATGTACATATTTTACACTTCAGTACGACTAAAATTGGAATTTTAAATTAAAAAAATACAAAAAAATTAAAAAGACGTTTCCAGGGTTGGAAAACTTTAACTTTTTGTGTTATGTAAAATTAACTATGTCTAAAACTATATTAGTATTTTCTCGAGAACCGTAAGAGCTACAGACCTGAAATTTGGACACAGTATGTAGACCTTTGGCCGCTACAACAACAAATACATGAGAATTGGAAATTAAAGGGTGTTCCAAAACGAGCAACGAAAAATGTTAAAATCCCATGTAATATACATACAATTGTATGTATGTATGTATATACACTTGAAATGTGTAAGGTTAGTGTATTTTTATTCAGACTACAAAACTTAACACTAAAATTTAAAAAAAATTAAATTAAAGGGTGTTCCATCAGTTAATGCAATTTTGACTATGTAATTTTGACTATTTGCTGTATCTTGGAAACCGTAAGAGCAAAACTCTTGAAATTTTCAAAAACGGTAAAACTGAAAAAATAAAAAATTATAAAATCGCCAAACCGAAAAAAATCGCCAAAAACAAGAAAAAATCGCCAAAACGAAAAAAAGCACCAAATTAAAAAAAAATTCTAAGACTAAAAAAAATCGCAAAAACAAACGGAAAAATTGCTAAAATGAAAACAAAAATCGCCAAAATGAAAGAAAATCGCCAAAATGAAAATCGCCATAATGAAAAAAATCACCAAAACGAAAAAAACCCTAAAAAACAGAAAAAATCGCCAAAATGAAAAAAAAATCGCCAAAATTAAAAAAATCGCCAAAACGAAAAAAACCCCAAAAAACAAAAAATCGCCAAAATGAAAAAAAGCCAAAAACAGAAAAAAAAATCGCCAAAACGAAAAAAAGCACCAAATTAAAAAAAAATTTTAAAACTAAAATAAATCGCAAAAAACGGAAAAATTTCTAAAATGAAAAAAATCGCCAAAACGAAAAAAAACCTAAAAAACAGAAAAAAATCGCCAAAATGAAAAAAATCGCCAAAATGAAAAAATCACCAAAACGAAAAAAAACCCTAAAAAACAGAAAAAAATCGTCAAAATGAAAAAAAAATCGCCAAAACGAAAAAACCCCTTAAAAACAGAAAAAAATCGCCAAAATGAAAAAAATCGCCAAAAAAAAGAAAAAACCTAAATAACAAAAAAAAAATCGCCAAAACGAAAAAAAGCACCAAATTAAAAAAAAATTTCTAAGACTAAAATAAATCGCAAAAAAACGGAAAAATTGCTAAAATGAAAACAAAAATCGCCAAAATGAAAGAAAATCGCCAAAATGAAAAAAAAAAATCGCCAAAATGAAAAAAATCACCAAAACGAAAAAAAAACCTAAAAAACAGAAAAAAATCGCCAAAATGATAAAAAAATCGCCAAAATGAAAAAAATCGCCAAAACGAAAAAAACCCCAAAAAACAGAAAAAAATCGCCAAATTGAAAAAAGCACTATATTAAAAGAAAATTTCTAAGACTAAAATAAATCGCAAAAAAACGAAAAAATTGCTAAAATGAAAAAAATCGCCAAAATGAAAAATATCGCCGAAACGAAAAAAAACCTAAAAAACAGAAAAAAATCGCCAAAATGAAAAAAAATCGGCAAAAAAAAAAAATCGCCAAAACGAAAAAAAAAATTAAAAACAGAAAAAAATCGCCAAAATGAAAAAAAATCGCCAAAATGAAAAAAAAATCGCCAAACCGAAAAAAATCGCCAAAAACAAGAAAAAATCGCCAAAACGAAAAAAAGCACCAAATTAAAAAAAAATTCTAAGACTAAAATAAATCGCAAAAACAAACGGAAAAATTGCTAAAATGAAAACAAAAATCACCAAAACGAAAAAAACCCTAAAAAACAGAAAAAATCGCCAAAATGAAAAAAAAATCGCCAAAATGAAAAAAATCGCCAAAACGAAAAAAACCCCAAAAAACAGAAAAAAATCGCCAAAATGAAAAAAAGCACTAAATTAAAAGAAAATTTCTAAGACTAAAATAAATCGCAAAAAAACGAAAAAATTGCTAAAATGAAAAAAATCGCCAAAATGAAAAAAAATCGCCAAAAAAAGAAAAAAAATCGCCAAAACGAAAAAAAAAAATTAAAAACAGAAAAAAATCGCCAAAATGAAAAAAAAATCGCCAAAATGAAAAAAAAAATCGCCAAAATGAAAAAAATCACCAAAACGAAATAAAACATAAAAAAAAGAAATAAATTGCCAAAATGAAAAAAAATCGCCAAAATGAAAAAAATCACCAAAACGAAAAAAAAAACAAAAAAATCGCCAAAAAAAATCGCGAAAAAACCCAAAAAACAGAAAAAATCGTCAAAATGAGAAAAATCTCCAAAATGAAGAAAAGCCCAACAACAGAAAAAAATCGCCAAAATGAAAAAAACCTCCAAAAACAGACAAAATCGCCAAAACGAGAAAAAAGCGACAAAACTGAAAAAATCGTTTTAACTGAAAAAAACTTCAAAAAAGCAAAAAACCTTCCTTTATTGCGCGATTCAAGGTCGCACTTAACTGATTTTTTTTAATATTAAAGGAATTAAATGAAACTAAGTTTTTGCTTATTTCGTTCTTGCTTTTTTCACTTAACATATTTTATGTAGTTTTTAAAGAACTAGATTGGTATCAATAATCAGAAAAATCCAAAATTATGACTCCAGGGTTGGAAAACTTACACTTTTTGTGTTATGTAAAATTAAATAGGTCTAAAAATTTTTTTCTTTTTCTTTATAAATTGAATATATTTTATGCTTCTGAAAGAAAAGTTTGGTGTATGAAATTTTAAAAATGAAAATTATAGCTCCAAAGATGGAAACTTTAAAAAATTATAAATTTTTTCACAAAACAAATATGTATGTACGTGTCTATATACTATATATATGTACGTACGTTGGTAAAGGGTATATAAGATTCGGCACAGCCGAATATAGCACTCTTACTTGTTTCAACTAGTGCTTATTTCGTGAATGGTAACACTTAGCTCATGTCTGATTTGACAGATAATAAGTTTTATCCTTCCGCTGAAGGAATATGGTTGTGTATACGCTTTGGTTTCAACAGGACGGCGCTACGTGCCACACAGCCGAAGCTACACTCGATCTTTTGCGCCCTGTATTTGAAGATCGCATTATCAGCCGTAGAGCTGATGTCGTTTGGCCACCTTGAAGCTGCGATTTGACACCGTTGGGCTATTATTTGTGGGGTGCCGTCACAGACAAGTGTTACGCCGAAAAGCCAGAGACAATTGACGCTTTAAAGGACAATATTCGTGAAGCCATTGGTGAAACACAGCGGCACACAATCGATAATGTGCTTAACAATTGGACCGATCGTGTAGGCTACTGCATGGCCAGCCGAGGCAGCCATTTGAATGAAATTATTTTTCATTATTAACCGGAAGGATAGTACTTTCAAATAAAAAAAGAAATTTGAGAAAATATTCAGTAGTTATACCCTTTACCAAAAAAATGGTAAAAGGGTATATATAGGTTTGTCATTCCGTTTGTAATTTCTATAATATCAATAAGCGATCCATAAAATATATATATTCTGGATCCTTATGCATAGGGAAGACGAATAAGCGATGTCCGTCTGTCCGTCTGTCCGTCTGTCCGTCTGTCCGTCTGTCCGTCTGTCCGTCTGTCCGTCTGTCCGTCTGTCCGTCTGTCCGTCTGTCTGTACGTGAAATCGGTTTTCCGAAGCTCCCAGAAGAGCTAGAGACTTCGTTCTTGGACTGGTGTGTCAGAAATTTTCCAAAATAGATTGGTATTGAAATTCAGCAAAATCGGGCAGACGATTGCAGAGCTGGAAAACTTAAACTTCATTTTGCCATATAAAAGTAACTCCCGAAAACAAATTTTTATTTTTTTTTAATAAATGTACATATTTTACACTTCAGTACGACTAAAATTGGAATTTTAAATTAAAAAAATACAAAAAAATTAAAAAGACGTTTCCAGGGTTGGAAAACTTTAACTTTTTGTGTTATGTAAAATTAACTATGTCTAAAACTATATTAGTATTTTCTCGAGAACCGTAAGAGCTACAGACCTGAAATTTGGACACAGTATGTAGACCTTTGGCCGCTACAACAACAAATACATGAGAATTGGAAATTAAAGGGTGTTCCAAAACGAGCAACGAAAAATGTTAAAATCCCATGTAATATACATACAATTGTATGTATGTATGTATATACACTTGAAATGTGTAAGGTTAGTGTATTTTTATTCAGACTACAAAACTTAACACTAAAATTTAAAAAAAATTAAATTAAAGGGTGTTCCATCAGTTAATGCAATTTTGACTATGTAATTTTGACTATTTGCTGTATCTTGGAAACCGTAAGAGCAAAACTCTTGAAATTTTCAAAAACGGTAAAACTGAAAAAATAAAAAATTATAAAATCGCCAAACCGAAAAAAATCGCCAAAAACAAGAAAAAATCGCCAAAACGAAAAAAAGCACCAAATTAAAAAAAAATTCTAAGACTAAAAAAAATCGCAAAAACAAACGGAAAAATTGCTAAAATGAAAACAAAAATCGCCAAAATGAAAGAAAATCGCCAAAATGAAAATCGCCATAATGAAAAAAATCACCAAAACGAAAAAAACCCTAAAAAACAGAAAAAATCGCCAAAATGAAAAAAAAATCGCCAAAATTAAAAAAATCGCCAAAACGAAAAAAACCCCAAAAAACAAAAAATCGCCAAAATGAAAAAAAGCCAAAAACAGAAAAAAAAATCGCCAAAACGAAAAAAAGCACCAAATTAAAAAAAAATTTTAAAACTAAAATAAATCGCAAAAAACGGAAAAATTTCTAAAATGAAAAAAATCGCCAAAACGAAAAAAAACCTAAAAAACAGAAAAAAATCGCCAAAATGAAAAAAATCGCCAAAATGAAAAAATCACCAAAACGAAAAAAAACCCTAAAAAACAGAAAAAAATCGTCAAAATGAAAAAAAATCGCCAAAACGAAAAAACCCCTTAAAAACAGAAAAAAATCGCCAAAATGAAAAAAATCGCCAAAAAAAAGAAAAAACCTAAATAACAAAAAAAAAATCGCCAAAACGAAAAAAAGCACCAAATTAAAAAAAAATTTCTAAGACTAAAATAAATCGCAAAAAAACGGAAAAATTGCTAAAATGAAAACAAAAATCGCCAAAATGAAAGAAAATCGCCAAAATGAAAAAAAAAAATCGCCAAAATGAAAAAAATCACCAAAACGAAAAAAAAACCTAAAAAACAGAAAAAAATCGCCAAAATGATAAAAAAATCGCCAAAATGAAAAAAATCGCCAAAACGAAAAAAACCCCAAAAAACAGAAAAAAATCGCCAAATTGAAAAAAGCACTATATTAAAAGAAAATTTCTAAGACTAAAATAAATCGCAAAAAAACGAAAAAATTGCTAAAATGAAAAAAATCGCCAAAATGAAAAATATCGCCGAAACGAAAAAAAACCTAAAAAACAGAAAAAAATCGCCAAAATGAAAAAAAATCGGCAAAAAAAAAAAATCGCCAAAACGAAAAAAAAAATTAAAAACAGAAAAAAATCGCCAAAATGAAAAAAAATCGCCAAAATGAAAAAAAAATCGCCAAACCGAAAAAAATCGCCAAAAACAAGAAAAAATCGCCAAAACGAAAAAAAGCACCAAATTAAAAAAAAATTCTAAGACTAAAATAAATCGCAAAAACAAACGGAAAAATTGCTAAAATGAAAACAAAAATCACCAAAACGAAAAAAACCCTAAAAAACAGAAAAAATCGCCAAAATGAAAAAAAAATCGCCAAAATGAAAAAAATCGCCAAAACGAAAAAAACCCCAAAAAACAGAAAAAAATCGCCAAAATGAAAAAAAGCACTAAATTAAAAGAAAATTTCTAAGACTAAAATAAATCGCAAAAAAACGAAAAAATTGCTAAAATGAAAAAAATCGCCAAAATGAAAAAAAATCGCCAAAAAAAGAAAAAAAATCGCCAAAACGAAAAAAAAAAATTAAAAACAGAAAAAAATCGCCAAAATGAAAAAAAAATCGCCAAAATGAAAAAAAAAATCGCCAAAATGAAAAAAATCACCAAAACGAAATAAAACATAAAAAAAAGAAATAAATTGCCAAAATGAAAAAAAATCGCCAAAATGAAAAAAATCACCAAAACGAAAAAAAAAACAAAAAAATCGCCAAAAAAAATCGCGAAAAAACCCAAAAAACAGAAAAAATCGTCAAAATGAGAAAAATCTCCAAAATGAAGAAAAGCCCAACAACAGAAAAAAATCGCCAAAATGAAAAAAACCTCCAAAAACAGACAAAATCGCCAAAACGAGAAAAAAGCGACAAAACTGAAAAAATCGTTTTAACTGAAAAAAACTTCAAAAAAGCAAAAAACCTTCCTTTATTGCGCGATTCAAGGTCGCACTTAACTGATTTTTTTTAATATTAAAGGAATTAAATGAAACTAAGTTTTTGCTTATTTCGTTCTTGCTTTTTTCACTTAACATATTTTATGTAGTTTTTAAAGAACTAGATTGGTATCAATAATCAGAAAAATCCAAAATTATGACTCCAGGGTTGGAAAACTTACACTTTTTGTGTTATGTAAAATTAAATAGGTCTAAAAATTTTTTTCTTTTTCTTTATAAATTGAATATATTTTATGCTTCTGAAAGAAAAGTTTGGTGTATGAAATTTTAAAAATGAAAATTATAGCTCCAAAGATGGAAACTTTAAAAAATTATAAATTTTTTCACAAAACAAATATGTATGTACGTGTCTATATACTATATATATGTACGTACGTTGGTAAAGGGTATATAAGATTCGGCACAGCCGAATATAGCACTCTTACTTGTTTCAACTAGTGCTTATTTCGTGAATGGTAACACTTAGCTCATGTCTGATTTGACAGATAATAAGTTTTATCCTTCCGCTGAAGGAATATGGTTGTGTATACGCTTTGGTTTCAACAGGACGGCGCTACGTGCCACACAGCCGAAGCTACACTCGATCTTTTGCGCCCTGTATTTGAAGATCGCATTATCAGCCGTAGAGCTGATGTCGTTTGGCCACCTTGAAGCTGCGATTTGACACCGTTGGGCTATTATTTGTGGGGTGCCGTCACAGACAAGTGTTACGCCGAAAAGCCAGAGACAATTGACGCTTTAAAGGACAATATTCGTGAAGCCATTGGTGAAACACAGCGGCACACAATCGATAATGTGCTTAACAATTGGACCGATCGTGTAGGCTACTGCATGGCCAGCCGAGGCAGCCATTTGAATGAAATTATTTTTCATTATTAACCGGAAGGATAGTACTTTCAAATAAAAAAAGAAATTTGAGAAAATATTCAGTAGTTATACCCTTTACCAAAAAAATGGTAAAAGGGTATATATAGGTTTGTCATTCCGTTTGTAATTTCTATAATATCAATAAGCGATCCATAAAATATATATATTCTGGATCCTTATGCATAGGGAAGACGAATAAGCGATGTCCGTCTGTCCGTCTGTCCGTCTGTCCGTCTGTCCGTCTGTCCGTCTGTCCGTCTGTCCGTCTGTCCGTCTGTCCGTCTGTCCGTCTGTCTGTACGTGAAATCGGTTTTCCGAAGCTCCCAGAAGAGCTAGAGACTTCGTTCTTGGACTGGTGTGTCAGAAATTTTCCAAAATAGATTGGTATTGAAATTCAGCAAAATCGGGCAGACGATTGCAGAGCTGGAAAACTTAAACTTCATTTTGCCATATAAAAGTAACTCCCGAAAACAAATTTTTATTTTTTTTTAATAAATGTACATATTTTACACTTCAGTACGACTAAAATTGGAATTTTAAATTAAAAAAATACAAAAAAATTAAAAAGACGTTTCCAGGGTTGGAAAACTTTAACTTTTTGTGTTATGTAAAATTAACTATGTCTAAAACTATATTAGTATTTTCTCGAGAACCGTAAGAGCTACAGACCTGAAATTTGGACACAGTATGTAGACCTTTGGCCGCTACAACAACAAATACATGAGAATTGGAAATTAAAGGGTGTTCCAAAACGAGCAACGAAAAATGTTAAAATCCCATGTAATATACATACAATTGTATGTATGTATGTATATACACTTGAAATGTGTAAGGTTAGTGTATTTTTATTCAGACTACAAAACTTAACACTAAAATTTAAAAAAAATTAAATTAAAGGGTGTTCCATCAGTTAATGCAATTTTGACTATGTAATTTTGACTATTTGCTGTATCTTGGAAACCGTAAGAGCAAAACTCTTGAAATTTTCAAAAACGGTAAAACTGAAAAAATAAAAAATTATAAAATCGCCAAACCGAAAAAAATCGCCAAAAACAAGAAAAAATCGCCAAAACGAAAAAAAGCACCAAATTAAAAAAAAATTCTAAGACTAAAAAAAATCGCAAAAACAAACGGAAAAATTGCTAAAATGAAAACAAAAATCGCCAAAATGAAAGAAAATCGCCAAAATGAAAATCGCCATAATGAAAAAAATCACCAAAACGAAAAAAACCCTAAAAAACAGAAAAAATCGCCAAAATGAAAAAAAAATCGCCAAAATTAAAAAAATCGCCAAAACGAAAAAAACCCCAAAAAACAAAAAATCGCCAAAATGAAAAAAAGCCAAAAACAGAAAAAAAAATCGCCAAAACGAAAAAAAGCACCAAATTAAAAAAAAATTTTAAAACTAAAATAAATCGCAAAAAACGGAAAAATTTCTAAAATGAAAAAAATCGCCAAAACGAAAAAAAACCTAAAAAACAGAAAAAAATCGCCAAAATGAAAAAAATCGCCAAAATGAAAAAATCACCAAAACGAAAAAAAACCCTAAAAAACAGAAAAAAATCGTCAAAATGAAAAAAAATCGCCAAAACGAAAAAACCCCTTAAAAACAGAAAAAAATCGCCAAAATGAAAAAAATCGCCAAAAAAAAGAAAAAACCTAAATAACAAAAAAAAAATCGCCAAAACGAAAAAAAGCACCAAATTAAAAAAAAATTTCTAAGACTAAAATAAATCGCAAAAAAACGGAAAAATTGCTAAAATGAAAACAAAAATCGCCAAAATGAAAGAAAATCGCCAAAATGAAAAAAAAAAATCGCCAAAATGAAAAAAATCACCAAAACGAAAAAAAAACCTAAAAAACAGAAAAAAATCGCCAAAATGATAAAAAAATCGCCAAAATGAAAAAAATCGCCAAAACGAAAAAAACCCCAAAAAACAGAAAAAAATCGCCAAATTGAAAAAAGCACTATATTAAAAGAAAATTTCTAAGACTAAAATAAATCGCAAAAAAACGAAAAAATTGCTAAAATGAAAAAAATCGCCAAAATGAAAAATATCGCCGAAACGAAAAAAAACCTAAAAAACAGAAAAAAATCGCCAAAATGAAAAAAAATCGGCAAAAAAAAAAAATCGCCAAAACGAAAAAAAAAATTAAAAACAGAAAAAAATCGCCAAAATGAAAAAAAATCGCCAAAATGAAAAAAAAATCGCCAAACCGAAAAAAATCGCCAAAAACAAGAAAAAATCGCCAAAACGAAAAAAAGCACCAAATTAAAAAAAAATTCTAAGACTAAAATAAATCGCAAAAACAAACGGAAAAATTGCTAAAATGAAAACAAAAATCACCAAAACGAAAAAAACCCTAAAAAACAGAAAAAATCGCCAAAATGAAAAAAAAATCGCCAAAATGAAAAAAATCGCCAAAACGAAAAAAACCCCAAAAAACAGAAAAAAATCGCCAAAATGAAAAAAAGCACTAAATTAAAAGAAAATTTCTAAGACTAAAATAAATCGCAAAAAAACGAAAAAATTGCTAAAATGAAAAAAATCGCCAAAATGAAAAAAAATCGCCAAAAAAAGAAAAAAAATCGCCAAAACGAAAAAAAAAAATTAAAAACAGAAAAAAATCGCCAAAATGAAAAAAAATCGCCAAAATGAAAAAAAAAATCGCCAAAATGAAAAAAATCACCAAAACGAAATAAAACATAAAAAAAAGAAATAAATTGCCAAAATGAAAAAAAATCGCCAAAATGAAAAAAATCACCAAAACGAAAAAAAAAACAAAAAAATCGCCAAAAAAAATCGCGAAAAAACCCAAAAAACAGAAAAAATCGTCAAAATGAGAAAAATCTCCAAAATGAAGAAAAGCCCAACAACAGAAAAAAATCGCCAAAATGAAAAAAACCTCCAAAAACAGACAAAATCGCCAAAACGAGAAAAAAGCGACAAAACTGAAAAAATCGTTTTAACTGAAAAAAACTTCAAAAAAGCAAAAAACCTTCCTTTATTGCGCGATTCAAGGTCGCACTTAACTGATTTTTTTTAATATTAAAGGAATTAAATGAAACTAAGTTTTTGCTTATTTCGTTCTTGCTTTTTTCACTTAACATATTTTATGTAGTTTTTAAAGAACTAGATTGGTATCAATAATCAGAAAAATCCAAAATTATGACTCCAGGGTTGGAAAACTTACACTTTTTGTGTTATGTAAAATTAAATAGGTCTAAAAATTTTTTTCTTTTTCTTTATAAATTGAATATATTTTATGCTTCTGAAAGAAAAGTTTGGTGTATGAAATTTTAAAAATGAAAATTATAGCTCCAAAGATGGAAACTTTAAAAAATTATAAATTTTTTCACAAAACAAATATGTATGTACGTGTCTATATACTATATATATGTACGTACGTTGGTAAAGGGTATATAAGATTCGGCACAGCCGAATATAGCACTCTTACTTGTTTTTTTATAGCATTTTCAAAAAAAAAAGTTATCTGGCGGACCCTTTATATATTAAATATTAGAAGTGCTTTTTTAGTGAAATTTCTTGAGAAGATCGGGGTAAAATATGGAATAACACACTTGCTACACCATATAGGTGTGGTACACTGGAAGGTCCTAAATGTGATCCAAGTGTTCACGTTTCTCAAATAATTTTGGGAATTGAAATAATCGAAATAATCGCTCAATGAGAGTACAACACCAGGATAAGCTAAATAATAATGTGCCGGAACTATTTGCTTTTAAACTGTTAAAGTAACACTATAAATTTCGAGTCAATATTCTTTGAAGTATTTATGCATTGCATCAATATTGGGATGCAATGAACACATTAATCAATACCTTGTTATGTGTAACTAAAAACTTACGAATACTAAAGGAGTTGTTCCTGTGACACATGCAGCAAAGCAGAATATTTGTTTATTGTTTATACTTATCCTTTTACTGGAACTAGTTACCGGACTAGTTATCGGACTAGTAACCGGAACTAGTTACCAGACTAGTTACCGTAACTAGTTACAAGACTAGCGGAACTAGTTACAAGACTAGCGGAACTAGTTACAAGGCTATCGGAACTAGTTACAAGACTTGATACCGGAACTAGTTACCAGACAAGTTACCGCACTAGTTACCAGACTAGTTACTGCAAGTGCAAGTACAGGTGCAAGGTCAACTAAAGGTGCAAGTGCGGTGTGCAAGTGCAAGTGCAGGTGCAAGTGCAGTGCAAGTGTAAGTGCAAGTAGAGTACCAAGTGCAGTATTCGCCCCTTAAAAAGTACCCTATGTTTTATGCAAATACATTCAGCAGGTTTTGCGTGATAGTGGAACAAACTTCCAAACATATAAACTTTCACATTCATAATATTATATAGTTGGAAAAGTACCAAAAACAAAAAGTACCAAAAGTTACCGGCTATCTTTTTTTATCCCTCAGAAACTATTTTAAGTGCTAAAGTAAAAAACAAAATTATAAAAAAATAAAAAGTACCAAAAGAACCAATACAGACAGACCTTTTTTATCCCCTAAATGGTACCCTTTATTTGATTCCGTATCAAATATTATATCTGTATCACATTTCATTTAAATCCGTTTTGCGGCTTAAAAAGTACTAAAAGTACCAATTTGTCCCTTTGGCTATTTCAGAAGTTTTCCTCGGTATTCTTCTTGTTTGGCCGGAGACTAATCCGAATTGTTGCGCATCAACGAAATCACTCCAGGCGTTCTTGAGTTATGAGCGTAGTAACTAATACACTGTTCTTTTATACAGTGAAACCTCTCATACCGGACACTCACCGTCGTGGTATTTTCTGTCCAGTTATTAGAGGTGTCCGTTTATGAGAGAGAGTTACACATTATTTTCTTTTAATTTTGGATCTATAAAACTTGTCCGGTTGTTATATAGGTCCGGTTATGGAAGGTATCCGTTATGACAGGTTTCACTGTATATGTTTGTAGATGTCAATTAAAGTTTTTGTTCTTGTTCATTGTTTATATAACAAATTTAAATTTTTCTAGTCAATGAAATTACTCAAGAAAATTATATGTTAAATTATATCATGACGGAATGTGAACATGTGGGAGAAACAAAATAGATCATGTTTTGTGTGTATTCATTATTGGCGTATCTTATAACAATTTGCTCTTTAGCTGAGAGGTAAGTGCGTTAGTCTATTAGTCTGGAGGTTGCCGGTTCGAAACCCCCCAAATACATTTAGTTTTATAAAACAATTATTATTTATTGTCTACGCTAGAAGGTTCGTGTATTTGCTTTATGATTTTGTTACATTATATTATATATTTTATATTATTGTTGTCTTTGATAGTGAAAAATTAAGATATTATTGGCATGTTTTTAAAACAAAAAAATTCAATTAAAGTATTATACAATAGTTTGAAAAATATATGAAAAAATATGTGTTGGATATAATGTTTAGAACAAAATCATAAAGCAAATACACGAACCTTCTAGCGTAGACAATAAATAATAATTGTTTTAAAGAATCACAACTGCGGGTTTTTTTTTCATCCATAGACAAGATGATACAATCGTCGAAGAGAATTAGAGCATTATTGTTTTTTTGGGAATTGTTTTGGGAATGTTAAATTTAGCATTTATTAACGCACTAACTGATTTGAGTACACCTGGTCAAAAATTTTTGTTTGGCAAACACTCTATTCTAGAATAGTAGTTGTTGTTATTTACTTTTATTTTCTTTATA
This sequence comes from Tachina lurida, assembly GCA_944452675.1. Taxonomy (NCBI): domain Eukaryota; kingdom Metazoa; phylum Arthropoda; class Insecta; order Diptera; family Tachinidae; genus Tachina; species Tachina lurida. Next base: position 43,329,097 of record OX101752.1, read on the forward strand.
TACTTCTTACAACTATAATTCTAGCTGGAAAACATCAGCCAAGTTAGCAATGGCAAAAAAAAAGAAAATAAAAAACATGTTGATTATTGAGTTCTTGTTTCAACTTTGGTAATTGTTGAGCTTACCATTTGTTTAAATGAAAGTTTAATTTAATACCAAGAATCTTAACCAAGCGAGCTACTCGTATCAAACATCCTTCGCTTTTCAGTTTAAATAAAAAGCAAATAAAATTCATAATAAAGAATATTTAAGAAACAAGTTCTCGTTTGGCTGTTTCATAAATTCTTACACTTTATAATTAAATTACTTATATCGATTACATTTCAGTGGAATACTTAAAAAAATTACTCTGAACTGCAATTTGTATAAACTATAAAGCGTTTGATTTTAAAATATTTTATAATTGTCATCTAAAACACTTTTTTTTTTGTCAAATTCAATATCTAGTTCAGATTATTGAAGACTAAAAGAAGAACATTCGTTGCACAACTTTAAATTTGTTAGTATGTATGTATGTATCATAAAATTTTGCTATTTAATTCTTTCTTTTCTTTTCTTTTCCATAAATTATATTACATTTCAATGAATTTCTCTATAATGTTCAATGAAAATTTAATATAAACGAGTGTGATAAATAATATATTTGTATGTAGCAGCGCGCTTATTTGTATGGGATGGTTAGCAATAAATTTTGAACAAATTTTAAATGGTGTAATAAAATTGCAATTCTAACATGGAGTAATAATAAAATAAATCGACAAAAAACTTACACATTGTCGTGGTAATGTTGGTTTCTGCATGGCAATGGTACTTCCTTTTTTTGGGTCAACTGCAAAAATTTTGCCAAAGAGTTTTTGTTTTTTTTTTCTCTCTCTCTCTCATTCTCAATTCCTGTATGTATTGGGGGGGATATGTCGTCTGGTATGAAAATAATACTCGTATTCCAATAATGCTAATTTATCCAAAAATTTTTGAACAAAAAGAAAAAGTCAAAAATAAATCTTAATAAATACATGGAAAGGAAGTACTAAAATTAAAATTATGAATTTTTTTTTTGCTTCCCAAAGAAAGTAAGGACTTACTTTCTCATTTATATAAAATGCATGCTCCATTACAATTTTATATAAATTTTTTTTTTTAGTAAATTACTATGCAGCTTAGTGTATATGGATGATGTGTGTATGTATAATGAGAGTAAAAAATAAATCAGTAAACCTTACCACAATCCTGTCAAAGACAAGCTACCAAATATAAAACCACAATGAGACCTCTAAAAGTATTCAAAAAATACAAAAATACTATACATAATACTTTCAGAATGCCATCATTTGTCACAATACAAAAAAAAAATTCTCTATATTGCATCATGTGCAGTTTTATTCACTATGCATACATACATATGAATGTATTTGCGTATGTGTGTGTGTGTGTGTGTTGTGTGCGTGCTTAGTAAAGGCTCACAGATATCAGTGTAAAAACAAAAACAAAATATTCAAAATATATCATAATAAATCTTCATCACTTGAACACTAAATTGACATGCCTGCAACCGAGAGCAGCAAACGACTGATGTTGTCAGCAAAATGATAGACAACACTAATGCATTAAACACATTCGACACAGCAGGCTACGGGCTACAATCTGTCAAAAATAGAATACACACATTCTTATGGTAACAATTATTTTAACGACAGCAGGCTACACGACTGCACGACCACCGTTGTAGCTGTCGCCAACTTTAAACTAATTTCTATTTGTCTGGCTACAATGAGCAAATGCAGTGTTACCAGTATAATACAAAATGGTGAATGAATGATATCAAGGCGAATTCAGTATCAGGTGACCTTATCAGCCCAGCTGATTATCAGCTGTTGCTACCAAATTGAGCATTTTGAACCAAAACGTCAAAATTTGCTTAAAAATCTTCCGACAGATTGGTTTTGTAGCATAGCAAACTACGTGTTGTTTTTTGTGTTGTAAAATTGTTGTAGCGATAAGGTCACCTGATACTGAATTCGCCTTCAATGATATCAAGGCAAATTCATTTCCAGGTAATATCAGGATTACAAAAACAATGAAAAAATACAACAATAAAAAAACAACATGGGTTGTAGTTCATCCAAAACTTCAAAAATATAATTTGTTTAACATAATAATAATAAAAATTATTCACATAAATTTGAAAATATTTCTCCACGGCAGCCACCACTAACAAAATTTGCAACGTTTAGCACTTCTCACAATTTTTTAATAGTTTTTTCATATTTTTAAATTTGTTTTCACAGAATTATTTTAATAAAATATTTTTCATGTTGAAATTTTTTTACATTTTCTTTTAATTTCTCTTACGTAAAAAATTTTTGAAGTTTCGGATGAACTATAATTTGAAAAAAAAAATAGCTCAGCTGCATTTTCGCTACTACCTTGTGAATGTGCCTTGAATGATATCGTACAATTATTTCATACTATTTACTAGAAACAATATCCAAAAATTGATGTAAAGAATAAATTGATTCATAATTGTACTTTTATGTGAAATAAGTACATTTTAAAAGAAAAATTAATTTTTATAAATGCAAAATATATGAAAGTGGCAATACTGAACTATGTATTTGTACTTGAATATCAGCTGCAGATGGTGCAGCTGCCATCTCCAAAATAATTAAGTAGCTGGCTACGAGGCGACAAATGCTGCTAGCGGCATTTGAAGTCGTGTGTTCGTGTAGCCTGCTGTGGTGAATGTGTTTAATGCATGACATCTATATACATATGTATGTATGTATATATATGTATATATGTGTAAATGAGGTTGCCATATTTTAGTCTCATTGAAGGATTCAATACATTGTATGTACCGTTTGCCACAATTTTTTTTAAAATTTTTCATAAATGTTTCAAAACTGCAACAAAACAATTGCAATGTAGCCAATTCACCAACCTTTTTTATGTATACCGGCTGACTTATTATAGGGCATTTACATTGTCTCCAAATCTAGTACTTACGAGATTTCGAGCTAAACCTGGTTTTTTACTAGATTTCCCATGCAAACCGAAATCTAATATAACAGTAGATTTGTAGGAAATCTACTCAAAATCTAATATTTTTATTATTTTTTTAATACCCTGTACAACATGCATAATTATATAAGGAAGGTGAGTGAATTGGCTACCGTCTGCTTAAAAAGGTGTATGAATCGGCTACATTGCAGTTGTTTGGCTGTAGTTTGCGAAATATTTTCAGTTATAGGGCATTTACACCTGCACAAAATTTAGCATATATTAATTAAAATCCTTATGAAAATCTATACCGTTTACACCAAGTTATTTTTTTTTTTGGCAATTATCAAAATTTTTTTTATCCAAAACAAAACCCATTAACTGAAAATTTTCTAAAACAACAACCAAACAAATGGCAATGTAGCCAATTCACCCACCTTTTCAAACATACCGTAGCTAATTCAATAATCTTTTATATTATATTATGTACAGGGTAGTGAAAATAGCATAAAAATATTAGATTTTATGTAGATTTCCTAAAACTAAACTCACAAACTAGATTTTTTTTTGTATGGGAAATCTAATACGAAGCAGCTAGATTTAGCTCGAAATCTCGTAAGTACTAGATTTTGAGATAATTTAAATGCCCTATTGTGTTTGTTTTGGATAAAAAAAAATTCTGATAAATGTCAAAAAAGCTTGATATAAACGGTATGGATTATCATAGAGGTTTTAATTAAAATCTGCTAGATTTTAAATTTTAAAACATTCATCCTTTTTACTAGATTTTGACAAAATCTAATGACGAAATATATTATGTTTTGTATGGGAAATATGCTTGAGTCTGCCCAAAAAATTTTGAAAGAAATAAAAATCTTCCATGCATTTGGAAATAACTTTAGATGATAGAACAACTAAATTTCTCTTATTTCAATACTTGCTTTTAATAAACCCTGCAGAAAATGCAACAAAACAAAAGACTAGTCACGCAATTAGTCCCCAATTGACAGGGACAAGCACGAGTTCTAACATTTCCTATGAAGCGGAAAAGTCACTTTTACATGGGTATGGTGTAAGTTGGGGTTGATTGATACCTTGTATGCACCTTGTAACTTCTCACTGAACTATTCCATAATGATCTATTCGGTGTAGAATAATATAAATTATATATAAATATTATCCCGACATTTAACTATAACAATTAACAATTATAAATTTTTTTTAATTGCTACAAATACAATGACATTTTATTTTTAATCAGAAATTTTGTTGAGATTTAAACCAACAACCTCCTGCATGACAGGCGTGCACAATTATATCCACCACAGGGTCACTCATATTTCAAAAGTATAACTACCAGTTAAGCTTACGTTAATATCTAGGTATAATTACGGGACTCCCGGCCGAAAGGAAGCAGAGCTGAATGCTACCGGGCGCGTCCCAGAGGTTGTGGATAGTAGAAAGCTCCGTAGATATGCGGAGTAGCTGCTAAGGCAGTCGCGGACAATCAGCGGTTCCGAGTGGAGAGTCACAGAGGGCTTCTGAGTGGCGCCGGACTCTTAACAAATTCTGAGTACCTACGATACTTGAAACGTCAAGGCGAGTAATTGGCGCCTTCAAATAACCAATAGCCACCTATTGCCAGCGACTTTTCCTCATGTTAGAGGTGGCTGGAAGCGGGCGTCGGATCTTGTAACAAGCGGCTCGCTATACAAACGTGATAAAAGGCTAGCCCGCCTGGAGGCCATACTGGTAGCCCCAGTTCCAGGATCGGATGCGGTAGCCCAATCAGCTGCTCATCTTAAACTATATGATTACCGAAACCTCATGAGGCCCTATGCTCCTTATAGGAACTAAAGGATCTAATATATCTATATATATATGTTATTATATATAATACAAAAACACGTTTATTTGTTATGGGTGAACTCTTCAATGCCCCAACAGATTTTCGCCTTCCACCCCACAAAATATTTGTAAAAGACCGGTGCGTTTTTTTATATATATTCTACCCCGGTAAATGCTACGCCCCTTTCAGAAATAGTGATTCGTCCGACAGATGGCGCAATTTTTAGTTTTTTTTGTGTTTTGCACCGTAACTCAAGAACTACTACACCGATTTCGACCAAATTTTATATACTTGCTCTATGGGGCGTGAGGAGCGTTTCTGTGTAGTTTGAAGTTTGTACAGCAGATGGCGCAATATTTAGTTTATTCGTGGGCAAAATCCAATTTTCATATTGTACCACCAATGCCATATACAACAGTAATGTTTGCTTAGGGCCAGCAACGCGGACCGGGGTCAGCTAGTATATATATATATATGTATATATATATATACATAGTTATGGGACTGGTTCCAGAGTCACACTGGACATTATATTTACCACCACATCGAACATGTTCAGCGCCCTTTAATACAATACTAGACTAAGTCCCAATTAAATTGACTCAATATAAAGATAACGCATCAGGAAACTGGCGAACCGTTCACAAGATATGTCTTTTGTTCACCATACCCTACTCCGTACTTTTGGTAACACTGGCATTTTCTCAATTCATAGGACGAGTACGTTTGGATCAATTGTCACCATATTTCCTGGAGGAAATTAACCACACCAATACAAAGTATATTCCATATGGTAACCTTTTCCTTGTTCAATATGACTAGCCTAATCTTTTGTATAAAATGTTTAAGCTAAAAATTGCATTTTGTTCTTGTTATGCAAAAAAAAAAAAAAAACCGCACATAGATTTGCTAACAAAATAGCAAAAATGTCCCAAAGGGAAAAATTGCACTAGCATTTATGCACTTCAATGAATATGTTGTATAAGATACCCTTGAGACTGCATTCCTTAAGTTCCCCACAAATAAACGCAAGAAAATAAGTAGATAAGTTTACACTAACAAATATTTCACACCATGCGTTGACAGCAACTTTTGAAACACAAGTGTAATAAGTATCGAGTATGATCATTTGTTTGGACCCACTTTACACTCTCGTTTAGTTGCTTGAAACTACAGGAAGTAGTGAAAGATTAAAGTTTTACATAATGGATGTGTTTTGGTGTTTGCGGAATATAAAAATTTGAAAAGTCTCCACAACTACATCCCCTTCCTGTTGGGAATAGCTTTGCTGTGTGTACAAACACATGCATACAATATACAGGCTTACTAACATACATACATACATACATAGTCATGCATACAATTTTGTTAAAAGAGAGTATATACAAATGTATGTTGACTCGTAGTTGTGAGTGTATGTATGAGTGTTTGTACTTATGTATATTTAAATATTTGTTTATGTGTGCATGTACTTTTTATACAATCCATTCAAATGCTGTCGAAAATGTTGCTAGCATATGTTTTTTAAACATTTATAAACGGAAATCATTATTAAATTGCGTGGTAAATCTATTTTAACTCCTGCCACAACGACTGCTGCTACTGCTGCTGTTGCTGAAATGGGGATAAACATGATTATTTTGCCTGTTTTTTTTTAATCGCTTACTTAATAAGTTATGAAAGGGGTATGTATATTCGTTCATCATTAATCTTGCAACGTTGTCAAAAATTATGTTAAAGAACAATAACATGTGTTTGTGGAAATGGTTCCCTAAATATTTCGGAATAAATTTAATATAATTACTCTTTCTGTAGTAATAACTTTTTTTTTGCCTTTTTAAGTATCAAACAGCCATACTGCTTTTATTTAGAATAATAACATCAAAAGGGATACAAAGTCCTTCCGATTTATTAAAAATAAAGCGTAAAGTTATTTTATATGTTATGGCAGTTTAATTATATTCAAACAAAAACACATTATTAAAGCTGACGAGCTGTAAATGTTTTATGTAAAATAATTGATTACAAAAAAGTTAACTAAGTGTTACATTTAAGTCTTATTAAATGTAAAAATTAAGGTTCTAAAGGGTCTTCCAAGCTTTATAATACGATGGATTATCAGGTTTTGGACTGCGATAGCAATGTACATTACAGCTGAGGCTGTTTTAAAAAAATACTGAGTATGCAGAAATGCCATAAGATTGAATACCTATCCAAAATTTAATTTCTATCGCTTATTGTTTTTGTGTTTAGCATAAGTAAGCGAAGTTTCCTTTCGACATAGTGAACCAGGCCGTTCGAGGAAAATCTAATCTAACCGATGAACATGAAAAACAGCGACGAATCTAATTAACAAAATTATCAAGACTAGTAACAAATCATTTACAAACAACAACATCAATAAAATAAGAAATTTAAAGACATAAAAACAATTTGCCAGTATAAACACGAACAATGTAATAAACCAATTCTTAAATAAAAAAGAAATTGAAAGCAATATTAATACAGCACTAGTTCTGCGGGAAACGGAACTAACACAAGACTAGTCACGTGATCGGTCTTCAAGTGATAGGGACCAGTCCCAGTGCTACCACTTCCTATGAAGCGGACCAGTCACTTTTACATAAGCATGGCCTAGGATTGGGTTAATAGATACTTTGTATGCACCTTGTGACTTCTCACTGAACTATCTCATGGGGACCTAATGGGTTTGGAATAATTTAAATTATTTTAATTATTAATTATTCCGAGACTTAACTGTAAAAATGAATGCCTATAATTTTTTTTATTGTTACAAATGCAATTATAATTTATTTTTAAACAGATATTTCTTGGGACTCGAACTGACAAACTCCGGCATGACAGGCTTTCACACTGCCCACCCGACCACAGATGCACCCATATTTTAAAAGTATAAATCCAATTAAGCTTAGGTTAATATCTAACAATAGTTGCGGAATGGTTACAGAGTGGCTTGGCGGTACCATTGGAGGGAACAATGAACATTATGTTTATAGGTTCCGGATCCAACCACATCGAACTTGTTCAGTGCATTTTACTATAATACTAGACCAAATCCCAATTATATGGACAAATTTGTCACGACTATATAGCACGACCATGGTGAACATATAACCATTTACAGAATATGTCCTTTTTTAACCATACCACTACTCCTTACTTTTCTCAAGTCGTAGGACGACTACGTTCGGATAAATCGTCACTAAATTTTTTGCAGGGATATGTTCCGAATTTGATCGAAAGCAAAATATTAAAACATATAAGCCCATTTCACAATCTTGTGCAAATGGTCTTGCAATGTAGGATGTGCAAAATGGCAAAGTTTATTGAAACTCACCACTTAAGAAACAATTTGGACATGCTACGATGCAAGACCATTTGCACCAGACTTCGAATCGGACTATGGTATATGAGGTAAAACGATAGTCATGCACAGATCAAACAAAACACTGAAACTTGTCAAGGAAATGAAGGAAAAAGTTTGCAATAAAATATACGTAGAAACAACAACACGAAAACTCAAGAGCGTAGAACATGAAGCAGGCATAAACAAAGGAGAGCAGACAAAAGCTCTAGCTTAACATGCCAAAGAAAGAAACCGGCCATAAAATAAGTTAAAGGTTTTGACTCCATTCGATAGAGAAAAGAAAGCAAACAAAATATATATACCGGAAAGACTACGAATACAACTGTGGCAGCTCCACGCTTGCCGACAGTTAGAAATCTGGAATCTGGCAACTCTTGCCAAAAATCTGACAGAAGAAAACAGCAGTTAACTTTACGAGTTGTGTTTGCAGCTTCAGCTGAAGAAATTCTTATTTAAAATACTTTTCAATTGTTTGTAATTAAAATAAATAAATCGCAATTCTTTTGTAAAATAACGCGTTTTATTACCACAATACTATACAACAACGTACCTAAAAATTCGATCAAAACAAAAGAAGGCAAAGACAACACCAAACTACCAGTGTACACCATTGCAATAAGCTGGCAATTGAAGTTCTGTGATATTATTTTTTAAGCTTGTTTGAGATATTTTCCATTATTTTTTTATTATTTAAATTGTTCGTGCTGTCCAGTATTTAAAAATGTAAACTTAAAATCGTGCGTAAAACATTAAAGTTAATATTACAAACATGTAACTAAAAATAATAAATACTTGCAATTTGTTGCCAGAATTTCAAAATAAAATTTTTACTTAAGACGTTGGAAAAAGCTGACAAAACATAGATAAAAAAGTTGAACTAAATTATTTTTATATATATGATTTGAACAGGCTAAATTTCGTATCTCTTTGTAAGCCAAATTACATGTGATAATTATTAATAAACAAATAGCTGAACGGAACAACTAGCTGTTTTCGAAGGCCACTAAACCTTTAACATCAGCGTTCTTTTGTGTTTGGTGCAGTGTGTGTGGTGTCAGTTGATGTAGATTTCTGCTTTATATACATACTTATATTTATTTGCATCTCAAAAATTAAAAAAAAAATTACCATAAATATCCTATTTGGAAATGATAAAAAATCTAGTATAGTTGACACACAAAACAAAATATACTTCATAATTATAATTTGTTGTAATTTAATTAAAATTTAGTGTTGCAATAAAAATTTTACAAAAAATTTAACTTTTGTACTATAAAAAGGTTTGCGAATTCGCTACATTACAGTTATTTGGTTGTAGTTTATACTAAATTTACATTGTATGCAAATCTAGTATACTTGATTTGAAATCGTTATCGAAATCCCTATCGTGTACACTAAGCCTTTTTGTTTTAAACTGTAACCCAAAAAATGCCGACCTAGATCATTTACACACCTTCAATAGACATTTTTTTTAGAGTGTAACTAATTCACCCACGTTGTACAAGGTGGTAAAAAAAATAAATAAAAATATTAGATTTTGGGTAGATTTCCTACAAATCTACTGACAAAGTACTAAAAAGCAACTAGATTTTGTGGAAATGTAAATGCAGTATTAAGAAAAATTTCAGTCAATGGTTTTTGTAAATGTTTTTATGTTGTAAATGTTATAGATTTTGATAAAGATTTGAACTGAAATTTACTAGAATTCATGCAGGTGTAAATTCCCTAATAAGTAGTTTTCCTGATAAAGCATTGATAGTTGAGCAAAATCTAGTACTTACGAGATTTTGGGAAATATCTAGTAAATTTCCTATACAAAACAAAACCTACTTCGTCACTAGATGTGCTCAAAATCTACTTAAAATCTAGTATTTTGTAAAATTTTTAAATTTGTACTAAAAAGTAAGTTTCTGTGCTTTATAAGATGTGTGTATTAGATAAATTGCAGCAGCTTGATTGTAGCTTAGGAACATTTTCAATTAATGGGTTTTGCTTTGGATAAGAAATCGTGCTAAGTATCAACGAAAAAAAAACTTGGTATGAACGGTACAAATTTTCAAAAAGATGTTAATTGGAATCTGCTAGATTTCGTGCAGGTATAAATGCTATATAACAAGCAAAGTAATTTTTTTATTCTTACTTTTTTAAGTTAAACATAATCTAAAAGATTTTAATTAAAATCTTTATCAAAATCTATACCGTTTTGTTGACATTTATCAAGCCATTAACTGAAAAATTTCTAAAACTACAACCAAACAACTGCAATTTTAGCCAATTCACATACCTTTTTCAGCAGATCGTAGCTAATTCTATCATATTTTATATAAATATGTTGTACATGGTAGGTCAAAATAAATTTAAAAAAAAATAGATTTTGAGTAGATTTCATACACAAATCTACTGAAAACTTACATTTCGTTTTGTATAAGAAATCTAGTAAAAACTAACTAGATTTAGCTCGAAGGCTCGTAATTAATAGATTTCGAAATAATGTAAATGCCCTATAGTTACTTTTATAAAATTTAAGACTACATATTTCAATTATATTTAAGGAGAAAGTAGATGAAAATATTAGTACAAGTAATATATATATATACCAGCTGCAACAAAGAACTGTAACAAATAAATTCCAATTATGTCTATTAGTTCCTAGAATTTTAATTTTATTCCATGTTTTTATTATTATGGTGATCTCGGTATATAGTTATATTTTCCAAATGTGTATGAGCCTTCCTTCAGTCTGAAATTTTCGTAATATATAACTAACCCAATTCCAGGCTTAATTTTGTAAATACAAATGTTTTTTTTCGTTTTGAAATTTTGTATGGAATGGCGTCGTCGACGTCACATCAAGGCGACAGTAAATATTGTCACTGGTCTACCTACGCTTTATCAGCAACAATTTGCTCTTATTGATAGTCTCTTACTAATATCTAAGGCTTTGTAAATTAATGGATCATACACAGAGAAAAAACTGCCTTATAGAATCAGGAAGATTTTCTTTATGAACCGTTTTTAGGCTAAGGGGTATCCCAGCAGAAAGAACCGAAGATTTTTTCATAGAGATTCCTTATTGTTTTTATGTGGTAAATCTTAATAATTTTATCAAAAAGAAAACCACATAAAATCAAGAAGAAATCTTATTATTCACAACTTTTTTTACTCAATTTCCATTATTTTTGGCACCAAAAAAAAACAATCCATAGAGAAAAACTTCTTGATTCTATTAGGTTTTCTTATAAATTGTAAGATATAGGGATTTCTTATTGATTTTATTAGGTTGCCTTCTTGATGTTTTTAAAAAGGTTTTCTTCTTGATTGTATTAGGTTGCCTTGTTGATTTTGTCAATAAGGTTTTCTTCTTGATTTTACTAGATTTCTATATGATTATGTGTAAAGCATTTTATTGATTGTTTTAATAAGGAAATCTTCTTGATTTTATGTGGTGTCTTGTTATTTCGTTTCAATAAATAGACATAGAGACAATTTTTTCATGATCTTTTTCATTTTTGTATAAGAATGTTTGCACAATAATTTCAATGGTTATTCAGGCTGCTTGTTAGCATATTGTGTAGAGTGCTTGTCTATCAGGTAGAAGTTTCCTGGTTCAATACTTGGTGAGTAAGTTAGTTAAGAATATAATATAATGTGTATGTATGTATGTATGTATAAATAAATAAATTCTACAACATACTACATACATACATACATATGTATATGGTATAGAATTAAAATGAAAATACATAAGTACAGAGAATAAAGACGCATTTTTTTTTATTTTTTTTATTGAAAGAATCAATAAGATAACCTCATGAAAACTACAAGATTTCTTCTTGATTTTTTCAAAAAGCTTTTATCTATGAAATTAAAAAGATTTTTTTGTTGAAAAAAAAAACCATTGAGATTTCTTATTAATTTTGTTCTATTTTATGAGGTATTTAATAGGCACTGTTTTCTCTGTGTATTAATAGTAGTCAATGGCTGTCGAGTTGAGAGTATACAAGTGAAATATTTTACAGTCGTCTTTATGAGACGCTGGGGACGCCATTCACAATAAGGGGGAATATTTTTGAAACATATTTGCGTTATTTTTCATACAAATTTGAAACGTTTCGAAATGAAGCTCTTAAAAAAATCTATGTCTATAAGGATTTCTGTTGTTATTGGTAAATGATGTGTTGTTGAAAGCAGATTGTAATTAGAGATTGTTGGGGCCCAATAAATCTTCATTGGCCTTCTCATAGAACTGTTGATGAATATTTGGAGTGCATTGAGATCGTGTGGGCACACATTTTACGTTAAGCATACGTACAAAAAATTCGACTTACATTCGATGTGGAAATTTATATCTTAGCCTGCCTTGAAATATATGTGGAATTCCATAAGGGGCTTAGGAGCTTGCATGTTGTTTTAGCGTTGTTTATGTGGTTTGCGATACAAACAGTAAACCCTACCTTATTTAGATACAAGTTCCTAGATGAAAGTAGTTACTGACGTTTGCAACTATCCAGCCGTTGATTTAGATCGATGTAGTTTTTGCGATCAGCTTTGGTCGCATATATCTCTAGCAATATGAGTTTTTCCGATATATCAGTATGTTTATGGCTTAGAAAATATGTATATTTTGTCTATTTTGTCGTCATATTCAAAATTGTCAATTTGTCCTTGGAAGTCCCCTGCTATACTCTTGTACAAGTTTTCATCACAACATCTAAGAGACAATATTTAACAAGTATTTATACAAAAAAATTATAAAACCCAACTGCGACCAACTTTGAACAGTTAAATATCCTAAATGGTCATTCGAAATGAAAAATCATAAGAGAAACCTAAAGATACCTCACGAATGATACCCATTTTGATATAGTTCGCCAATTTTTTATTGTATTCGTTTTACAAAATGGCGTCTGTTGGCCGCCATATTGAATTTTGACAAAATCGGTCAACGCATCCGGTTTTTATAGTGCCGCAAAGGAACACACATACATACATACATGCTTACATACACACATACATACGTACATAGACTGATAAACACAATACCCTTCTTTGCGTTGCGCAGTCGGTTAATAAAAGTGGTGACATTAAACATTTCAATCGTACGTTAACGGACACATGAAACTTTGCATGTGGCTCCGCTTTCCAGTTCTTGGATGAGCTTGTCTTTTACTTTAAACCGCGAATTCGCCATACAAAAAAAACAGCAATACCAGTAGGTTTGCCAGCTCTACTTTTACTATATAATAGATACTTCAAATCTGCTTTACTTGAAGAATTTTTACTCGGTAGTCTCTTCACATAAGTTTACTTTTACTTTGTAGTGGGAATAGTGTTAAAACTATTCTGCTCAACCATCCAATATAATATTTTTGGTTACAGCAATAAAAAGAAACGTGTACAGAGAGTACGAGTAGTATTTGCCAGAAATTATTCATCAGTATTTTGCGAGTGCTGTTTGCAATTTGATGATCATGCATATGTAAATTTTAGCTAAATTACATCGTTTACCCTAATGGCTGATTGCAAGTGTGGTAAAGTACTTCTTTTTTTTTTGGATAAATGTTTTACATACATTTATTTCACCCTTTTGCTAATATAAAACAGTAATTTTATGATTTGCATAGATTTTTATATATAAATAAAGATAAATAACAAATTTGAATGTTGTCGTTTATTAATTTTTGTTACTGTTTCGCAGATTTATTACACATCAGTTGTTGTGAAAATAATGTTATATAATTTTTTGGGAAATTTATAATGCAAAACTATTAAGTTGATTGTGTTATGTCACAGAAATAGTTTTTAAATTACAAGTAATATAAGGAAGATATAAAAATAAATACTAAGCATAAGTGTACAGAAGGATATCTTAAATTTTCAGTGTTCAAGCAGATCAAGTAAGACTTCTATAATCGACGTACGTATGGAGTATATATGTACATACATACATACATAAGTACATATGTACTTCAATATTTGTTTTGTGAAAAAAATTTATCCTTTACTTCTTACTGTAGTGCAATTTATAGTAAATAACCCAAGAGTATTTTTCGACTAAACAATTTGATTTGTAGTTTTTATTTTCAATATTAGCAATAGCTGAAAATTTTTTTCTAGAATTTGTATTTAAGAATCGTGTACATTAATAGTATTTTTTCTTATTGAAAATAAAATCAGTTACATGTAAAATCTGACTTAATTCAAATATGGTTTTTACAAAAAGCAACACAAACTATAGCACGGTTGGACAAGTTGATACAAGCATATTTTTTTTGATAACACACACATAGAAAAATTTCAACTTAAAATCTATCGGCCATGTCGCAGAGTTCAATTCCGTTCGGAAACGGAATTCAATCCAATATGGAGCATACCCCAGCATACCAGCGCCCCCACCAGCTTGGACACATCTGACAAATTTCCGTATTTTATTTCCGTTTTCTTTTTTAGACACCATCTCCTACAAAAATGAGGTGGATTGAATTCCGTTTCCGAACGGAATTGAACTCTGTGACATGGCCGTATATAAACAATGTTAATTAAAACTTTTTCGACAATGCTTTTGTTTCATATGTGTTTAATGTTAATCTGAAATGATTTAGAGTAATTTCTTTCAAAAATAACTTTATTTCATGTTGATTTAACTTTGTCGTTCTGTTAAATCAAAATGAGGAATCATTTTGGATCAAAGTTATTTTAAATTGAAACAACATGAATTTAATTTAGTATATTCATTGTATTTTATTAATTATTGGTAAAGGCATCAGAAAACTATTGGTATGTAACAATATAATTGGCTTCCCTGGCCAATGTTTGAACTCATAGCTAATCACGTGTTCGTCAGCGCGCTTACCACTGCTGTCAAAACAACCTTAAATATCGCCTTGAGACACTGCTTCCCAGCCAACAGCAGTTTGTCGGCTATTTACGAACATCATTATAAACAACAACAATACAAAAACAAGTCACAACTAAGCACAACAGTGTATTTCGGCTATGAAAAAAGCAAATAAATACCAGTGCACTTAAACAACATATTATTTCTTATAAATTTAATATAATTTGAAATCAAAATGTTTGCATGGTGATTTTACAATGTTATTTTTTTTCTGTGTTTATGATTTCCACAAAACCGTGCTAATATTTGATAATGCCAAAATAATCCTAGTATTGTATGTCCATAACAATAAAACTACCTTATTTTATATATGCCGGTATTTAAAAAAAACATAATAATCGAAAACTGTGTAGTGTTTCAAAGAAAACATTCCATTGCCAATATTTCACGTTCGCTTATAATCGCGACACTAAACTATTTATAAACTAAACTAAACTAAACTATTTATTCCCAAAGAATTTTTGGATTTTGTTCGACAGTATATAACACTTTAAGACAAATGAGATGAAACATACCCCTTAATTTTTTTGTAGTTATGACTGTTGTCTAGCAATAAATTTGATGTTATCTCTATTTACTAAAAATTAATAGGATTTGATTGCAACGTATGATCATAGATTTGCAAAATACTTGTGCTTATATCATAATAAGTAACATATCGCAAAGCTTCTTAAAACTAATAAGTGGTTACATAAGATTTATATATTAGAATTTAACAAATATAAAAAAACTCTTGAGTACAGATCTTGCTGAAATATAAAACATGTTTAATTAAAAAGAAAATAAAACATTTATTTAGTTACTTTATTTGTAGCAAAAAATATTTGAATTTTTCAGCCCTGAAGCTATATTTTTTATTTTTAAAATATAAAATATCTTTCATTTAACAAAGAAAAAAAAAATAGTTAATCCAAACAAAAATGTTTATAGTAATTAAAAAAATCAAGCAACTCGACTGCGATTAACTTTGAACCTTTAAATATTCTAAATGATAATTGGGAATGAAAAATCAGAAGATAAACCTAAGGATGATTTTAGAATATCTGTCGAATGATACCCATTTTGGTATAGTTCTCCGACTTGTTGTTTTTTCGTATTTTCAAAATGCCATCTGTTGGCCGCCATATTGAATTTTGACTCCTGTCATATCTTTAGTGACACTTCCAAGGGTTAAGACCAATCGACTGATGTAAGAATCATCAAAATCGGTCAACGCGTTCCGCTTATATAGTGCAGCAAAGGAACACATACATACATACATACATACATACATACATACATACATACATACATACATAAATACATGCAAACATGCATACACACATACATACATAGGCTGATAAACACAATACCCTTCTTTGCGTCGTGCAACTGGGATTTCCAGCTCTGGATTTGTGTTCTTTATTTTTTCTCTTTTTGTATACCAATCTTTTGCTTTTTAAAATATAAAATTATAAAGTGTAGTAAGTCCCAGTCCAGACTTGCAATTTTTGTTGCAGCAATTCTTGAATATGTGTGAGAATGTTGAAATAGAAATATATACTTTTTGTATTCCTGTCTCGCTCTTTTGCACTAAAACATAAAAAGTTGCTGCAACAAAAATTACAAGTCTGGACCGGCACTAACTTACAGAAGCCAGACGGTGCATTTGTGAAGAAAATTTATATGAAAAGCATTCATATTTTTGAATGGTTTTTATTCATATCTCTTCGAGTAGAAAGAGAGGGTTAATTTGTAAAGTAAAAGAAAAAATAATAATTTGACATAGTTACTTTTATATAACAAAAAAAAAAAAAAACAACAGTTTTCCATACCTGGCATCATTCTTTCAAATTTGTCTGATTTTTTATAACAGTTTATTTCCTCTGGAAATGTAAAATAAGAAAATTTTAGTTTTAGTAGTTAAAATTTTCCAACCCTGGAATCGTCTTTTTAATTTTTTTTTTCAATTCTGAATATTAAATTAATTTTTACTGATATATAAAATAGTTTTAGTTAACAAAAAAAACAAAAATTATTTTTAGCTAGATACTTAAAAAAAACTATACATTTTCCAGCTCTGAAAGCGTGCATTTGATTTTGCTGATTTGCAATATCAATCTCATATGGAAGTGGCTTTCCTTGTAAGAATGTCTTTAAACCGTAAACTGTAAAATAACATAATACAAAAGCTGTTACAGATGACTGCATGATGGCCTTGTGGCTTAGAGAAAGGCAGATTAAAAAAAGAAAAGAGGTGTCTCAGGACACCCGGCTATAGCTATGCTGCTTAGCTATATAAAACAAACTTAATATGTTAAATAACAATGCAATAAAATTATAATATTTCAAAACGTTTCCATTTATCCTTCTCATTGTTGTTGTTTTATTTTTGTTTCACTCACTTCAAAGAACGAAACAAAACAAAATCAAACAATTTGTTTCGTTTATTTGCGCACTCTAGTTTTAAGTACAAAGAAATAGAAACAAAAATATATTTAAAACTGTAATAGTGTCGATTATTTTTGTTACGAAAATCACGATCTAGCTCCTGTGTCGTAATATAAATAGCATAGCTGTAAAAAAATTTATATGTATAATAATTTTGAATTTTGAGCAGAAATAATACAATTCCATAATAAATTTTTAGTGAAGATTGCAATAAATATATAAAAAATTATTCAACTTATTTTATTACATAATTCATCCTTTTGATTATAATACATATTATACCACGGTATTAGCAAATCACTTTAAGAAGTCCTTGTCTTTGTCCTGCAGCAATAACACATACATACATATGTATAAGTATTAAAGGTTTCACAATAACTATATCAAATTTCGACCGTTAAAAATAAAAAACTTTTTACTTTATATATAATTTATTACTTTATTGACAATATCTTTTTATCACTGAACTGTACGCAGTTGTAAGAATAGATTGAACAGAAAAAAATAGCCAAATTGAAACAGCAAAAGCTTTTTCTTTTTTGTTTGCTAATTTTTGCATTTATAAGTCTATTATAATAATAAATTTTATTGAATATGAAATCAAATTTGTTACACACATACAATATGTAGAAAAATATTCGATTTTAGGGACTAAGTTTTTTTTTTTTTATTCATGAATACTTAACAAAAAAGTCAAGTGGCCCATAAAAAATTAAATATCGCAGATTTGCACATCGTCAATTGAATTTATTTATGTGAACAAACTATGTATAGAATGGCTGAAACTGTAAGTTATGTTTATTAGGGTGATTCAAGGGGAAGTTGTTAAGGCTCCAGATGGAAAAGAAGTTACATATAATGATGATTTTATTCTTCGGCTGATTAAATCAAATGGTAAGTGGCAGTAGTTTCGTTATTACATGAAACTAATTACTTTATTTGGAATATGGTTCTTGGATTATTTAAAATATCACGAAAGAAGTTTCTGTCCGTGAGCGTATTTGCGTTATCGTCATACATTTTAAAGCGGTTGGTACCATTTACAACAAAAGTACTTCACCAGAAAGTCTTCTTAAAAATGTGTTTGCAATAAAAAACATTTTCTTACTTTTTATGCAATTTTACTTCCATTTTCCATAATCGTTGAAACACTTCTACTATTAAAAACCAGCCATATATACATATGAGTATTTCTTTGTACGCATACGAATATGACTTCAAATTTATCAACACTAGTTCCTTGAGGAGTAGAGATAATGAAAAAATAAAATGAAATATATGAATAAATATAATAAAAATGACAATGACAACCCATTGTAGAAAAAGTTATAAAAAAGTAATTCACTTTTGCATTGTGTATTAGTTAGAGCATAAAGTTAACTTTAGCTGGCGGGCTGGGGCTGGCTGGCTTTGGGGTTTTACTTTTTTTTTGCAAATTTTTACTTCTGGTAATATTAAATGATACTATTTCTTAGCATGTAACTGGGAACCAAAATGATTTGCAATAAAATTTAAGTTCAGCAAAGCCACTTTTTAAAGTTTTCTCATTTTGATTTTATGTAGTACACTGAAAAAATTTTCGGCATAAATTCTATGAATTTCGACATTAATCTAATTAAAATTCAACCAACGTCACGCTTCGTTGGATTAATGAAACCAGTTGCGTCAAAATTATTTTATTGAAAACTTCATCAAATTTATTTAACAGTGTATTTAATACAGTGCTATAACTTTATCGAAATAAAATAATTTCATGAAAAGAATGAAATGACTTAAATATAAAGGGGTTTCTTAATAATTAGAAAATATTGTTGTCATAAATCCAATAAAATATTCTTACGAAACCAGAATACCAACGAAACAATTC
Organism: Tachina lurida; assembly: GCA_944452675.1. NCBI lineage: Eukaryota > Metazoa > Arthropoda > Insecta > Diptera > Tachinidae > Tachina > Tachina lurida. The sequence goes on from OX101752.1 coordinate 43,348,526, forward strand.
TAATGAAATTCTTTCACAATATTCATGACATTTTCATTTGATTTGTGAAATTATCATCTAATGATAATTGTGAAAAAATTTTAATGAAATTATTTCATAGGACTTATGAAGTAAAATTCTTTCGGTGTATGAAAGAAAAATACATATCTTTACATATTTAAAAATTAAATATATATACATATATTGTATATTTAAAATTTTAACTTAGCTTTAAGATTCCATGTGAGTTTACTTATTGTAAAATTTACAATTAAACTTTGCATATAATCTTAGGTTTCCAAGACCATGTTAATGGTGTATAACCACCATCTGTCATTCTCTTCTCTCAGCAACAGTGTGCTGTCAACTATGAAGACATAATTTTATACTAGGGATAGAGACCAGAGCGAATTTATTTCATTAAGAGTGCTATTTTGGAACATCTAGTTAAGGTCTTGTCAAGGCCTATCAAACAGGTACTCTTTTTAGCTAGCTAACTCATCAGCTGATTTTTTTTCTTTATACGTTTATAACAAGGAATTTATTTGATAATTACATCTTGTCCTTGGTTGATGCTTTAAATTTTTTGTCAATTGCGTTGTGAAACTTGTGCAAAGCACAGTACTTATATTAAATGTGCCTTGGGTCTTGGTAACAGATGATGGAGTATCGTAGTCTAGGCTCTCCTTACTTATAATAACTGGAGTAAAAATAAAAACCTTGAAGTCCTAAACATTTTATTTTTGATAGTGACAGAGCTTTATAATTATTTTAACACTTTTTTATGAACTACTGGTTAATCCCAATTTATTATTTTACTTATGCAGTAAAATAAGTTTTAGTAAAAAATGCAGTGATCCTATTCGCATTTCACTATTGCTAATGCAGATCATCAGAGAACCTTTACCCAAAAAATTTTTTAGAACATTGTGCTCAACTTCCATTTAAACAAATGAAAAAGAAGCTCTACAAATAACAAAGTTGAAACAAGAACTCAATAATCAACATATTTTTATACCCTTTACCAACAAAAATGGTAAAAGGGTATATATAGGTTTGTCATTCCGTTTGTAATTTCTATAATATCAATAAGCGACCCATAAAATATATATATTCTGGATCCTTATGCATAGGGAAGACGAATAAGCGATGTCCGTCTGTCCGTCTGTCCGTCTGTCCGTCTGTCCGTCTGTCCGTCTGTCCGTCTGTCCGTCTGTCTGTACGTGAAATCGGTTTTCCGAAGCTCCCAGAAGAGCTAGAGACTTCGTTCTTGGACTGGTGTGTCAGAAATTTTCCAAAATAGATTGGTATTGAAATTCAGCAAAATCGGGCAGACGATTGCAGAGCTGGAAAACTTAAACTTCATTTTGCCATATAAAAGTAACTACCAAAAACAAATTTTTATTTTTTTTTAATAAATGAACATATTTTACACTTCAGTACGACTAAAATTGGAATCTTAAATTAAAAAAATACAAAAAAATTAAAAAGTCGTTTCCAGGGTTGGAAAACTTTAACTTTTTGTGTTATGTAAAATTAACTATGTCTAAAACTATATTAGTATTTTCTCGAGAACCGTAAGAGCTACAGACCTGAAATTTGGACACAGTGTGTAGACCTTTGGCCGCTACAACAACAAATATATGAGAATTGGAAATTAAAGGGTGTTCCAAAACGAGCAACGAAAAATTTAAAAATCCCATGTAATATACATACAATTGTATGTATGTATGTATATACACTTGAAATTTGTAAGGTTAGTGTATTTTTATACAGACTACAAAAATTAACACTAAAATTTCAAAAAATTTAAATTAAAGGGTGTTCCATCAGTTAATGCAATTTTGACTATGCAATTTTGACAACTTGCTGTATCTTGGAAACCGTGAAAGCAAAACTCTTGAAATTTTCAAAAACGGTAAAACTAAAAAATCAAAAAATTATAAAATCGCTAAACCGAAAAAAATCGCCAAAAACAAAAAAAAACGCCAAAGCGAAAAAAAGCACCAAATTACAAAAAAAATGTCTAAGACTAAAATAAATGGCGAATAACCGGAAAAATTGCTAAAATGGAAAAAAATCGTCAAAATGAAAAAAAATCGCCAAAACGAAAAAAACCCCACAAAAACAGAAAAAAATCCAAAATGAAAAAAAGCACCAAAAACAGAAAAAAATCGCAAAATGAAAAAAAACCCCAAAACAGGAAAAAATTGCCAAAATGAAAAAAAATCTCCAAAATGAAAAAAAGCGCCAAAAACAGAAAAAAAATCGCCAAAATGAAAAAAAAAACGCCAAAATGAAAAAAAAGTCGCCAAATTGAAAAAAAAACTCCAAAATGAAAATAAGCCCCCAAAAACAGAAAAAAATCGCCAAAATTAAAAAAAATCGCCAAAACGAAAAAAACCCCACAAAAACAGAAAAAATCCAAAATGAAAAAAAAGCCCCAAAAACAGAAAAAAATAGCCAAAATGAAAAAACCTCAAAACAGGCAAAAATCGCCAAAATGAAAAAAATCGCCAAAATGAAAAAAATCGCCAAAATGAAAAAAATCTCCAAAATTAAAAAAAAGCCCCAAAAACAGAAAAAAATCGCCAAAATAAAAAAAAATCGCCAAAATGAAAAAAAATCGCCAAAATTAAAAAAACCGAGAAAAACAGAAAAAAATCGCCAAAATGAAAAAAAGCCCAGAACAGGAAAAAATCGCCAAAATGAAAAAAAAAACGCCAAAATGAAAAAAAAAATCGCCAAAATGAAAAAAAATCGCCAAAACGAAAAGAAACCTTAAAAAACAGAAAAAAATCTCCAAAATAAAAAAACCCCAAAACAGAAAAAAATCGCCAAGATGAAAAAAAATCGCCAGAATGGAAAAAAAATCGCCAAAACGAAAAAAAACCCCAAAAAACAGAAAAAAATCGCCAAAATGAAAAAAAAACCCAAAAACAGGAAAAAAATCGCCAAAATGAAAAAAAAATCGCCAAAATGAAAAAACCCCCAAAATAGGAAAAAATCGCCAAAATGGAAAAAGAATCGCCAAAATGAAAAAAATCTTCAAAATGAAAATAAGCCCCAAAAACAGAAAAAATCGCCAAAATGAAAAAAACCGAGAAAAACAGAAAAAATCGCCAAAATGAGAAAAAAGCGACAAAACTGAAAAAATCTTTTAAACTGAAAAAAACTTCAAAAAAGCAAAAAAGCCACATTAAAAAGTGCTCAGAACCGAATGTACGGAACCTTCGTGCGCGAGTCAAAGTCGCACTTTACTGAATTTTTTTATATTAAAGGAATTAAATGAAACTAAGTTTTTTCTTATTTCGTTTTTGCTTCGTTCACTTAACATATTTTATGTATTTTTTAAAGAACTAGATTGGTACAAGGAATTAGAAAAATCCTTAATTATGATTCCAGGGTTGGAAAACTTACACTTTTTGTGTTATGTAAAATTAAATAGGTCTAAAAATTTTTTCTTTTTCTTTATAAATTGATTATATTTATGCTTCTGAAAGAAAAGTTTGGCGTATAAAATTTGAAAAATGAAAATTACAGCTCCAAAGATGGAAACTTTAAAAAAATGATAAATTTTTTCACAAAATAAATATGTATGTATATGTCTGTATACTATATATATGTACGTACGTTGGTAAAGGGTATATAAGATTCGGCACAGCCGAATATAGCACTCTTACTTGTTTATTTTATTTATTTATTGTATATTATTTTATTCAATTTTTTTATTTTCTTATTATTTGCTACATTGGCTGATTTTTTCAGCTCGAATTATGGTTGTAAGAAGTATGTAAAGAAAATAAATTAAAAAAAACAACAACAGCTATTCATGACTTTAGCAAGCATAGAGTGTTGCCATACAAGTATTTTTTGACCGTGTGCAGTCAAGTTAATAATTAGTGTTTTTTTTTGGGAATTGTCACAATTTAAGTTTAACATTTGTTAACGCCTTTGTGGCTGGCCTTAAGGACATTGTCCACCATGGCATTTTCCGACACGGCGCAGCCTAGTAAAAATTGTCTGCCTTGCAAAAGTTTCCTGCTTAATAACGTTTTCTAATACTGCGGGCCTTTGGCCGGGCTTAAGGACTTGGACTTTGGCCGGGCTTAAGGACTTTCTCCACCATGATGTTATCCAAAGGATTTCTAATTGTATAAAGGTGCAGAAAAATAGAATATATTCATATCGAATATAAATTGTTTGCTGGGTTTTGTATAAGTTTCTAAGCCTGCTATGCTTATTTTTCTTTTGTGATTTTCAAAAATATTATTATTTGTGAATTCTCAAATAGTTTTTGAAAGTCTGTACATAAGATAAGAGGTTTGTGACTGTTCAGAATGTTTGGTTGAAGTCTACTGACGATTTGTTACAGCAACAATGAAATGCATATAGACATCGCTGTACTACCAGCAAATAAATTTAAAATTAAATTAAAAATTAAACTTTAAAAATTTAACTTTTTGAATTTTTAAGACATCCTGTGCAAATTTTCTACAGGACCTGAAAACTCAAAACTCAAAAAATTTAAATTAACTTAAACATCCTTAAAAATAAACGTTCACTGCGTGAAAACTCAAAATCTACATTTCGAACAAATTTTTTCTTTATATTAAAAACTATCAAATGAAACATTTCCTTATATTTTATTCAAACTTTTGTATTTACAGCTTTTTTTGATACAATAGTTTAAAATACAGCCCTGGTTGATAAAACGTGCTGCCAAAATAAAGTGTTTAATTTTTTTTAAGTAATGATTGTTTAGATAATTTTCTGAAGTGTGTAATTTAGAACAGTCCTGAACTCTACATAATACCGTTTTTAAAAGAAGTATTTAAAAAAATTTCAATGAAATTAAAAAAAGCAGAAACTGAACTTTAACCTACATACGAGTATAACCAGAAAAGTCATCTCACTTGTTCCTTACTTTTTTTTTTTTGTTGCCTTTAAACAGTTTTGGAAACGCATTATGCTGGTTGAGCAGCCTCTTTCCGTTTCTACTCCTTCTGATCCTTCTTGGCAGCATCACAATTCTTTATTTTTTTTTTTGTTTAAAAAATAAAATATCTTATACTATTGTTGTCTTTTTCTGGGCCATGATATTTTTTTTACGTAGACATTTGCTGTCACTCATACAAAGAGACCAACATTACAAATAAAATAAAATAAAAATAAATGCTAAAAAAAATAACGGACAGAAAAAAGGAAGAACTGTAAGCAAGCGACGACATTCATTCTTTCATTCGCCATTTGTTTGGTGAATTGTAAATAATAATAAAAAGAAGAACAAATGTGAACAAAAATGAAGTCGGCTAAAAAGAAAAAAAAAAAAAATAAAGAGTTGACAATTCCTTGGCAAATTAAATTATTGCGGGTTTTATGAGATGCTGAGGAACAAAGTAATCAAATATTGCAAAGCGAAAAAAATTTAAGGGTTTATAGTTTTATTGATAATATTCTTTAGAAAAATTATTTATGTCTTTCTGTCACACATACATACTTAGGAAAAGCATGAACTTTTAGGGGCGTACATACAAATTTTCACTTGTTTGCCTTAGTATCTGAAAGTGTTTTAGAACATCTTTTATGGCATTAACACATACAATCATCCCTACTTTAAAGAAAATAAATGTTATATATTATTCTGTAATTGAATTAAGGAGCTGTGCAACTCAAAAAATAAAATAATTTGATTGTTCCAAAGGCAATAAAATTATGGTAGTATCAGTTGCTTAAGCTGCTTTCACACGGCCTGTATTTCACATCTGACTTTTCAACTCTCTATTTAAAGACAATTTAAAATTTTTGCTTTCAAACGTACATATTTAATTACAAATCACACAGGATAGATAATTCATTATATATTTTCCACCACATAATCTAAAATGGAAATGGTTTTCCACAGATTGCATCAGAGGCAGCGATGCCAACTTGGTGCTTTTGGCACTAATTTTAGTGCTTTTTGAAGACTCAAAACTCCAAATTTTTAGTGTTAATACCAAACTAAGAAGTAATGCCTTAAAGAAAAATGTTTATTTCTTAATATAACTTTAATAAAAACTTGACGTATTTATTTTTTCAGTGCAAAGCATAAATTTTTCGTCTGATATATTTCATTAAAGATGTTGTGATACTATTGCCGAAATAGAGTATAGCTTAGAAAATATTAAACATAATTAAACTTTGCTCGTTTGTATCTTCACTCTTTTTTCACGTTACTACTTTTTATGCTGTTTTTGATTTCAAAATTACGCTTTTTTTAGTGCTTTTCTTAAATTTTGATGTGTTTTTAGAGCCAAAAAGTTGGTATCACTGATCGGAAGGATAAAAAGTGCGATTTCATAATTCTCGATTGTTCTAAAAACGTTTCTTACTAAATATTTACTAGAAATACAATAACTATTTTATAAAATACAAAATATCTATTCATTAACAATTTTTGGAATTTAAATTTTTGTTTAAAGGTTACATTTATTATAAACTTTATGTCTTAATAACCTGATTAATATTTTTAAGCAGCCAAAGTATATTTGCAATTCATTTCACACACTCAAACAAATACGATGGCGTATGGTGAATAAATACTCTGAGTATCATGCGTATAATTATGTTGTCCGAATAAATATCTGTAATCTGAGTAATACCCACAATACGCATGTGCTCTTATATTTATAGTGCAGTTTTTTTTAAGTTTGTCGCATAAATGAAATATGTGTATATGCTCTTGTATGTTGGAATCGGCTATAGTCGTAGTTGTTTGAAAGCAAACACTTAAGCGTACGAATTCGTGGTGCTTCAATTATGATTATCCGCAATTACTAAAATTAAAATTTAATGCTTAAGTTGATTATTTTAAGTACTTTTTCGCATAATCTGATATCCATATGTATGTAAATTATTTTTCTTATCCGGTTGTTCGAATACAAGACTATCAAGCAATGCCATTCGACTTAGTTCTAATGCAATGAATTAAAATAATAATCTGAAGCATTTGCACTAAGAATATACAACTAAGTATGACCTAAAGATTCTTCAAATTTAATTTTTCTTGCAATTGAACTAAATCGACTTTGTTTCTGTAAACAATTTGGTGTTAGGGTATTTTTAGCCTTACAAGCTACCAATTATTTTGCTTTCAGCGGTTTTATTTATTTTAAATCTGTTATTTCTTAATGTATTGCAATACAAGCCATTTACTGACAATCATTTATTGCAATTGTCGTGGCAAGACCCCATGGAATATGATGAATATGTTTGTATTTGTTGTTTTCAACGATCTTAAGTGACACTTTCATATTACAATGCACAATGGGCACAAATTTTTTCAAAGTTTTCCATCGTGCACAAAAAAAAAATTAAAATTGTTAAAAAAAATTAACAAGGAAAAAAAAAACTTCCTTTGCAAATTTTTTTTTTTTTGATATTTTCATGTAGCTCATGCGACATCACCGAGAAATATTTGCTAAAATTTTAGACAAACCTACAGATAATTTTACTCTAATATCAATTGTGGTTGGTAAGGTATCTAAATCTAATTTAATCGTTATATGTATATATCTCTATTTCAATAGTTTCCCACATATTAAAGAAGTGCTGCAAGAAAAATTGCAAGTCTTGATCGGGTCTAAGAAAATGTTTATATTAAATAATTATATTTAATTGCCAACAGATAACATCTACAGGGTTTTATCAAATTCTTCTGTCACATTTATCTTTTGTAAACTTAAATTGGGAATACAAATTTTTACTTCCCAGTGTGCGATGGCAAGCAACCAAAATATCTAGTAAAACTCGCAAGTTTATGTCACATTCTCAGCTGAGAAACAAACATGTACGTTTCCCACGGATTTTTATACAAAATGTATTACTTTCACCTTTTGTGCGTTCAAACTAGTGATGGACTTATATAAACACGTTGTCATGAGTGTAAATCAGTGACCGGCCTAAATAAAAAAAGTTTTGAAATGAATTTGTGTATAAACGTTTGATATTTAATGCGATATTAGGTGTGACATAAAAGCGCAAATAAATATTTAATTACATTCAGATAGTTGGGGTATTCATAAATTAAGATGTAAGATGGTACTCATAAATTAACATATTTTAAAGTAATAACACGAAAAAATATGACTGCTGTGAGCACCCTTCATAATTTACAATTGTGAGCATTTTACTTATTTGTATTTTGCTTACTCTCGCTCTCTCGCTCTCAATTCCTTTGCTAAACTCTCTCATATTTCAAGTAGAAAGTCTTATTATCTTATGACTTTTTTGTTTGAGCCACAAGAAAAAATTGTTTAAACTATGTTAAATATTAAGACGTTATGACACTAAACACACTGGTTTGAATACCCTAAGTATATTTTCAAATAAATAAAAGACCCCAATATACCAATCAGGTTTAATAATTACCTTTATTTACTAAATACACTTAAACTAATGAAATTAAGAGCTTTAATACACACATATAAATTACACAAATAAGTCACAAGTGGATACCACAACGTCTACTCCGCTGTTGCATATACAAGTTCCAAAATACTGGCTGCGCTGGTCTTGAAGTAATACTACAACTCGGCTATTCTTTACACAAGACTTTACAATGCCGGCGCTCATTGGAAGTAAAGGGTGTTTTTTTTGAGTGTCACAACTTTGAGTTGGCATCACTGCTTTATTTGAGCAGTTCAGTTTGCTTTGAAATTTCATTATAAATCGACTTACACCAGAGCAACGCTTGCGAATTGTTGAAATTTTTCTATTTTTTAAGCTCATGGTGCACTGCTTCCATTTTCCGATGAAGCCAATTTCTGATTGAATGGGTACGTAAAACAACAAAATTGTTGCATTTGGAGTAGGGAGAATCCACAAACTTTTGTCAAAACACCATTACATCCACAGAAAATTACTGTTTGGTGCGCTTTATGGGCTGGCGGAGTCATTGGCCCATATGTCTTCAAAAACCTTCATTGGTGAAAGGTATAGGTACATGATTCGAAATTTTTTCGTACCTCAATTACGTGGCATTAATCTTGCCGATATGTGGTTTCAACAAGACATTGCCACATGCCACACAGCGGGCGCTATAATTGATTTACTTCAAGAAACATTTGATGAAAAAGTAATTTCACGTAATGGCCCAATTAATTGGCCATCGAGATTGTGTTATTTAACACCATGGGATTATTTTCTTTGGGGTTATGTTAAGTCAGTTGTGTACGTCGATAAACCAGAAACAAGTGAACACCTGGAAATCAACATTCAAACAGGTACCGGCGAAATACGGCCGCAAATACTGCGAAAAGTTGTTGAAAATTGGCGTTCTAGATTGCGCCTTCTACGCGCCAGTCGTGGCGGCCACATGCCAGGAATCATATTTAAAATTAATTTCAGAAAATTTTCTTTCTAGTAAAGCCCGTTTAATTGATATTAAAACAAGTAAGAGTGCTATATTCGGCTGTGCCGAATCTTATATACCCTTTACCAACGTACGTACATATATATAGTATACAGACACATACATACATATTTATTTTGTGAAAAAATTTATCATTTTTTTAAAGTTTCCATCTTTGGAGCTGTAATTTTCATTTTTCAAATTTTATACGCCAAACTTTTCTTTCAGAAGCATAAATATAATCAATTTAACACAAAAAGTGTAAGTTTTCCAACCCTGGAATCATAATTAAGGATTTTTCTAATTCCTTGTACCAATCTAGTTCTTTAAAAAATACATAAAATATGTTAAGTGAACGAAGCAAAAACGAAATAAGAAAAAACTTAGTTTCATTTAATTCCTTTAATATAAAAAAATTCAGTAAAGTGCGACTTTGACTCGCGCACGAAGGTTCCGTACATTCGGTTCTGAGCACTTTTTAATGTGGCTTTTTTGCTTTTTTGAAGTTTTTTTCAGTTTAAAAGATTTTTTCAGTTTTGTCGCTTTTTTCTCATTTTGGCGATTTTTTCTGTTTTTCTCGGTTTTTTTCATTTTGGCGATTTTTTCTGTTTTTGGGGCTTATTTTCATTTTGAAGATTTTTTTCATTTTGGCGATTCTTTTTCCATTTTGGCGATTTTTTCCTATTTTGGGGGTTTTTTCATTTTGGCGATTTTTTTTTCATTTTGGCGATTTTTTTCCTATTTTTGGGTTTTTTTTCATTTTGGCGATTTTTTTCTGTTTTTTGGGGTTTTTTTTCGTTTTGGCGATTTTTTTTCCATTCTGGCGATTTTTTTTTCATCTTGGCGATTTTTTTCTGTTTTGGGGTTTTTTTATTTTGGAGATTTTTTTCTGTTTTTTAAGGTTTTTTTTCAGTTTGGAGTTTTTTTTTCAATTTGGCGACTTTTTTTTCATTTTGGCGTTTTTTTTCATTTTGGCGATTTTTTTCTGTTTTTGGCGCTTTTTTTCATTTTGGAGATTTTTTTTCATTCTGGCAATTTTTTCCTGTTTTGGGTTTTTTTTTCATTTTGCGATTTTTTTCTGTTTTTGGTGCTTTTTTTCATTTTGGATTTTTTTCTGTTTTTGTGGGGTTTTTTTCGTTTTGGCGATTTTTTTTCTTTTTGACGATTTTTTTCCATTTTAGCAATTTTTCCGGTTATTCGCCATTTATTTTAGTCTTAGACATTTTTTTTTGTAATTTGGTGCTTTTTTTCGCTTTGGCGATTTTTTTTGTTTTTGGCGATTTTTTTCGGTTTAGCGATTTTATAATTTTTTGATTTTTTAGTTTTACCGTTTTTGAAAATTTCAAGAGTTTTGCTTTCACGGTTTCCAAGATACAGCAAGTTTTCAAAATTGCAAAGTCAAAATTGCATTAACTGATGGAACACCCTTTAATTTAAGTTTTTTGAAATTTTAGTGTTAATTTTTGTAGTCTGTATAAAAATACACTAACCTTACAAATTTCAAGTGTATATACATACATACATACAATTGTATGTATATTACATGGGATTTTTTAATTTTTCGTTGCTCGTTTTGGAACACCCTTTAATTTCCAATTCTCATATATTTGTTGTTATAGCGGCTAAAGGTCTACACACTGTGTCCAAATTTCAGGTCTGTAGCTCTTACGGTTCTCGAGAAAATACTAATATAGTTTTAGACATAGTTAATTTTACATAACACAAAAAACTTCATTTTGCCATATAAAAGTAACTCCCGAAAACAAATTTTTATTTTTTTTTAATAAATGAACATATTTTACACTTCAGTACGACTAAAATTGGAATTTTAAATTAAAAAAATATAAAAAAATTAAAAAGTCGTTTCCAGGGTTGGAAAACTTTAACTTTTTGTGTTATGTAAAATTAACTATGTCTAAAACTATATTAGTATTTTCTCGAGAACCGTAAGAGCTACAGACCTGAAATTTGGACACAGTGTGTAGACCTTTGGCCGCTACAACAACAAATATATGAGAATTGGAAATTAAAGGGTGTTCCAAAGCGAGCAACGAAAAATTTAAAAATCCCATGTAATATACATACAATTGTATGTATGTATGTATATACACTTGAAATTTGTAAGGTTAGTGTATTTTTATACAGACTACAAAAATTAACACTAAAATTTCAAAAAATTTAAATTAAAGGGTGTTCCATCAGTTAATGCAATTTTGACTATGCAATTTTGACAACTTGCTGTATCTTGGAAACCGTGAAAGCAAAACTCTTGAAATTTTCAAAAACGGTAAAACTAAAAAATCAAAAAATTATAAAATCGCTAAACCGAAAAAAATCGCCAAAAACAAAAAAAATCGCCAAAGCGAAAAAAAGCACCAAATTACAAAAAAAATGTCTAAGACTAAAATAAATGGCGAATAACCGGAAAAATTGCTAAAATGGAAAAAAATCGTCAAAATGAAAAAAAATCGCCAAAACGAAAAAAACCCCACAAAAACAGAAAAAAATCCAAAATGAAAAAAAAGCACCAAAAACAGAAAAAAATCGCAAAATGAAAAAAAACCCCAAAACAGGAAAAAATTGCCAGAATGAAAAAAAATCTCCAAAATGAAAAAAAGCGCCAAAAACAGAAAAAAAAATCGCCAAAATAAAAAAAAACGCCAAAATGAAAAAAAAGTCGCCAAATTGAAAAAAAACTCCAAAATGAAAATAAGCCCCCAAAAACAGAAAAAAATCGCCAAATTTAAAAAAAATCGCCAAAACGAAAAAAACCCCACAAAAACAGAAAAAATCCAAAATGAAAAAAAAGCCCCAAAAACAGAAAAAAATAACCAAAATGAAAAAACCCCAAAACAGGCAAAAATCGCCAAAATGAAAAAAATCGCCAAAATGAAAAAAATCGCCAAAATGAAAAAAATCTCCAAAATTAAAAAAAAGCCCCAAAAACAGAAAAAAATCGCCAAAATAAAAAAAATCGCCAAAATGAAAAAAAATCGCCAAAATGAAAAAAACCGAGAAAAACAGAAAAAAATCGCCAAAATGAAAAAAAGCCCAAAACAGGAAAAAGTCGCCAAAATGAAAAAAAACGCCAAAATGAAAAACAAATCGCCAAAATGAAAAAAAATCGCCAAAACGAAAAAAAAACCTTAAAAAACAGAAAAAAATCTCCAAAATAAAAAAACCCCAAAACAGAAAAAAATCGCCAAGATGAAAAAAAATCGCCAGAATGGAAAAAAAATCGCCAAAACGAAAAAAAACCCCAAAAAACAGAAAAAAATCGCCAAAATGAAAAAAAACCCAAAAACAGGAAAAAAATCGCCAAAATGAAAAAAAAATCGCCAAAATGAAAAAACCCCCAAAATAGGAAAAAATCGCCAAAATGGAAAAAGAATCGCCAAAATGAAAATAATCTTCAAAATGAAAATAAGCCCCAAAAAACAGAAAAAATCGCCAAAATGAAAAAAACCGAGAAAAACAGAAAAAATCGCCAAAATGAGAAAAAAGCGACAAAACTGAAAAAATCTTTGAAACTGAAAAAAACTTCAAAAAAGCAAAAAAGCCACATTAAAAAGTGCTCAGAACCGAATGTACGGAACCTTCGTGCGCGAGTCAAAGTCGCACTTTACTGAATTTTTTTATATTAAAGGAATTAAATGAAACTAAGTTTTTTCTTATTTCGTTTTTGCTTCGTTCACTTAACATATTTTATGTATTTTTTAAAGAACTAGATTGGTACAAGGAATTAGAAAAATCCTTAATTATGATTCCAGGGTTGGAAAACTTACACTTTTTGTGTTATGTAAAATTAAATAGGTCTAAAAATTTTTTCTTTTTCTTTATAAATTGATTATATTTATGCTTCTGAAAGAAAAGTTTGGCGTATAAAATTTGAAAAATGAAAATTACAGCTCCAAAGATGGAAACTTTAAAAAAATGATAAATTTTTTCACAAAATAAATATGTATGTATGTGTCTGTATACTATATATATGTACGTACGTTGGTAAAGGGTATATAAGATTCGGCACAGCCGAATATAGCACTCTTACTTGTTATGATTTAAATTTGTGTCACTCGATAAAAAACACCCTTTACAACAGGTATGACTTTTGTACAACACTCAACTCGATTGAATTCTTATCAATAGGCAACTCAACTCAACTCAACTCTCTTTTATTTATATTTTTTTGCATGCCTACTACTATTACTAGATGTTATCTTCTTTAGAAAAGGGATAGGAAGGAAGAGATAGCTGAAAGCTGCATTCTGTGACAACTCGCTCCTTTTGCACGTTTAGAATAATATAGTGTTGCAGCGCCTCTAGTGTCAATAAGGCATATTAAATTTTCGAAGCTGTGTTTAGTAGCCATGTGACTAACTATTTTACTTAGAAGATGATGCTGTTATACAATACCAACGAAAGAAGGCGCTCAAAAGTTACATTAGCATTAGTATCTGCTGAAGCCCGTGCTGTTCAGTTACCAGTTTCTATGTCCTCATCACTTGAACTTTCCTACAACAACTGATACGAAGGGACAAGAATGTGCATAAAAATGTGCATGGTGTTGTTATTTAATGACTGTCGAAGACCGAGCACGAAGCCAGGACCTGCCGTTTTGTAGTACACATGCTACACAGAAAAAATAGTGCCTACTAAATACCTCATAAAATAGAACAAAATTAATAAGAAATCTCTATGGTTTTTTTTTTCAATAAGGAAATCTTATTAATTTCATAGAGAAAACCTTTTTGAAATATCAAGAAGAAATCTTGTAGTTTTTATGAGGTTATCTTATTGATTTTTTCAATAAAAAAATTGCGTCATTATTCTCTGTACTTATCTATTTTCATTTAAATTCTATACCATATACATATGTATGTACGTAGTTATTGTAGATGTTATTTATTTGTACATACATACGTAACCATTATATTATTTCTTAACTAACTTACTCACCAAGTATTAAACCAGCAAACTTCTACCTGATAGACAAGCACTCTACCCAATATGCTAACAAGCAGCCTGAATAACCATTGAAATTATTGTGCAAACATTCTTATACAAAAATGAAAAAGATCATGGAAAAAATTGTCTGTATGTCTATTTATAGAAAAGAAATAACGAGACAACTCATAAAATCAAGAAGATTTCCTTATTAAAAAAATCAATAAAATGCTTCACATATACATATATAAGAACCTACTAAAATCAAGAAGAAAACCTTATTGAAAAAATCGATAAGGCAACCTAATAAAATCAAGAAGTAAACCTTTTTAAAAAAATTAATAAGGCTACCTAATAAAATCAATAAGAAATCGCTATAGCTTACAATTTATAAGAAAAACTAATAGAATCAAGAAGTTTTTCTCTATGGTTTTTTTTTGGTGCTAAAAATAACGGAAATTTAGTAAAAAAAAGTTGAGAATAATAAGATTTCTTCTTGATTTTATGTGTTTTTTTTTCTTGATAAAATTAATAAGATTTACCACAAAAAACAATAAGGAATCTCTATGAAAAAATCTTCGCTTCTTTCTGCTGGGATACCCCTTAGCCTAAAAACGTTTCATAGAGAAAATCTTATTGATTCTATGAGGCAGTTTTTTCTCTGTGTAATTGCTCCAGCCGACGCCACTGAACTTTGGACAACTGAACTGTTGATGCGTCGCTCTTTTTATACTTCACACAAAGTTTCCAGAATATGTCAGTAACATCTAGGAAATCTCAGCAGTATCTACAATGCTTGCTTTCGATCGCGCCATTAGTTCAGGTATTAGATCATTATAAGCAATTTATGGTGATTGTTTTATTGTGTGAACTTACATGTGTGTTTGTTGGGATGTGTGTCTCTTAACAAGCAGAAGCTATACAATTATTGTTGTTGCTATAGTTTTTATGTTTACTTCATTATCTGCTTGTATGTGTGCGTACGTATGTGTATTCAGTTCTTTAGCTAAATAATTCTGGATAGCGCTTTTTGTTTAAAAACTTTTTTATGAATTATTTGCATTGGCTTTGTTCGCGGCAATTTCTGTAACAATTTTTTTTATATTTTTAATAAATTAAGATATATGCTTTTAACCTGTATAAAATTTTTCATGTCATAAAAGATTTTTTATGAACATACAAGTTCGCGATATTTCAACATACGGCTGTACTGCAGTTAAATTAAGGTGATAAAATCTGCTGCAATATCACACGAAAGTAGACTCATGACTCTATGGCCGAAAAGGTTCGACATGCATTTCCCGAGTATTTCACGAGCTGGAACATATTGTCTTATACTACAATCTCGTAAGTGGGAATAAAAAACTTTTTCCCCCTCCGTGAGTGATAAGTTATTTTCAATGTCACCTCTAGTCTGGGTACGTGCAATTTTTTTTTTTTTGTGATAGTGTATGCGTGTGTGAGTGTGTTTTATTTTGCATGCAGCTCTGGTTTCCGAATGTGTTGCAAATAAGGCTTTTGTTGATAATGAGTCCAATGTTAATATGTTGACGGTGGTTATGGGTAGTGGCGTTGGTAGTTATGGTTGTTGGCTGGTTGCTGGTAAATGGTGCTCATATTTTTTTATACACACATACATATGCCTGTATGTGTGTATATTATGTGCATATGTATGAACAGCTTTTCTTTTACATGATAATCAGACATGCAGCCACAATGATATTTTGTCGCAGTCGCAGTCGCAGCGGTTTTATTTGTTTTTTTTTTCATCTTTTGTGTTGCGTTGGTGGCAATGGTTGATGGAGTCTGATTTTTGTTGGCACTTTTTATTTCATATTTCACATTGTTGCACAACAGTGCATATGTAGATATACATTTTTGTGTTTTTTTTTTTTTTTTTGATGATTTTCGTTTTGTCTCGTGCCACATTTTATGCGTTTTCAATTAAAGGCCATCAACGAGTTTATGAGGAGAAAGTAATATTAAATGATGTTGATGACAGGCATTAATTAACAAATGTAATGCGTTTTAAATACAAGTGGTGGTTTTTGCAAACGTAAGAGTTTATCATACTTATGTATGTCATGACATAGTGACTGCAAAGAGTTGATAAATTATTTGATAAAATATATAACTCTTATTTGATTTTTGCTTTAATTAATTTTTTTCCAGTTAATAAAGGCAAATTTGTTTGAAATTCAAAGAGAAAGCTGAACTGAGTCCATCTGCGAGTCCTATTGTGATATCTAAATTTAATTCCGTAATTTTACTAAATTGTTAAATTGTTAAGCTGTTGCTACCATGCGTTTGGTTTAAAAGGTTTAAAATCTTATATATAAAGGTTTTGTCAACCCGATTTAAGGTAATGCGATATTAATTTTTCTATTTCTTTAGTTTGTGAAACAACAGTGGTGCGATTCATTTAATGATAATCGCATCGTTAAAATAATTATAAAGAACATTTATCGAACTTGCTATTCAGTAACATTTTTAACGATATTCGCTGTAGATTAATTTCAGCTGTGTCGTTATTGAAGCGACAATAATTTATGTGCTGTTAATTTTATCGACAAAAATCAACAGAAAATATCCGCTGCGTATTATCGTTAAAAAAAAGTTACAGAATCACACAATCGTTATTACAAGCGACAAAATGTATAGACAAAAATTACAATTGTCGGATAATTAAAAGTTACTGAATCGATTCCCAGGCTAAGAATAAATATACAACATAATATTAGTTCTGTAGGAGACATAAAGTAAATGTTATAAAGTAATATCCCTGCAGGAAATGGAACTGACACAAGACTAGCCACGTGACCGATTCCCAAGTGATGGAGACCAGTCCGAGTTCTAACACTTCCTATGAAGTGGACCAGTCATTTTTCCATGGGGATGGCCTAGGATAGGGTTAATTGATACTTTGTATGCACCTTGTGACTTATCACTTAACTATCTTATAGGGATCTATTCCGTGTAAAATATAAATTATATATAAATGTCATTCCGACAACAACGCGAACTTGAACTTTTTTTATAATTTTTATTTTGCAGTAAAAAAAATTTATATTCAAACTATCAACCTACGGCATGGCAGGCTTGCACACTACCTACCCGATCATAGGGGCACTCATATTTCAAAAGTATAAATACATACCAGTTAAGCTTAGGTTAATATCTAAGCATAGTTACGGGACTTGTTCCAGAGTGACTTGGCAGTCTATTTATATTGATTCATTTTTTAACCTTCACAGTGAACAGATGTCCCAGCTAAGTCTTTCTTATATACATACATATGTATATACTCAACCAAAAAAAAAAAAATTCGTATTACATAATTTATGCCCCAGCGGAGTGTTTCTTATAGAGATAGAGAGAGATAGATAGAGAGAGAGAGAGTTGTTCCTCACCATTCACAAGTGGAATACCTTAGTATACACCTTGATCGGCGGCTTACTTTATTTAAATTTGCCTTAACTACATATATATTAACATTTTCTCATGTTCGAAACTGCTTTTTCATATTTATTTTTAAATCCCGCTTTTTGAGGATATATTCTTCAAAATCCCGCTTTTTGTCACATGTGGACGTTAGCTATGGGGCAATGCTTCAGCTTCCAATGTAGAGAAAATCCAACGAAAAAAAGATATCTTTATACTGTTTGATAGGTCCTGGACTCAGCCACAACAAACATGTTCAGTGCCATTTACTACAATACTAGAACGAGTCCCAATTCAAGACAAAGGTGAATATGTAACCAATTACACGATATCTCCTCTTTTCACCATACACTACTCAATACTTTTGTTAACACTCTCATTTTCTCAAGTCATAGGATGAGTACGCTTGGTTCAATTGTTACCGAATTTGCTGCAGGGATTATAAAGTAATATTATAAAGTAAAATGCTAACTATACCACTAGGGTTTGGGATTACCCGTACTTTTGCACTTCCCGGGAAACGGGAATAAGAAAATCGCATTCTCGGGATTCCCGGCTTTACTATTTCTGTTTAATCGTGCAATATTCAGTGACTTATTGTTGGAGCTTATTTTATATAACTTCCGACTTCCGAGGGGGTTATCAATTCGTCAGTAGTTTTTATTTTTTATTTTTTGACATTGTTACCTCATATCTCGGTACATTTTAGACCGATGGTAAAAATAATTTTTTTTGTCTGAGTGGGTATAGCTTCCAATTGGTTCCATTGCAAAAAAGTGGGCAAGGACACGCTTACAATTTTTCTATTTGATTTTATGATATTACACTTTTTTGCGAAACCTAGCAAACACCTTGGGTTCTTGTAATTACACAATTTCAAAGTTGAAAAAATAGGCAGGGCTACGCCCATTCAAATGTGTTATTATATTTCAAGTAGTTCTACTTAATTGATTTTTACAAAACTTGCCACATCCCTTGAACTCTCAAATTTTTCATTTTTAATTTTTCATTTAAAAAGTGGGACCAGTCACGCCCTTAAAAATGTAATATTTTATTTTAAGTGGTTCTACTTAATTGATTTTTACAAAACTTAACACATACCCTGAAAAACACACAAAACAAATAGCACATATGTAATTAATCAATTACTTGTAGACAGCCCTTTAGAAAAGAAAATATTTTTATATCTTCATTGATTTGAATGCAATTGAAAACTTAAAACTTATTTTCTGCAAAACATACTTTTTGAGTTATGCCTCTGTTGAAATAAAGGAGCGATAAATGTTCTATAATTCAAATACATTAAAACATAAATAAAACTAATAAATATTATGCTTGCATAATATTTATTATTATTTTAAAGATATTTGTTATCTGCAAAAATCCCAAAATCTTGAAATCTCGAAAATCCCTAAATTCTTGAAAATAAATCCCGATTGGCATCCCTATTAGGAACTAAAGCAATTTGCTTATAATATTTTTTGCTTATGTTTACTTGTTCTAAGCAACAAACAAGCTTTTTAATAAATAATTTTAAACTTTCCACTTATACAAATATAGATTTACGGACTTAAGTCTGATTTTCGAAAAACGAATTTTCACGTTTTGACGTCATTGGAATCTATTTTCACTATTTTTACGATGATGTCCGTATGTATGTATATGTGTTTGGCTGTGTGAGTGTGTGTGTGTGTGTGTATAAGTATGGGCGTGCATGTAAGTAAACCTCTCGCAACCAAAGAAAGGCTTAAGCTATCGGAACCAAATTTTCAGCAGTCTCGAAACCTAAATTTCGTCTTACAATAAACCCATTCAGTATATTTCGAGAATTTTCGAAAATAAAAACAAAAGTTTTCAAATAAATTTTAAGCAGCTCTTGAAGTCAACTAACAACGCCAAGTTGTTATAATTGATAAAGTTGTTTATTGAATATGCAACGAGAGAGAGAGAGAGAGAGTGAGAGAGAAAATTGTTTTTTCCTCGTTCGTCGGATTGCAAAATATAAATATATCTATCTCAGATTTCGTCACGCACGACGAATTTCGTTATCACAAATGTGTTTTATTTTTTATGAAAAAAGTTCGCACCGAAAAATTCGTCGTGCGTCGCAGTTGTGTTCCTAGCATTATTCGTTCGAGAAATATCACAGGAAAATTTTCGAAAAAGAAACTCTATATTTTAATTACTCAAAAGGTTTTTGTCAAATCGCGTGTAAGGATTAATTTATTTTTTTGAACTTAAAAAACTGTGGCATACACCGACAATTTTATCTAAACCGGCTGCTCTAGAAATGTCGTGGTCGGAAATGTTTAATTTTGAGCTTACGTCTATTTTTTTAATTACTCCGAAAATCTCTGAACTTTTTCAGCGCTTTGAGCTTGAAAATAGTGTGAAGTGTTAGGGATGGCCGGAAACTTCAACCGTGGAATATTATAGGTTAGACTAGATTAAAAAGGGTGATGCTATAACGCACCTCCAATCGCAGACCCAGTTGTCTTTATAGTGATTCCCTTGTATTGCCCCGTTAATAGTAATATTTAACCCCACTTATGTACCCAGAAGTGCCCTTATTATTCGTCATTAAAGCACTGAATTCTCATGATGAAACCCCTGATATCTTCGAATTTACACCTTTCGGTATTAGTAATGCTCTCATGGAAATGTCTGGTCAGCCATCTAAGCCTATAACGTTGCAGCTGCGGGCAGTGACAGATAATATGTTTAAATGGTTTCTGCTTCCTCTTCATCGAGTGAATATTATGGTCTGCAATAAAATACAACTCTTTTTTAAATCCGTTTAACTTTTTTGTCTTGCTTCATTTTTCGCTTGCTATTATGAGAGAAATGTTCCAAATGATGTAAAATGAAGAAAATGAATACTCAATTGTTAACAATAAGACATTTACGTATGTTTTATTTTATTTATTTATGTCAATACAGTAGACTCTCAGTAATCAGAAATACAGTAACTAGAACTGAAATGAATTTTAATCGGGCTTAAATTCAGTCTTTTCAATTCTTGTTGAACGAAATATTTTTATTAATTAATGTGAGTTTCTAAAGAAGAGAAAACAATATTTTTTTTAATTTTTCTTCTCTTCTTTAGAAACTCAAATTAATTAATAAAAATATTTCATACGATAATAATTGAAAATACCGAACTTAAGGCCGATTAAGAAATTATTCCTGACTCAAGACAATCACGTGTTTGCGTATGTCGAGTCGAATATTCGTCTACGAGAATTTTGTCATAGAATAAAGAAAACTTGTATAAAGTTTGTTTAATCAAATACAAAATTCTCGTACTCGAATATTCGACTCGATATACGCAATACGTGTGAATAATTTATAATGTGATCAGGCTAAAGTTCGTGTCGCTTTGTAAGCCAAATTACATGTGATAATTATTAATGAACAAATAACACCAAAGTCGATTGTAAATATTCTGACAAACACGGAGTATAACGGAACCACTAGCTTCATCATCAGCGTTCTTTTGTGTTTGGTCCACTGTGTGTGATGTCAGTTGATATACGAGTAGATTTCTGCTTTATATACTTAGCCATTATTGCAAATGAAATATGTGAATTGTTTCGATTCACCGTATTCAATTTGCTGAAAGCTTTTTTTTTTGTAATGAAAGCTCAATTTTACCATCTCTACATTTACAACAGTCTTGACATTGTCGTAAGCAATAATTTAATTTGTTTTTTGTTATTAGAAGTTAAGATTATAGAGTGGAGAAAAGTCAAACTTTAAATTTTAGATTGTCCGCGAACGAAATGGAATTTCTATGTATAGAGCAAAAGCAACTGGTTATTTGGTTTATATTTTATTTTTTTGTTGTAGAACACAGCACATTTAAATATATATAATTATAAAGCGTAGAGCCGACAAATCGTCAGCCCATTATTGGTTTGACCCACCGACCATTTAAAAAAAAAATCAGTTAGGTATGGGGTATATATATTTTGAGTATCCCCTCTCTGAATCTAAAACAGGTTTTGCGAAATTAATTATGTTTTCCGAGATATTTAGCATTAATTTTGCTCCATATCAACTATTTTAAGGATTAATAAATAAATCTTTCTCATTTTTCTCCATTCTGACTTTTTGGCGTATGCTCTAAACCAATAATGGGCTGACAAAATTTCAAATTTTCTCGTTTTAGCGATCAAGATGACATTAAAATAATTTCAAATTACCCCAAAACCAAATTACATAGAAATTCTTAATTTATTGAAAAAGGGAAAAAGTTCAAATTGCCGAGAGTTTTCAAATATCAAGAGCCTACTGTATATATGTCGGATATATTTACATTATTCTTTTATTGTATGCTCAAGCTGACCCTCAATTACTTGTATGAATGGAATTGAAATCTTATATGAGTATTAAAGCAATCAAAAGCAATATGTGTGTTTTTTTATTTTTTAAATTTCAATTCATGATTTGTCGTTTTATTGCATATGTGCATAAGTGTTTTAGTAAATAATAAAATTTGCAGAAATATTTTCGTTCTAAGCAAATATTATATTAAGCTACATGCCAGCAATACATATATATATTTGTAGTAATTTTGCAAGAAGTAGAGAAAAGTCAAAGTTTGGTTTATGAAGGTATTGTAAAGTTGGTTCATTGCTAATCACCAGGGAATCCACAAATATGCAATTGCATGTTTTTTCCTGGCTTACATATTTAGGCGGGAACAATTTATTTATACGTTTCAGAGCTTATTATGAGTTTTGGCATCGATTTGTTAGTGCATATTTTTGCATAATTTTGCATATTTTGCCTTTTAAAGCATATTTTTGCGTATATCAGTCTTACATGCATATTTTAGAATTTCTAGAGCACAATTTACTGTTTTAGGGTATATTTTGATGCCTTATAGACATTTTTTATTTCAATATCCCTACAAGCTTATGTTTTGGTCAATCTATATAATCTATAAAATTTTCTTATTTATTACGCCGTCATTACGAGACGACGGTAGACGTTGAAGGAACATTGTCAATGTATAAAAGTTTATTTAGGTATGACAGCAATGATTTTTATTTGAAAACCTGGGCGGAGTCTCGCGCATTACCATTAATATTTTATTTTAACTGGTTTTATTGTACCGATTTTAACAAGACCTAGAACACACCCTGAGCTGTAAAAACACAAAATCTTGCATTTAAAAAATGGGCGGAGGTACGCCCATTTAATTTAATTTTATACCCCATAAATTTTGTTTGAAAATGTTTTTTTTTTCTTTTTTTAAACCCAACACAACCCGCGAAGCGATTGGATTGTCTGTGGAAAACATTCGGGGTCTATGGCGGGAATCGAACCCACGACCTCTGGATGGAGAGGCCAGCATCGCTACCTCTTCGCCACAGGGGCATCCAAATAGATCATTGCATTGAAGTCTGTTTTTTTTGGCAGAATTATGTATATTTTATTTTTTTTTCTCATTTTATATGCAAATGTTGTTGAATTTTTTAATTAAAAATATATTTTCATTTGCACATAAATAAATTTTTGTTTTATTTTTAAGAGCAAAAGACAAAAGATTGTACTTTGTTAAATATTACACTACAATATTTCTCTTTGATATCAACTTCCATGGTTTGTATTCTGAGATAAAAAAAAAATATATTTATATAATTTTTCTCGTTACTAAAACGCTTCCCATATCATAGCAACTTGGAACATAATAACATATTTTTATTTTAAATATTCCATTGAACTTAATATGTAATTGTGTTTTTTTTCAATATTAAGTTGAATTATGTGAGTTTTTGATTTAATTAAAAATAATTTTTAGCAAACAAAACAGTTGCCAAAAATTTTTGTAATGTATCTTTTTAGTATTCTCTTCTCCATTGGAATTTTTTAAGTCTTTGCCGGTATACCAAGCAGTTTTTGAGAATGATGGCATTTCAGTAAGGTAAAACACACCCGTTTCTTTGTTGTAACAGAAAAAGTATCAAATATATATCAACCTTTAGACTTCTCCATTTCAAACTTTCTATATTAACTTTTTCAGAGACCTTTTCTGTACCTTGAATATCGGTTTTATTGCATTCAGTAAAAATCTTTCACAACAATTCAATCACTTATAGTATTTGAAGTGTTTAATCAGTAGTACAGTGTGTCCTCCGGAAAGGTATGCTACTTTGTTTTGCCGCCATTTTGGTAAGCATTAGTCTTGACAGTTCATATTTGGCAGTCGTAAAGTAGACACATGGCAAATTTATTATGGAAAAATAGTCGGTAAACCAACTTGTTTTAATCATTAGAACATTTTATCAAATGAAAATCCCGATTTCCATGAAAAAAATCATAATGAGTGACGAGGCACATTTGCATTTGAATGGATATGTGAATAAACAGAATAGTTGGTTCTGGGCAATGGAAAACTCTCAAATTATTCATCAGACACCTGGTGTGCAATTTGGTCAGCAGGAATCATTGGAACTTACTTGTTTGAAAATGAAAACGGCGCACACTGTCGCGAAGGCGGCCAAAAATGAAAAAAATTTGTTTTGAATTAAAACGAACAAATTACTCTGTTGCATGTGCAATATTCTAATTAAGTAAAATAAAAAAGAATTTTTTCAAAAAGGTATATTTTTTAAATAGTTTTGATGATTCAAAGTCGACAGTTTTTGGCCAGTATGCAACTATATGAAAATATGGTACAGACACATGCAAACTTTAACAGGTTCATTAAAAATTATTTTAGATATTGCAATACAACTTCCAATAAAACATAAAGGGGATATTGTTATAATATGGCTACAATACATTTTTTCTATATTCTGTAACTCATATGCGATGTGCCGTTCTTTTTAATGTAAATTTAAAGAAAGCAATCTGTGAGCGAAAAAGTACGAGTTAAGTGGTCTATAGAAAAAAAGTATAATAAAATATATTTTTCATACTTTCACATTATATTTCTACAAGTAACTAGATTGCAAATTTTTTGTATTCTTGTCCACCTTTTTCCCCCTTACAATTTAATTTTACAATATTTTTTAAGTTAGAATTTGCATATTTTCAGTATATTATTTAGTTCCAGGACATTTGGGAAGGATACTAGTCCTTGAAATTGAAATGACCAAATTCTAGATGTGATTTATTCTATATATTGTGTCTAGTTAAACATTTAACTCACTATAAGTAAAGACAATTTGTTTTGATACTTTTTACTTTTTTTAAAAAGGACATTTTTTGAGGTATGCGTATCCTTTCTCTGAACTGAACGAAATTTTTACGAAGCATTAAATGTGTTAAAACTGGTGTCGTTACACAATTTCATTAAGTTACAATTATTTTTCTCACTGTTGTGATAATTTTTTATTTCAGGATATATGGGAAGGACACGAATCCTTGGAAATTAAATGGCCAAATTTTATGTCTGATTATATTTTACCAATTAAAGCATAAGTGCCAAATTTTATTTCTTTCCGATAAGTCCTTCTCTTTTTGGCCGCTCGTTCTATGAACTCACGACACTGTGCGGCGTAACGGTAACTGTGAATGGGGAGCGATATCGTGATATGATTGAAAACTTTTTAAAGCCACAACTGCATGGTTTGGGCTTGATTAACATGTGGTATTAACAAGACGGTGCCACATCGCATACAGCCAGGATTACAATGGAATTACTGCGAGACCTGTTTCCACAACAAGTTATTTCAAGAAATGGTGATGGTGATGTTGATTGGTTTCCACGGTCGCCTGATTTGACTGCTTCGGGGACTGTGGGGATATCTGCAAAGCAAGGTTAATGCAAATAAACCAGAAATACTTGAGCAACTGAAGCAAATAATTCGTGATGAAATTAATGAAATACCGCGTGAAATGTGTGGGAATGTAATGAAAAATGTGCTCAAAAGAGCTCGAATTTGTCAGGCTAACAGAGGCGGAAATTTATCTGATATTATACTCCATATATAAACATTTATCAATATAAGATGCATTCTCTTTCATTTATTCAGAAATTATAAACAAACAAAGTAGTATACCTACCCGGCGGACACCCTGTATTATCCAAATTTATGGTTATTGTTTGTTCTTCTTCTTAATTCTTATAATGAACCCATTCAAACTCGCTAATTTGTACTAGTACTAGATTTGTCAAACGTGTTGAATGCATCTTTAAACAAAGAAATTTTTACAACATTTTTGTACACTGTGGATACTTCTTGAATTAGTCAAACCATAAGAACTTACTTTGAGACTTTTCTATAGAGGCTATCTTGGGTATAATATAAGCGTTAAGTATAGGATACGGTTGTTCGAAGTTATTAGTTAACTTCTTAAGAAGTTTTATCCATATTTCCATTTTATATAAGCTCGAGTCCATTATTTCACTTTATAAAGCACAATTTCAATATATAGCATGCTCATAAAAGTCATCACAGCTCAGAGCTATTGCCATTTCAAAACTATTCATATAAACAACATTAAACTACCAAAAAAAACACCAACCCTTCTTTAAATTTAAACCCTTATACACATCTCCCCTATTTGTCATTTTTTTTTTGTTAAATATTTCGGTTATCATTTGTAAACCAAAGCAATTTTGATAACTTTATGGTTTGAAATGGTTCAACACTCAATACGATTATCTTAAATATTGTAATATAAATATAACAAACATGCAGCGAATGTGAATATTTTACATATTTATTACCCCGAACCCACTACGAGTACAAATAAGCAATTTTGTGTTTAACAAAGTACTAATAAAAATGTCATAAAAGACACATAAAATGCATACACATACAATCTTTTGAATGCATAAAAATTATTCTACTTGTTTGTGTTACAGTTTAAAATTTATCATTTTTATGACTTTTCAGTTTTTTTTTGTTTTTGTTTTTGTTATTTATGTATGGCTGGCGTTATCAGGAGCAGCAGCAAGCGGCGTATGTCTTAAAATCATTTATTTTTGTTTTGGCAAAGTTGAGAAATAATTTATTTATTAGAACATTAAATACGAAAATCCAAAATTATATTCACTTTTAACTCTGCTTAGTAGTTTTAGCCATAGCTGTTAAGTAATGATTAGTAATCGTAATGATTACTTTTTTTTTAAAGGTGAAGTAATGATTAAATTACGATTATATTCAGTTTCGCACGATTACTAATTGATTACGATTACTAATAATGGAAAAGTAATCTGAATTACCTAAAATTACTAAAAATAATCAAAAAGAATGAAAAGTAATCAAAAAATAATCCGATTACTTCTAAAGATTACTTTTGATTATTTTTGATTATTTATTAAGAAACAAAAGTAGTCGGATTACTTTTTTAATTACTTTTGATTATTTTTAGTAATTTTAAGAAATTGAGTTTGCTTTTCGATTATTAGTAATTGTAATCAATTGTCTATCAGCAATTCTTTTGAAGGCAATTTTATAATCATTACAATTCCTTTTAAAATGTAATCTAATTGATTACTAATCGTAATCGAAATTTAACAGCTCTGGTTTTAGCGCATATTGGCTAAGTTAAAGGAAAAAAAAGAAACAATTTTTACACATTTTGTGTTATTATTTTAATTACATTGTCTATTACTACGTTTATACGTCCACGATTTGCAATTAACTCACTGTTTCTACGGCATAACAAAAGTTCAGAAACTTGGTAGCACTTCTATAGAAAACTTACTTACTTATATTGACAACAAAATGGTGTAAATGTACAACATATCAAATAATTATTAGTTTTAATTGTCATTATTTGGTTTTTTTTTGCAATATTTATCCATTTATTGTTTTTTGCTATCAAACATGTGTAAGCATGGCAACCTCAAGCATTTTATTTGCAACAAGTGCTTTAATCAGGAATTGTTTTTCTTAGTTATCTATTTGGAAATAAAAAATTAATTCGCCGTTTATGTTGCAAAATTCTCCATTTGCAATATATTTATTTATGAATTAGTCGTTCGTATAAACGTGGAAGATTAGTTATGTATAAAATTGTTAAACATAATAGAGATGGGTCTGAATCAAAAAGGGTTTGAATAGTATTTAATGGCTACGCTTTTTTGGGCTAACGTTTTCCCAAATATGACCTTTTGCTTAATATATTCCAGGTAAAACAAGTAAGAGTGCTATATTCGGCTGTGCCGAATTTTATATACCCTTCACCGACGTACGTATATGTAGTATACAGACACAAACAGACATATTTGTTTTGTGAAAAAATTTATAATTTTTTTGCTCTAATGCAAGCCACACACCTTGCGACCGTTGGTACAACACGTTGTGTGTTTTGCGCACAAACTATACAACAACGTGTACAACATTAGCGTACAACTTCATTTCTTAATTTCTTAATTCGCGTATTGTAGTGGAATATTGTTTGGTGAAAAAAAAAATAAAAAGAAGAATGTAAAAAAGGACAAAAACAAGAATTTTATTGAAGAAGTGGTTTATATAAAAAGAAATGTATGCTAACAACAAACTTTTGAAAATATTAAAAGAAAGTGAGAACAAAAATTACACGTGGATGTTAGACGAAGTATTTAATTACCTTTATCAAAGGTTCCGATGCATACACAAAAGCAAGTTTGAGTTCGTGCGCAACGTTTTTTATATGACCACAACAAAAATACGAGCAAAATGAAATGAAGTTGTACAACCAACTCCTAAATTGTACAAACTGTCTATACAACTTGCCAAAAAATCAAATCTTTTCAATCTTTCGTACAACCGAGACACAACTTCATCCGACGACCCCACACACTTTACAATCTCATATACAATCTGCTCATGTTCTTCTCACTACATTTCGGTGAAAGAATTTGATTCAAATATTTTATTTCTGATGTAAGCAATAGTTCAGTATTTTATTCTACACTCTGTATTTAAGAAATATTTTACATTCACCCTTATGCATTAAACACATTCGACACAGCAGGCTACGGGCTACAATCTGTCAAAAATAGAATACACACATTCTTATGGTAACAATTATTTTAACGACAGCAGGCTACACGACTGCACGACCACCGTTGTAGCTGTCGCCAACTTTAAACTAATTTCTATTTCTCTGGCTACAATGAGCAAATGCAGTGTTACCAGTATAATACAAAATGGTGAATGAATGATATCGTACAATTATTTCATACTATTTACTAGAAACAATATCCAAAAATTGATGTAAAGAATAAATTGATTCATTATTGTACTTTTATGTGAAATAAGTACATTTTAAAAGAAAAATTAATTTTTATAAATGCAAAATATATGAAAGTGGCAATACTGAACTATGTATTTGTACTTGAATATCAGCTGCAGATGGTGCAGCTGCCATCTCCAAAATAATTAAGTAGCTGGCTACGAGGCGACAAATGCTGCTAGCGGCATTTGAAGTCGTGTGTTCGTGTAGCCTGCTGTGGTGAATGTGTTTAATGCATTATTCATTCCAACATCGACGTCACGTCAATACAATACCAAGAAATTCGGGATTGTTTACTCGCTCTCGAGATGTTCAAAACCCGTGCTGCCATTTAATAACTCTAAAATAGTCTTAGTATTTTACCTCCATACCAAGTAAACTAACTTGGTTTATATTTTCCCGTATTTAATAATCTTTGAAGTTTGCAAAAATGTTTAGGGTCTCAATTTGAACAACAAGCTTTCAGGGAAATACCATCGGGTTGAACCATAACTGTGCTGAGAGCACAACAAGCAACATGGCACAAACCTTCGTTTATACTTCAATTAGAGTTAGCCATAAACAATTTAACATATGTATATAAAAAAAATCTAAAACATGAAATATCTGCCCGTTTATAGAAACCATGTAAAAATTCTCGTCTGCTTATTTATATTGAAAACAAAAACAAAGCACTCAAATTTTGTTTTTGTTTTCAGTACAAATAGGCAGACGAGAATTTTTACATGGTTTCTATAAACTGGCGGTATGTTTAACTGATGACCGAGAGGACATTAGGCATGCAAATCACTTGCTGGATCGTTATCTAACAATAAATAAATATATTTAACTATTTTTGTATGAAAAGCAATAATTATTAGTTATTGCATTAATCTTGCAACAAGTTAGAAACCAATAATGATTAGTTACCCTGCAGGAAATGGAACTGACACAAGACTAGTCACGTGACCGGTCCCCAAGTGATAGGGACCAGTCCGAGCTCTAACACTTCCTATGAAGCGGACCAGTAATTTTTACATGGGAATGGCCTAGGACGGGGTTAATTAATACTTTGTATGCACCTTGTGACTTGTCACTGAATTATCCCACAGGGACCTATTCGATGTATAATAATGTAAACTATTTATAAATAAAATTTCGACATTAACTGTAACAATTAACGCTTATACATTTTTTTATTGTTACAAATGCAATGAAATTTTATTTTTAATCTGAAAATTTTTTGAGATTCGAACCGACAACCTCGTGCATGACAGGCTTGCACACTACCCACTCGACCACAAGGCCACTCATATTTCCAAAGTATAAATACCATTTAAGCTTAGGTTAATATCTAAGCATAGTTACGGGACTGATCCCAGAGTCACATTGAAGGGAGCAATTAACATTACATTTACACTATTTGATAGGTCCTGTATTCGACCACATCGCACATGTTCAGTGCCGCTTACTACAATACTAGACCTAGTTCGAATTAAATTGGCTCAAGATCAAGACGATACATCACGAAAATGGTCAGTATGTCATCATTTAAACGATATGTCTTTTTTCACCATACACTACTCCGTACTTTTCATAACACCCAAATTTTCTTCAGCTATAGGACGAGTACGTTTGCATCAATTGTCACCAAATTTTCTGCAGGGTATTGCATTAGTAGCTTTGCCCAGCCCTTCTTGTAACAAATTAAATATACTATATACTCAAAACTTTTATATATATTTATATATTCGCGTATATGTAAATATGTTTATCCCATATGTTACATAAACATGGAAGTTCGTTTGTTTTATGCGTTCCAATTTTATGGCAATTTGCATGACATTAAAAAGATTTTGGTACGCATTTAAATCAATGCAAAGAGTAATGATTTTAAAATGAACATTTGCATTTAAATTAGAAGATAAAAATAAAAGAACACTGTACTGCACCTAAAATACGTATAAAGAATTTTTTTTAATTGTAAGTTCTACAGCATGTAAATGTATTAAATCTCACCCAGTGACTTTTTTCTAATAAATAATTTAAAGTACTGTGTTTGTTTTGTATGCACGTACAGTCGTAATCGTTTTTCATGGTATAAGAAAATTTCCAGATATTTTGTAAGAATTTCCTAATCAACTGCAGATACTATTTTCTTCCAAAAATTTTGGCCAATGGAATATGATTTATTAAAATTTTACTCGGGAGGTTTTTGTTTAGAAATTTATGGAAATTATTAATTAGTGAAAAATTATTGCTTACAATTTCTCTCCTAGATGTGATCAAATTATTTTTCCTTAGTGAATAACTTGAACTATTTCGAAATAGTTTGCAGTAAACAATATGTAGCATTAAAGTTAATGTAAAGAAACAAGGTAAACGAGTGAAAATGGATCCACAAAGCGAAACTTTAACAGAGATCTGTGCCTAAGTTCAGCATTTTTGGTGAGAGCTTTTCCAGACGTAGCAGAAAATGAGTGAAATTCAGGATGAGTATACAAGATGATGATGTTTTTTTTTTTTAAGAGAAGTAACATTTCATTCTTTTACAACTCTGATTTTTGCACATTTTTAATAATGCAGTGTTGCAGCGCCTCTGATATTAAATGAGGCGTATTCATTTCATTTTTGTTTTTAGTAGACATTTTATTGATTATTTTACTTCGCCGATGATTCTGCTACACAACGAAGGAGGGCGCTCTGATGTTATATTAGGATTAGTATCTGCTGAAGTCGGTATAGTTCAGTAATCAGTGACTATGCCTTCATTACTTGAACTTTCCTACAACAACTGATACAAAGGGACACTAATGCACATCACAAAAATGCGTGGTGTTGTTATTTTAATGACTGTTGGATACAGGGATTGAACCCAGGACCTTCGGTTTTGTAGTCAACGTGCTAACTACTTCAGCCAAGGCTTATGTCAGATTTTATATGAATTATCCCGTGGAAATCAAGACAGCTAATATAACTGCTTGATTTTTTTTAGACTAAAAAAACTTTTGCTAGTTGTGAAGCACAGGTGCATATATTTTAATGGTGACTTTACATCTAAAGCAACTTGAATGTACATATAAAGGGTGATTTTCTACCAAGTTCCTTTTTGGCAACACTGTGATTGACAACTCAGCTGCTTTCGTGTATCATGTTACTGTTAAACATGTTCAGTTTGGTCTTTAATTTAACCATGAATCTACATACAAATGAGCAACGCTTGCATATTATTAAATTTTATTATCAAAATTCATGCATCCGTGTGCTTCTTCGATTTTATGGTCACTTTGGGCGAGCTCCTGAGGCGGCTATTCGGAATCTTGTGATTAAGTTTTGCACCAAAATTAAATTATTGAAAATTAAACCATCAAAATACATACATAGATTGCGGACAGAGAAAAATTAATGCAGGTGCATCCTCCAGTGTTGTTGATGATGTCTTTTTTTTTTGTCCAAAATGGAAGAGCTGGATTTGGCTGACATGTTCAACAATACGGTGCCATATTTCACACACCACGGGAAACAATGGCCCAATTGAGAGGCGAGTTCTGTGAACAGTTTATTTCACTATTTTTTTGTGGGGCGTGTGGAAAGGGATGAGCCTGCAACGATTGACGCATTGAAAGACAATATTGAAGAATTTATTCGTGAAATACCGGGTGATATGTTGGCGAGAGTATGACAAAATTGGACCCAACATATAAACCATTTCAGACGTATCCGTGGTCAACCCTGGAATCATCTTTTTATTTTGTTATTTTGAATACCAATTATATTGTTACTGAAATATAAAATATGTTTATTTAATAAAAAAAACTAAAGTAAGTTATTTTATATGCCAAAAAATAAAGTTTATATTTTCCAGCTCTGAAACCGTCATTTGTATTTTGTTGATTTTCAATAACAATCTATTTCGGACCATTTATGTCACACCAGTCCAAGACCGAAGCTTCGAAAAACCGATTTCACGTGCAGACAGAAGGATAGACGAACGAACGGCGGACATTGCTTATTCCTTTTCCATATTCATAAGTACCCATTTTATATATAATTTATGCGACACTGAATGACATTTTTGGTGCAGGGAATAATGAGACTGTATCACGTCAAATATTAACATTTTTAAATGGAATTTCATTTATTTGGCCCTAATCATATTTTCTATACGGCCACGATTATTTTGTACTGGACTAAAGAAAATTGCTACATTTTTTATTTTTAGTATAAAAAAAAATTTTTTAATTTATTATATTAAAATAATGCTTTAAAAATGCATACAAAATTCATCATTATATTTTGGTTTTGTTTGGTTGGTTTTGTTCTTACAAACAAAAAACTTTCTAGAAGATAGAAATTTTTATTTTCAAATTGTTTTGTCAAAAAATAAATTTCGCAGTTATTTATAATAAAACATGACCAAAGGTCTCCCTCCAAAGTCAATTAAGCCGGTATGTGTGTGTGTTTAAAAATATTTAGATCCTGCTTTCATTATCGCCTACAATACGTTATCAACTATCTTTAAAATACAAAAATCTTTGTCGAAGAACAAGAAGGCATCATTAAAATACTGAAAATTTTTTTTATACATTGTTTTGTTAGCCCGAAATTTTTGGGTTAAAATGATTTCGAGCTCGTGGTATTTGACAACTCTCGGTTATTCCCTGTGGGATCACGTGAAGTCAGCTGTAACATCAATTCGCTTTACTAACAATACGAGTCCTTTAAGAATTTATTTTAAATAAATTACCCTAAATATGTATATATAACATAAATGCGACAACTATATCTTTTGCTTGGATGGGGAAAAGTGGCATTCCGTATGAGAAATACATGTCGTTAAAATATAATTTAAATAAATATTTAAAGTATTTGCTTCCGTATAAATTCTCAATAGTAAATATTGTTGTCTCTAATGAATTGAAAAGATAACTGATATCAAAAGAAGAAAAATTTTAAAACAATATGCAAATATAAGCAGAATTGAATTTCTTATCACACGTTTATAATTAACCTTCACACTTTAACATATACTTAGCTGTATGTGTGTGTGCTTTCTTTCATTGAATTGCAAACGTAAAATATTTACTTACAGATAGAGAAAGAAATAATTACAGCACCATAAGATAATCAGTTGAAAATGCGAATACGTATACAATTCGATATTAAAAACGTTCGAGCTGACAAACTCACGTAAGCTGCATGCGATATAGGGAAAGTGTGCACAATGGGAGTGAAAACAGACAAAATGAATTGAACTGAAGTTAAAATAAAGCATTTATTAGGAATTTATTGGCAAATAAATAGCTGTTTGTTTACCAGGAAATATTATTTTCTCTCTCTCAGTCTCTCTCTCTCTCTCTTGGGTGAAACTTCTGCTTAATTTTAGTCTTTTTTTTTTGCATTTGGCATTAAAATTTTTATTTCAGCTAAGCTAAAAATTTGTTTCGTTTAGACAAGTAGTGTCAGTGTTTAAAAAACTTAAGTTGAAGTAGCAAAAGTCTTAAAATTTATTTTATTTATCGCTGCTTTTGCTTTTTTCAACTGTCTTAAATGAATGAAATGCTTTTGCTTGTGCTTGTGAAAATAATCAACAGTCGCAGTCGAACCAGAAGTACAAAACGAGTCATGAACAATTGCGCAGTACTTTCAGCAGTCGACGATTTCAAAAGTTAGAATTTGATTTGCTGTTGCTTTTGGTTAGTTTCGTTAGTAAAAGGATAAATAGTCTGTGTGCTTTTGTAAGTACCAAACAGTCACAGTCGAAGAAGCAAAAGCTCTTGCCTTTACAAAACTTTCAGCAGGTTCTGTCAACTATTTTGTGGTGTTTATCATGTATTTGTTGTTGTTTTTGCATATCAGACAAGAAGCAAAAACAAAAACCACTATAATGCGATTGCTTAAAACTTCTAAAAGCAAAAGTTTTAGATTTCTTTTACTGTGACTGTTTGCGACTTCCAAAAGCATATAAATTGCCTCTGCTTCTACTAGAGATACTAACCGAAAGCAAAAGTAAATCAAATTCAAACTTTTTAAATTGTCGACTGCTGAAAGTAGTGCGCAGTTGGTCATAAATCGTTTTGTGACTTTGCTTTGACTGGAACTGTTGTATTTTTCAAAAGCGAAAGCAGAAGCAAAATGAAATAAAATGAAAATCATTTCAGTTTTTTAAACACTGAGTAGCGTGCCTAAATATGATTTAAATAATATTTTTTTTTCTCTGTTTATGATTCGATTTGGTTTAAGTTCGGATCGCTCTGAAAGCTCAGATTTTATAAGAAAGTACTGTCTGTTAGTAGATATTAAACATAATTATTTCTCGATCCTCTTACTAGCTTATCAGTTAATGCAATTTATTTTCGCGTAAGGAATTTCTTTGCTTGTAGAGACTATTTTAGACCCATAGTATCAGGCTATTGAAGTTTTGTTCGTATGTTAAGTTACTTCAAATTTCTATTAACTTTGCTATAGTGGATGTAAATGTTAACGTCAAACCCAGTGAACACAACAAAACGCGCATGAACTATTTTGTCCTAATACAACATTATTTACATACAAATTGGCTGACAACTGTCTGGTTTATGAAAACATGAGTTAAATTATTTCATATCACACATAAATGACTAAATGACAAAATAAATTTATAATTGGAGTTATTTGGAGAATATATATATCCTTAGTTATACTTAATACAGCAAAGTTTTAGTTAGCAAGATTTTGTTTTTATATATTGTTAGTTTAAATTTAAAAATGTTTCCAAAAATAATTAAAAATAAAATTATTAAAATATTTTATTTGAAAAAATTTATTATCTGACATATTGTCAGAAGTGTACATACAATAATTGAATTTTATGTGCTGGTGGCTTAACATGTCTCTATACGCATTTCATTGGCGCTTCAACCAAATTATCATTAGACTTCAACCACAGTCGGAAACATCTTACTTTATGCACAGACTTTCAATAACTATTTGAAAATTAACAAATAATAATATTTTTGAAAGTCATAAAAGAAAAAATAGTAGACTTCAAACACAAAGAGGTTTGTGACTTCAAAATTTGTGGTTGAAGTATGTATACTGATGATTTGGTTGAAGTGGCAATTAAATGCGTATATAGGCATGCTAAACCACCAGCAAACAAATTTCAATTAAAATGTTTTATATTTATGATTTGATTAGGCTGTGATAATTATTAATGCACAAATAATACCAAAGATAATTGTAAATATTCTGTCAAACACTAGCAGAACGGAACAACAACGGTTCAATGTGTGTGGTGTCAGCTGATGTAGATTTTTGCTTTATATACTCAGTGCAAATGAAATATGTGAATTGCTATAATTTCATTGCATTACAATTTGAAATGAAAGCTCAATTTTACCATCTTTAAATTTAGAACACTCTCGCCTTTGTCGTTTATTCTTTACCCTACGTCTCCACTAGCCATCGACTTGGACATGACATGAACATGACACCGGCAGAGCAGTTGTGAAAAACTCATCAACTCCTTTGTTGTGCGATGTCCATGTTCAGGCATATCAAAATATTTTGCGCTAGTGCAATAAAGATTGAATATTTACCAATTTTGTTCTGTATCTTTTCTTTCTATTGCAAATGGTTGCAAACTGAAAATCTCATGGCAAACATTGTTGCTTAGACATATGTATGTTCGGGCATCCATGTCAGAGCATGGACGAAAGTTGGACATGAGCGGTCTCCATTGGCCATTTGCGATGTCTGACATGATGCCCATACCAAGTTCATGGCTAGTGGAGACCGCTAGTTACTACTTGTGCACATTAGACTGGGTGCGCATTTTGTTTTCTTTAATTGATATAGTTGCACTATTTAGCTCGATCTGACGGTGCCTTCTGGTGTCTTAAGTACCCGATTCACAGTGGTGCAATTCTGCAGTTTCTAAACGTGCCGTCCAATTGTTATTTCATACAATATTTAAGGAGGTGTCACAGAGCTTAAGTTTGCAATTTGGACTATATGTCTTCAAAGCCGTTGAGGTCACAAAGCCCTTGTGTTAATGAAAAATTAAAACCAATGCCAGGCTGATAGTTTTGATCTAAAAAAAAAGATTTTTTTGCAAATAGATTTTTTTTTCTATCCAGGTGTAACAAAAGTCTGCTACATTTAAGGGTTTTTGCTTGCAGCTTAGGAAATATTTGAGAAAAGAAATTAAAATTTTTAATTTTTTTACCAACCTTGTACCACTGTTCTGCTAATGAAGAAGTAAAATTTTATTCGATTTAGAAAGGGTAACTTATTAAGAATAAAATTTTATTAAATAAATTTAATAAGATTTGTTACATTAAAAAGACAAACTTGGTTTCAAAATCACAATTAAGTCAAGAGTTATACGCAATTTAAATTAGAATTTTGAAAAAAGTAGATTTTCGCCTTTTTTGGCAGAAAAAAGTGTGTTCATTATTTCGTTATTATAAAAAATTTTGCAAGAATACCAACCCCACATTTTTACTTATTCAAAAGGTTATACTATAAAAAATATTACAAATATATTTTTTGTTAAACATTTTTGTTATTTAAGGAAGCAGATCGTTTCGAAGTAGACCTATTTTTGTTATAAATATCAAATTTAAGGCATTTCTTTTGTCAATTTCCAAAGCTGTTAACAAAAAATGTATTATGCCACCTTAAGAAAACATATGTTTTTTTAAATAAGAAAAATACAGCAAAAATATTGAAAAAATTTCATTTTGGGGATTTTGCAATTTTTTTTGGGAATTGCCAGGGAACTCAATATTTTTGGCTGAAAATGCTGGTTTAAGTAGAAAATTATGCAATTAATACACAGAAAGTAATAAAAAATAAATATAATTAGCCTTTGAGTTCCCGCAAAATCTTAAAAAATATTTAAAAATCCCAAAAATGGGATTTTTTCACTATTTTTGCTGAATTGCTCTTATTTTTCTAATTTGTATGGAAAATGTGTTTATGCCGCAATTCTGTTTGATTATTAAGGCTTTTTATTTTTGTCAATTTCCAAAGCTGTTACAAAAATGTATTATTATTTCCCCTGAAGACAAGATATAGTTTTAAAGATAAGAAAAATACAGCAAAAATATTGAAAAAATCCCATTTTGGGGATTTTGCGATTTTTTTTAGGGAATTGCCAGGGAACTCAATATTTTTGGATGAAAATGCTGGTTTAGGTAGAAAATTATACACAGAAGTAATAAATAACAAATATAATTAGCCTTTGAGTTTCCAGAAAATCCTAAAAAAATTAGATTTTTTCACTATTTTTGCTGTATTTCTCTTAACTTTCGCGACATACTATGTCTTAAGGTGGTATGATGAATTTTTTGGTTCCGGCTTTATAATTTGAGTCTTTCTCAAGACCTTAAATTTGATATGTGTAAGTATGTAACAAAAAGAAGGTCTATTTTGAAACGATCTGGTTTGTTGTATGAAATTTATGATAGCAAACCTTATGTTTTAGACAGCGCATATATTAAGATTTATTTGAAAAAAAAATCACATACAAGCTGCGACCAGTCTAATGCACATGTTAGTCAGCATAATCAAATCATTAATATAGAAACTAATAAAGTGTGAACAGTAATAATTAAAACCAACTAATAGGTTTCATATTTTGAAAATGTCTTGTCCAAATAATAAATTTAGATGTGCAAAAATTTAGATCTTTTGAACTCAATTACTAAATTCAAATAAATTCACTTATGCCCGTAATCTCTACAGACAGATAATTTACCTAAGCTTTTTACCTACGAGTTTGCCTTATAAAATTTGATTTACACGATAGATATTTTTACACTAATAGATATCTATGGGTAGAATTTACGGGAATTAAGTGCGTTTTTGACTCGCACACGAAGGGTTCCGTATGGCGCTTGTTTGTTTTTGTAAATATATTTTTATTTCGTTCTTGGGAATTATTTTAATATTGACGCTTCTTTTAGTTCTATAGTATTTTTGTTTTGACGTTTGTTTTTGCGGTTTTTGTCTATTTTTTCCAGTACTTATCTTTAGTTTTAACGATATTTTTAAGTTTTGGTGATTTTTTTCAGTTTTTGACAATTTTTTTTAGGTTGTTGGCGACCTTTTAACGTTTGATAATTTTTTTGGTGATATTTTTTAGTTAAATGTTTTTATTTTCATTTTGGCGATTTTTCGTTTCGGCATTTTTTAATTTTGGATTTTTTTAGTTTTCGCATTTTTGAAACTTT
The DNA here is from genome assembly GCA_944452675.1 of Tachina lurida. Classification (NCBI taxonomy): domain Eukaryota; kingdom Metazoa; phylum Arthropoda; class Insecta; order Diptera; family Tachinidae; genus Tachina; species Tachina lurida. The sequence continues at coordinate 43,387,667 of OX101752.1, forward strand.
CAAGTGTTCACCTCGTATGTTTTCCAAGATACAGCAAATTTTAAAAATTACATTAACTGATAGAATACCCTTTAATTTTGTTATTTTTAAATATTAGTGTCAATTGGTGTAGTCTGCATAAAAATATACTGACTTTGAAAAATGTAAGTGTCTGTAATTAATACTTGTAGTCTGTGTTTTACATTACGATTTCTAAATTTTTCGTTGCTCGCTTTAGAACAACGTTTAATTTTTAACTGTCATATATTTGTGGCCAAAATTTTACAGGCCCATGGATTGTGCAGTGCAGGAGAAAACAGTCTGAGACAGACAGCAGACAAACAGGGACAAGGACATCGTAGCGAAAACATTGGGGTTCCTTTCCACCTTTGGTGTACGCAATCCTACAAATCTAATAATATTTTTACTGAAATAGGACTTAGCACAGAACTCGTAAAACTGAAAAATAAAAGTTTTTAAAGTTATACGAGCATACATTAAAAAACACATTTTTTTTCTGATTAATAATAATTATTACCAATTATTAATTATTATTTAATAATTTACTATTTAATTCGTCAAATCTTTAAAAAACATGTTTATATAAAACGAAATTTATCATAGTTTTTTTCTCTATACCATTCGTTATAAGCTCGTATATAAATGATCTTAATCCGGCACGTTTACTGGGTTGTGATTGTACGAATTTGTATCTTATGTATGTATGTGTTTGCTGGTGTTTGTGTTTATTTGATATAATAACAGAGTCCCCTGGCATGAGCTATGATTAAATAAACGTACTTATTACAAAATCCATGTTTGTGTTTTTGTAAAACAACTGCCACCAGAATAAAGAGTGGAAATGTATCCTTGTTTACAATTGTAGAAACATATACATACATACATATGTACACACACGTTTGTATGTAGCTTCAAATATACGACGTTTACAAGCAAAAAACATTTTTACCCCTGACTGTAAGTACATATCGCACACTAAATCATAAAGAGTCACAACTAAAAATTGTAAAAGTGAATATAAAATACCGTTTTATTCTTGTTTTTATGTCACATACTTGCGTCATTTGTACAGTAACTACAGTTGTTTGCAACTACTCAGCAGCTGAAATTTTTTGAGTTGTGACTCTTTATGATATAGTGTGCGATATGTACGTTGTGTCAGTATATAAAAATCTTGTTTGCCAATGTGTCATCACAAGCAACACATTTGAACATTTTAGTGTTGAATTTATTTTCCATTTTGATTTAATGAAGAAAGCAGCTGATATGTTTGCGCAATTGTATGGAAGCTGCAAATGTATTTTTCATTTAATATGTTATCATTGGGATTTCAAATAACTTTAGTTTTATTCATTTAATTTTCTTAATGTTTCGCTTAAGAACCAGCTATTGAATGTTTTTTTTTTTCTTTTTTGCTGAATTGAGATGAAATCAATTTCTTATCCTTGGCGCCATTGGGAATACACACTTGCACAAGTCTTTTAAAATTTTTCATTTGTTTATGTAAACATTCATAATTGAAACCTTTTTGAATGCAGCAATTGAAAATTAGAATTAAATTTAAAATTGAAAATTAAAATTAAATTTAAAACTGATAATTAAAAATGTGTGCTTCTATGGAAATTTTCTTGAGGAATTACATTTCTAGTGCATATAAGCTTTTGGATTTATTTGACAAAATCTAAATTTTTTATTACATATATATCAACTGTTATTAGTTTTTTAAACATTATTAATAGTCGTAGCATTGTAAAGTTTTGTGAATAAAAAATTTTTAAGAGCAATCACCTATATTTCGATTGAAAATTATGAAATAGTTCATACATACAACTGTTTTGATTACAGAATAACTTAATTAACTTAACGTTAACTTTTATGCTGATTTTTAAGCTTAAAATATATGAGTGTAGTTCTGTTAATGTTTCGATTAGGCTAAACTTAGTATAATTTGTTAATTTTTAAGGAAAAACTGCACTAAAGGTAATAGAAATTATTACGGCAAACACTAGCAGAACGGAACAACATGTTATTTTTGAAGGCCGCCACACCTTCATCAACAGCGTTCTTGTTTTCGGGTTACGTGGTGTGGTTTAACTTCAGCTCTATGTATATAGTTTTCTAAGCAAATGGAATATGTGAATTGTTTCGATATTTAGTACTTCAATTCTTTAAGAGCTTTTTACGTAATGAAAGCTCTAAATTAACATCGCTGTTATTTGTTCTTTATTATTTATTTTATACTTGTTCTACCTAAGACAATTTTTTAAAATTTTTTGCCAATTTTGCTACAAGCCCATATCCATTAATTTTAGTTAATTTTTAACAACTTTAGACGATGTTATTAGTTCCTCTGCTAATGATTCGATAAGGTTAAATTTTGAATAGCTCTGTAATTCAAATTACATGTGATAACTTTGAAGGAACAAATTGCACTAAAGATAATTGTGTTTTTAAGAAATGTAAGCCAATACCAGTTTTTTATTATTTTGAATCTAATTTTTACAATAAAGAACAACAGAAGCATGAACTTCTAGTTAAAGTATAGAGAATTCTGCCAGAGGTATTGGTTAACTTCTGTAAATACCAAATTTTTAAATTTGGAAAAGGCAAATGGGTATATTTCGTTGTTAAAAGCAACAAAAAAGATTTCAGGCTTATCGAAAATTTCTTAGTTGACTGATTCCAAAGAAAAAAATAATTTAAAATTATAAAAATTATACAACTGCTTATAGTTGCCTTAATCAACCTACCCAGGATATTACACGCATTGTAGTATTTATATTTGAGTCCACTATTTTACTTAACTAAACCAACCTTAAACTTAAAATGATGAAACTCTGTATTGCTGTCTTTTATAAGCAAAATGTATGGTTTTAGGGTTAAATTTGATTTTTATGTAAAAATTGGGCGAATGTAAAAATTAAATATTTTTAAAGAGAATAACTCTTCAATGTTCAATTACACTGTGCTACAAAAGTTGAGAAAAAAAATATTCAGGGATTCTAATGTACCAATTCTGTTTTGTTGGAGTCCATGGATAACGAAAATATCGTTGGTTTTTTTTAGGTCACTTCATAAAGTGATTTTATAACGGTAAATGTAGTGAAAAACGGGGTTTCTTAGCTTTTCAGTTTTAAACAGTTGTAACTTCTTTGTTTCCCAACGGATTTCTTTTAACTTTTCGTTGGTTCAAAGGCTCTAATATTATCTTTCAACAAAGATATATTTTTTGTAAATCGACTAAGAAATGGCTAAGTTACAGTCGTTGAAGTGTACAAAAAATCCATTAAAAAGTATTCTTTTGTAACTCATAAGCAACTTATAGCCTGAGGAAAACAAAATAATACTTTTTTAATTGGTTTTTTGTACACTTCAACGACTGTAACTTAGCCATTTCTTAGTCGATTTACAAAAAATATATCTTTATTGAAAGATAATATTCAATTCTTTTCACCAACGAAAAGTTAAAAGAAATCCGTTCGGAAACAAAAAAGTTACAACTGAAAATCTAAGAAACCCCGTTTTTCACTACATTTACCGTTATAAAATCAGTTTATGAAGTGACCAAAAAAAACCAACGGTATTTTCGTCATCCATGGACTCCAACAAAATAGAATTGGTATATTAGAATCCCTGAATATTTTTTGTGTATCACAGTGTTATTAAAGAAAGATTAGTTTAAATAATCTGGGTGTCACAAATGCACTATTTAAAAAATAATTAAATTTTTCATCCCTGTATTTAGTAATAAGACCATATCTCTGTCGGGAATTGCTTTTTGAATTTTGCTGATTTTCGCGTCAGACTCTAGTTTTTTTGGGGCTTTCGACCACTGCTTTCACCTACAGACCATTTTTGATGAGGACGTATATTATTTATCTTAAAGAGTAAAGGGTGCGTTTTAAGAGCTTTCGGTTATGACTTGAAAAAATTCACATAAAGAGAAATGTATGAAATCTTTCTTTGAGTCGGTAGAACCATCTATATAATACAATGTTTAAAGATGATTTTATGTAAATCTTGACCGTGGCTACGCCTGAAATGGTTCATATGCTGGGTACAATTTAGGCATACTCTCTCCAACATATCGGCGGATATCTCACCAATAAATTTTTCAATATGGTATTACAGTGCTTTAACCGTTGCGAACTTGTTCTTATAGACATGAGCCATGACATCGCCCCACAAAAAATAGTCTAAAGGCTTTAAATCGCGCGATCTAGGTGGCCAATTGACCGGCCCCAAAGGTGAAAGAAACTGTTCACCGAACTTGCCTCTCAACTGGGCCATTGTTTCACGTGGTGTGTGAAATATGGCACCGTCTTGCTGAAACAATATGTCAGCCAAATTCAGCTTTTCCATTTTGGGCAAATAAATAAAAGTAACAAAAGCGTAATCGCTGCGAATGGCGTCGAATCGATAATTCACGGTCATCAAATCATATTTAATTTACAATATCGGTTGGTGTTTATTTGCTTTGTTATAGCTGCAATACGGGACAATGTGTGATTGACTACAAAAATAATTAACTTATAGTTAACTTTTCTTAGACAGACTGACTAAAAGCTAACAGCAATGTCATCCAGAACAAATCCAAAATTAATGTTTAAGTTGAGTACGTAATCGAATTTGGTGAGACCCAACAAATTTATTCTCAGCTCCTTTGAAACTCATTTCAGTTTTATATTAGCATTTTGCTGTTATTATTTTAGATGGTACTTTAGCTGGGTAGTAGTGCGTTGAGTACACAACGCGTGATGATGCATGTTCGAACCCCAGAAAAATTTTTTAAATTTACTGACTACAAGGTGATTTAAAATAATCAACTTTAAGTTAGCTGAAAGTAATGCAGAGTGAGACAATTGACTACCGCCTAGGACGTCGCCATATTGAAATTGTCCGTTGATTGTATTTAAAAGTAATCCAAGTGTCAGTCAGTACTAGTTGCGAAATAGTTAGCTTAAAGTTAGTTTAAAGTTAACGGAATTTTTGATAAGGACACTGTTGTTCTTAGTTGTGTGAGTTGTTTTTGTATTGTTGTTGTTTATTTTTATGTTTGTAAATAGTCGACAAACTGCTGATGGCTGGTAGGCAATGTACTAGTCTTGTAGTTGGAGGTACACAGGTTCGAATCCTGGATACAATCAAAGTATTTCTTATGTTTTTTTAACTAAAGCTTTTAAAATAGAGTGTATGTTAAATGGTCAATGAAATAATGCTAAATTAAAATTTTATTCATGATGGTATATAATATGTGTGTATCTAAAGAATATTTAAAGTTGTTGTAGCTGTAGGGGTAAGAGGGTTGACTGCCATGCGTTGAATTGAATAAATTATGTAGATACAAAAAATTTTCTGATGAATATACATACGTAAGTTTAATAATTACTGAAATACAATTACTTATTTAAATGAAATTCATGTTGTTTCAACATGAATTAATATTTGATTCAATATTGGTCTTTGTGTTACTTCAGAATCGAATTTACGTTGTTCCAACTTGAAATAACTTTGATTCAACACGATTCTTCATTTTGATTTTAGCAGTACGTAAATGTTAAATAAAAGTAAAATAAAGTTATTGCAAAACGAAAAATTTTCTTTGAGAATTACTAAAAATCATGAAACAGGTATGATGCAAAACCATTGCCGAAAAAGATTAAATTAACCTCGTTTATGTGAATTTTAAGACGAATTTTTTCTGTGTGCACTTTCTTAACCGGGCATGAATTTTTATAATAAAATTTAATAATCTGCAAGCGTTGTTTATTTTTGAGTGGAGTCATGGTTAAATTATAAAACAAACTAAACATGTTTGTTAGTAACATGATACACATAAAACAGCTGAGTTGCCAAAAAGAAAGTAGCTAAAAAATCACCCTTTAGTTTCTCAGCTAGACCCTATCAAGTTTAATGAGTTAGTTCTTTGTCTCTTATTATTAGGTTGCAATTAGAGTTAATCAATTTTAGAAAAAAACATGCTTAAATAATCATAATCGCATAAATCATACACCGAAAGAATTTTGCTGAATAAGTCCAATGAAACAATTTCATTAAAATTTTTTCACAAATCCAATGGAAATTTCATGAATATTGTGAAAGAATTCCATGAAATTGCTTACTTAGTATTCTGGTTTCATAAGAATATTTTATTGAATTTATGACAACAATATTTTCTAATTATTAAGAAACCCCTTTTTATCTTTAAGTTAATTTATTCTTTTGATGAAATTATTTTATTGTTTCGATGAAGTTATAGCACTGCACTAATTACACTGTTAAATAAATTTGATGAAGTTTTCAATAAAACAAATTTTGACGAAACTGGTTTCATTAATCCAACGAAGCTTGACGTTGGTTGAATTTTAGTGAATATTGCATTAGATTAATGTCGAAATTCATAGAATTTATGCCGAAAATTAAAAATCGAGTGAAAAGTGCTCTTCTGTAAAATGTTTGCAAAAATATACTTAAATGTTAGATACTTCTGGGTCTTTGAACCTGGCGAAAAAAATTAAGGCTTTCGATACGGTTGGAAATTTTAAAATGTTTCCATATAAACTCTATTGAAATATTTCGTAAATTAGTTCGATGACAAGTGCCATAACTTGGCCCCTGATCCTTGCAGTGTTTTATAATATGCAACGTTCGTTCATAGTAGTAGACTTAAGACCTTATTCATAAAAAACTATTATTGATTTATAAAACATTTATAAAACAAATTTTGCCCTCTATAAAACAAATATTGTAGGCATAAGGCAGTTAATATTTATTAATTTTTATTTTTGAAGTTTAACCCTTGCACCTCGAAAAATATTTATTAAATTTAAACAGCACATAATAAATTTAAAACAATTCCTGTCACTTGTCAAATTTAAAATTTTTAATGCTTCATAAAATTAACAACATTTAATTGTTTACTATGTAAGTCAAAAAGTTGCAGCCGGCCAGTAGAGTAAAGGCAATAATAATATGAACAATATGCAATGTACGTATGCTTTGTTATAGTGTTATTGTTTCATTATTTTGCCTGCAGTTGGTCCTTGTTGTAAAATTAAGAAAATGGTTATTTGTGTTCATATATAAAATGTACGTATATTAGAATTTTGTAAATATTTATGCACATTCAATTACTAATTTGCTGTGCACAGAAATAGTTTTAGTTCATACAAAAGCAAAAAAAAAAAAAAAAATATTCTATAACACACACATAAGTTGCAATGAAGCTTGAAAATGGGTCCTGTTTAAATATCTTATATATAGTAGAAAGTTTTCGATGGTAGTGTTTATTATCGCACTACCGTCCGCGTAAAATCAGAAGTAAAAACCTCAACATTTATAAAAATGAAACGCTTCAAGAATGCAATGAAATTATTAAAACACTCTGCAGAAAATTAAGAAAATGTTGCAAACACATTTCGCAAGGCTAAAGCATTTTTGAGTCGTCGTTGGCCAGCAATTCTAAAACTGATTGAAAAATATTGGCACACTTTGCTCAAAACCAACTGAACATATTGATATTGTAGCCCATAGGTTAGATTAGGTTAGCAGCCTGCTCCTGGTAGAAAGGTTGAAGAGAAAATAGTGAGAGAGGGTGATAGGGAAGGGGATAGTGATAGAGAAGACAGGTGTTGAATAAGGAGGTAGATGCAAGCTTCACTCTTTTACAACACTGCTTTTTTCACGTTTTAAGAATGCAGTCTTGCAGCGCCTCTGGTGTCAAATGAGGCGTATTAAATTTTTGAAGCTGTGTTTAGAAGTCATATTCTTTGTTATTTTACTTCGCCGATGATTCTGCTACACAATACCGACGAAGGAGCACAGAGAAAAAACTGCCTCATAGAATCAATAAGATTTTCTCTATGAAACGTTTTTAGGCTAAGGAGTATCCCAGCAGAAAGAAGCGAATATTTTTTCACAAATATTCCTTACTGGTTTTATGTGGTAAATCTTATTAATTTTATCAAGAAGAAAACCACATAAAATCAAGAAGAAATCTTATTATTCACAACTTTTTTTACTCAATTTCCGTTATTTTTGGCACCAAAAAAACAATCCATAGAGAAAAACTTCTTGATTCTATTAGGTTTTCTTATAAATTGTAAACTATACGGATTTCTTATTGATTTTATTAGGTTGCCTTGTTAATGTTTTAAAAAGGTTTTCTTCTTGATTTTATTAGGCTATCTTATTGATTTTTTCAATAAGGGTTTCTTCTTGATTTTAGTAGGTTCCTATATGATTATGTGTAAAGCTTCTTATTGATTTTTTTAATAAGGAAATCTTCTTGATTTTATGAGGTTTCTTGTTATTTCGTTTCTATAAATAGACATAGAGACAATTTTTTTATGATCTTTTTCATTTTTGTATAAGCATGTTTGCACAATAATTTCAATGGTTATTCAGGCTGCTTGTTAGCATATTGGGTAGAGTGCTTGCCTATCAGGTAGAAGTTTGCTGGTTCAATGAATAAGTTAGTTAAGAATATAACATAATGTGTATGTATGTATGTATGTATAAATAAATAACATCTACAATATACTACATACATACATACATATGTATATAGTATAGAATTTAAATGAAAATACATAAGTACAGAGAATAAAGACGCATTTTTTTTATTTTTTATTGAAAAAATCAATAAGATAACATCATAAAAACTACAAGATTTCTTATTGATTTTTTCAAAAAGGTTTTCTCTATGAAATTAATAAGATTTCCTTATTGAAAAAAACCATAGAAATTTCTTATTAATTTTGTTCTATTTTATGTTTTCTAGAGAATTCAGTCTCGGACTGGTGTATCAGAAATGGTCCAAAAGAGATGGGTATTGAAAATCAGCGAAATCGAGCAGACGGTTTCAGAGCTTTAAAACTTAAACCTGATTTTGCGATATAAAAGTAATTAGATAGCACAAATATTTTGATTTTTTTGTTAAATGAACTTATTTTATACTTCAGTACAAATAAAATGTGTATTAAAAATAAAAAAAACGTTTGGGAACTTTAACTTTTTTGTTATATAAAAATAACCTACTAAAACTAATATTTCCTTTTTATCTATAAAATTAAAATATCTTGCATTCTTAAAAGAAAAATATTGGTGTGAGAAATCAGAAAAATTTTAAATTATGATTCCAGGGTTGGGAAACTTAAACTTTTTGTGATGTATAAAATTAACTAGGTCGTCTATTTTTTTTTATATTTTAATTTATATGTATATGTGACAGCGCATATAGAAAGGTACCTAAGGGTAAAAAAATCAATTGTCACTTTTTTTTTGATGTGGACAACATCTGATCATCGAATGAGACCGATCCCATGCTCCAAAAGTGTTCCCTCCCTAATTCTAAGGTTATGTGAAAAAATTTTCGTACAAGGTAGAAAACAGTAAAAACTAACTACACAAAACAAGAGTAAGGGACGACCTACGCGCGTTTTCAAGGTTGACCAACACGTTCGTGACTTCATGAGATGTGTCGCTTTCAAATGAGACAAATACCAACACGCTCAGTGATGGTACACCAAAGATACACGTATTTAAATCTTTAAAATTGCTCTCCTGAACAAAACCGGTTTTTACCCTTAGGTCCCTTTCTATTTTGCGCTTCACATATATATATATATATATTTTATGTTTTGGACAGAAAAGTTGGGTATAAAAAATTAGAAAAATAAAAACAGCTCCACAGCTGGAAAATTTAAACTTTTTTTGATATTAAAATAACTAAATAAAATCAGTGTTTTCTTAATTTCTTTTTTTTTTTTTTTTTTTTGTTCACTTAACATATATTTTATATATTTTTTAAAGAACAAGATTGGTATAAGGAATCCAAAAATCTAAAAGGATGATTCCAGGGTTGGGAAAAGTACACTTTTTTTGATACATAAAACTAATTAAAGAAAGCTAGTTATTTTTTTGGTAATTATATATATATATTCTATATATGTTAGAAAGAAATAAATTAGTACTCGTATTAAATCCAGAAATATTTAAATTATGGTTACAGGGTTAGAAATAGAAAAGAAATTAACCAAACATACATTTTTTTCAGTTAAACATATATCATGTTTTAGGAAGATCTCTACTCAAGAAAATTCTTCAGTCGAAAAAAACCTACTAAAAATTGCACTACAACAAAAAATTGAAGATTTTATCGCAAAAGAAATATGTATGTATATACTGTGCCGAATATAGCACTCTTATTTGTTTGACTTAGCATGTTTTAGAATGGAGCCGTCAATAGAATCTCTGATTTTTTTTTTGAGTTTTTTCAAAACATTACTTTAAAAACTAAACAAACGAAATCGATTAAGTCAATATTGTTTGCCCTCTTTTTAATATATCGTCTAATCCAATAAATAATTCAAAAGACACTGATTATTTTTTTCTCAGGTGTATAAGTAAATTTTTATTTACTTGGCTTGAAATTTGTAATATTATCTTTATAACACGAAAATTTGTATAACTTATTCTCAGCGATACTGTTTTATCACTTACAAAACAACAAAAAATTAAAATGAATTTTGCAATGTCACTAACAAGGACATAAAAATATATCCTTTAACAAAAATTCCTTATAGACGATTTGCTGTTTGTAATTGCTGTCATACATAGACACAAAATTCTCTTTTAAACACGAACAAACATACAAAATTAAATTTGTACAAGTGCATGCATGCACACAAAAACACTTATGTACACATACATAGATACATGTATAAAATGTAAATATATTTTAGAAAAGTAAACTTACCTACAAAAATTTTAATTAGAATAAAGATGAAAAAGAAAATGAAAACTACTCTGCAAATATTTTGTTTTCAATAACACTTTTTGACACATTTATTAGTTATTGCAGTATTCGTTTATTTTTATACCATTTACCAAAAATGTTAAAGGGTATATCTTTGGTCACAAGTAGAAAGCCCCAACTCAAATAACTGCAATTTTACAGATAAATTTAAAAGCGTAATAATAAACAGTATAACTGCTTTGTACAACTGCTTTGTACAAGCGTTATTTTTTACACAATTGCAATAAATTTTTGTGACGAGGTGTACTTGTGTGAAATGTATTGGAATCACTGAAAAACTCGATTTCGTAAAAAAATCAAGTTAGGACCTTTCAACTTGTGCCCATCGATATATAGGTATGTAATTCCGCGTGTAATTTCCACAATATTAATATGCGACAGATAAGGTATATGCATTAGAGCGTCTCGCCCAACAGGCAACAAAAAAAGTGCCAGCGTACACCAGCGAATATAAAGTATTGCTCCAAGGACATTTAAAAATTTTTTTTTTATTTTTTTTTTGCCGAACGTAGGGGTCGCCTTTTTAGTTTTTTCGTTATATCTTCCATATTCCTATCTTAAAGTTTGATATAGCGATTTTTTTTTGTCTCAGGGAGGCCAATATTTTTGCTCTAAGGTCCATTGACCTCTAGTACTTACCCCGCAAATCTCATTTCCTACCACCCTAATGTGACTTCCTATTGTTAGAAATTTATAGCTCACGAAAAATCATAAAACTTTTGCTAAGAAAGTATTTCGATAGTTACAGCACAACTATTTAAAAAATGCTTTTATAAATTCATTGTTGCAGACCGTAGGGGTCACCTTTTTAAATTTATCATAGCTTCAGTATTTACATTCGGATATTACAGTATAATATATCGATGAGTTTGTCTGTGGCAGACCATAAATTTAAATTTTTATAAATTTCTAACATTAGGGTGTCTTATTAGGGTGGTAGGAAATGAGATCTGCGGGGTAAGTACTGGAACGGTACACGTGAGTTCAATGGACCTAAGAGCAAAAATATTGGCTTCTATAAGACAAAAAATTCTCTATATCAAACTTTAAGATCGGACTGTAAATATGGAAGATAAAAAGGCGACCCCTACGTTCGGCAAAAAAGAAATAAAATTTTTTTAAATGTCCTTGAAACAATACTTTGTATTCGCTGGTGTACGGAAAACTTTTTTTTCTGATACGGTCCAATATGCATTCTGGGTCTTTATAACTAGGGAAGATGAATAAGCGATGTCCGTCTATCCGTCCGTCCGTCTATCCGTCCGTCCGCTTGTCTGTACGTGAAATCAGTTTTCTTGGACTTAAATGGTGGATCAAAAATGTTCTAAAATACATATATTGGTACTGAAAATCAGCAAAATCGCTAACAATGGTTCAGAGCTGGAAAGTTTAAACTTTTTATTGGCATATAAAATAAACTACCTAAAACTAATTTCGGGTTTTTTCTAATTTAACATATCTTATATATCAGTTAGAATAAAATTGGTATTAAAAATTAAAATAAATCAAAAAGATGATTTCAGGGTTGGAAAATTTAAACTTCTTTTGTTCTTACCAAAATTTATTTTTTCTATTAAATTAAACATATTTTATATTAAGAGAAAAATATTTTAGTAACTTTAATCAGAAAAAAACTAAAAAAATTATTCCAGGGTTGGAAAATTTACATTTTTTGTAAATAAAAGTAACCAGGTCAAATTAATTTTTTCCTATCCTTTAGCAATTAAATATAATTGATGATTTAGAAAGAAAAGTTCAGCATACAAAATTATAAAAATAAAAAACAGCTGCAGAGCTGGAAAATTTAACCTTTTTTCTGGTGTGCAAAATAAATGAATAAAACTAGTTTTTTTCTTTGTTAATTAAATACAAACATTTATTATATGTTTAAGAAAAAAGAAATTATTAAGGGTTTTCATGAGAATGTTCAAAAGTCTCGCAAACTGTGAAATTGTAGATTTTTTACACTGTCGTAAAAAGGTTTAAAAATTTTTATTGAAATTTATTTACACAAACCTGTTAAGTTTGGACAACAATTTTGACACGTAAACCGTTAAGCTCTGCAATTGTGTACATTGCAAACAACATCTTCTAGGTTTTTTTTTTGCCTTCCCTATAGGAAGTCAAACCCATTTATAAGTAACTTCAAACTGGTTTTTTAATAACCACATCTAGTTGATTAAGTGACTTTTTTCCTTGTTGCCGACTCACTATTTTAACATAGGCATGTCATAGGCGGTAGTCAGTTGTTCATCTCTGCATGACTTTTAAATTGACTACTAAATACTTATTTTTCAACCACTTTGAAGTCAATTAATATTATACTTAAATTAATATATACATATATGTGTGTATATATATATGTGCATATATATACATCATCATATCATATACACATATATATTAACTATATATAATGTATGTATATCTATTTGTATATAGAAATAATTAGTATTTTTTTATTTAAAACAAAAATACATATATACATTCATACAAAAGTTTGTCCTGCTCATAAAAAATATTATAAATGTTATTATTGAAATTATTTAGTTTTTTCCTGTCATGCTTCCTTTCTTTTTTATTTTCTTACGTGTGCTTCTATGCAATATGTTCGGTTGATATCTGCATGAGATTTAAACCAATTTGTAGTCACTTGCAAAATAATTAATTTATAGCTAGTGTTTTTTGTCAACCGATTATTTTTTTTACTACAGGGTTGTTTAGGCATTTTTAAATACACACAGACACGTTTTTATTTGCATAGAAATATATAAATATGTTTTCAAATTATTTAAATTAAAAAATTGCTTCAAATTCTTCTATTTTATTTCTATGAAATTACTTTTTTTGACATTTCATCAAATTGAGTTGACTGTTTCGCATCCGAAATAAACAAAGAGACAACCGGCAGTTTTTGTCAATGAAAAAGTTAATCCCCCATCTAGATTGTCAATAAATATGTTGGCAATATAGCAATAATAACGCTGGCAGAATAACGAAACAATATTGCTGATTTCTTTACTTATGTTAAAGCTATAGAAAATCGTAGCCCATCATATGGAAAAAGTCAACAGGGAAGGATCACAGCAAAAATATAATTCGCTTGCCGGTCTCGACGGGGGATAACAAAACTTTTTCACTAGTGTAATGTATGTTTGCATTCAACAGTGACGATATGATTTGTATTTGTATCAAATGCACTACTTTATCGACCATCCCAGCAAAAAATTACACATTACCATCAGAACTACTTGTCATATAATGACTTACCAAATTGCATTACTCGCTTACAAAATTTACATAAAACTTAAAAAAATTATGTACAAGTTGATAAATGAGGAGAATGATTCTTTTAAATTTAATAAATTACGTGAACATGTTCCCAAATAAAAAAAAGTAAGTACTTCTCAAGAATAGATTATTTTAGTCTCACTACTTGTTAAAATCATTAAGTTGGTAATCCAGTAGCGAAGAGCTGCCAGCAAAAATGCTTATTTCCCAACCCGATTAGATTTTTTTAAACTTTTTGTTGGGATTATATAGGTTCAGTGTCACCATCTCAAAATTATGTTTTTATTTTCTCATACATAAACCATTACAATGACCAAGTCTCTAACAACCGCAAAAATATCATTTGCAATACAGTACTCTTGAACAATATAGAATACCTTATATATAATATAATACATAATATAGAATACCTTTGTGTCTTAGTTTTTATATTACATACCTGTGTTATTTTTGTTAGAGGGTGACGTTGGCTGAAGTAGTTAGCACGTTGACTACAAAACCGAAGGTCCTGGGTTCAAACTCTGTCTCCAACAGTCTTTAAAATAATAACACCACGCATTTTTCTCATCTGCATTAGTGTCCTTTGTATCAGTTTTTGTGGGAAAAGTACCAGTGATGCAGGTATAAGGCACTGGTCACTAAAACTACACCGGCTTCAGCGGATGCTAATCCTAATGTAACATCAGAGCGCCCTCCTTCGTCGGTATTTTGTAGCAGAATCATCGGCGAAGTAAAATAACAATAAAATGGCTACTAAACACAGCATCAAAATGTAATACGCCTCGTTCACCACCAGACGCGCTGCAACACTGCAACTAAGCGTGCAAAAAAGAAAAAATTGTAAAAGAATGAAGCTTCCTTCTATCTCTTCCTTCAAGACCTGTCTTCTCTATCACTATCCCTTCTTCCCTATCACCCTCTCTCACTATCTTCTCTTCACCACACAGGTACCACAAAGGGATCATTGTATTGGACCCAAGTGAGCTGGACTCTAAATTTCACCCCTTCCTTATCAGCAGCCTGCTAACCTAACCTAACCTAACCTGTGTCATTTGTACAGTATCAACAGTTCCCTGCCACTTCTGAGTATCTGAGCTTTTTTGAGTTGTGCTTGTTTACGATTTAGTATGCGATATAAGAATGCAAATGTTATGCATTTAGCTAAATTTGAAATAAAGCAAAACAAAATGCAGGCGTTGGCTGAAGTAGTTAGCACGTTGACTACAAAACCGAAGGTCCTGGGTTCAATCCCTGTATCCGACAGTCATTAAATAACAACACCTCGCATTTTTCTGATATGCATTAGTGTCCCTTTGTGTCAGTTGTTGTAGGAAAGTTCAAGTGATGAAGGCATAGTCACTGGTCACTGAACTATACCGACTTCAGCAGATACTAATCCTAATGTAACATCAGAGCGCCCTCCTTCGTTGTGTAGCAAAATCATCGGCGAAGTAAAATAATCAATAAAATGGCTACAAGACACAGCTTCAAAAATTAATATGCCTCATTTAACATCAGAGAGGCGCTGCAACACTGCATTATTGAAAACGTGCGAAAAAGCAGAGTTGTAAAAGAATGAAGCTTTCCTCTATCTCTTCCTTCACCACCTGTCTTCTCTCCCACTATCCCTTTCCAAAAGAAGGTAACACCTAGTAATAGTAGTAGTAGGCATTAATGGCCTGAGTGTTACTTCTCTTTAAAAAAAAAAAAAAAAAAAATAAACAAAATGCAATTTTTTTTACTTCCACATAAATGTTTGTGCAATAACAAATCAAATAATTTAGATTTTCATTATAAACTAAGTGCATACATATTAAGTTTCTTAACATAAATGTTTGCCAAAAGTTAATTAAATAAGTTTTCTTGACACTCTAGAACCAACATTTTTCTTATGTCCTGCTGCGATTTCATTTCTTGCCATTCGATAAAATTAGCCAGCAAAGAGTTTACTATTTATTTTATAACAATTAAATAATTCTAAATATTTGCAAAATTTCAAATGCCAACACAGTGACATGGCAAAGTTTTTAACAGACATTTAAACTTTTCGACTCAAAACGAAATGTAAGTAAATGAATTGCAGATGTGTTTAGCTTCTGTTTTTTTTTTAATTTATTTCTTTCTACAGAATTCTTATTGTAATACGAAACTCTTAAAACACTTGTTTAACAATATCTTGTACAAATTGCTTAAATGAAATTTTTCTTTCTTCAAAACTTTAAATCAAATCTTACTCCAGTTTCCGCTTAACTCTTGTTAAAATATGTGTAAATAGTTTGATTGTAGTTTTGTAGTTGTTGTTGAAAAATAATATTTTTTGTTGCTGCTTGTTTCTTGTGTACAAACACCAGTACGCCATAAGACTAATTTGTTGCAGTAATAAATCTGCAAAGCAATGACAATACATCTAAACATGAAAATGTAAAGAAGGAAAACCAGCTAACGATATAAACACATACATACATACATGCACACACCACTACTTTTAATAGATGCAACATGGTATGCAGACCACATGTCAAGGACTTCATTTAGTGTAAACCACAACAACACTAACCAACAACGGCATTAGCAGCAGTGAAAAATAAAGGCACCAGCAACAATTACAATGCAAACAGCAAATGAGAGAAGTATAGACAACGTTTTAAGACAAACGGGCGAGTTATACAAAGCAAGCAGCAAATTGCTGCACAATGGTACGAAAATTCTTATAAACAGTGCACATGAGAAAGCTGATTAAGTAGATTTTATTATATAGACAAAGCACAACAGCTGTTGATTTGAAAAACATTTATATGTTGCAACGTGGCCTTGTCATTGGCTTACACGAGTTCAATATCCCACTTACGGCTCCACAAACCTTAAGTAATCATATCGAATATAAATTTTTTTATGGGTTTTCTAAGCTTTTTCTTTTTTGATTTTCAACAATATTATTATTTGTGAATTCTCAAATTGGTTTTGAAAGTTTGTGCTTAAGTGGCTATTTAAAATGTGTGGTTGAAATCTACTGATGATTTGATAAAGCATCAATGAAATGCATATAGACAATGCAGCAAATTAAAATAATAAAATAAATTAAAATAAACTTCTGACAATATGTCAAATAATAAATTTCTGAAATGTGAATGTTTTAATTTGAAATTTATTTGCTGGTGGGTCAGTGTTGTCTATATGCATTTCATTGTTGCTGTAACAAATCATCAGTAGACTTCAACCACACATTTTGCATAGTCACATACCTCTTATCTTACGCACAGACTTTCAAAAACTCTTTGAGAATTCACAAACAATAAAATTTTTGAAAATCACAAAATCAGAAAAAATAAGCGTAGTAGGATTAGAAACTTACAAAACCCAGCAAATAATTTATATTCAATATGAATCTATTCTATTATTCTTCTGACAATATGTAGAATAATAAATTTCTTAAATACATTTACGATTTATATTATATATGAATATTTTGATGAATTCTTAGTTGGCTTCTTTAGGAAATAGAACTCGTAAGGAATCAATAAAATTATTAAAAAACATAAGTAAGATTTTAATCGTATAAAAACCTTAGATTGAAATGATAACAAACGAAAATTATTTCAAACTTATAAATGAATACATACATACATATGTATGTATAGAAAAGGAAGGATAATATTATCTTTCTATCTCTTATTAACTAATTGGTAATAGCGTCGATCAGCTATGCCCAATCCATATGCACAATGTGCGAGCTTTTACAAAAGAACTTTTGTGCTTTCCCACCGACCAGAGCCCAACAGCCAATCAGATATCGGCGAGAACAATGAGTGCTGTTTACTTTGTATAGCAACAATTTGCTATTTCGACATATCTGACACTCTATAATACTTTAATATTTTTAGTTCTAATGGTCATTAATTTATGTCTTGTTAGAATTATTTCAATCCCATTGTAGCGCACCAGCATACAAGAGAAATTTATAATTTTTAATAAAGTTCATTTTCAAAGAAGAGCTAAAACTTATCTTTCCTCTTGCATTGACACAGCAAAACTCTAAATATTAAGAACGACTAACTATAAACTTAAGATTTCTTTTTTTTTTCTTCTTCTTATTTATAGCAAGGAATATTTCGCCTTTATGCAAATACATTTACAAACTACATAACACATGTTTTACATTGTGGGCTGGCATCTTTGGATAATAATTTAAATATTGCTTTTATAGACAATATTACAGGACAACAAATTTCCTTTGGTTAATAGTTAAATGCCAGTATTAATATATGTTTGTATATAAATACAAACAGGAAAATAAAGTAAAAATAAAAATAAAGAAAATGCATGAATAAATTTAGCAGGACCAGTTAAAGCGAGTAAAGGCAGGGATATAAATCATTGTTTACACTCAAGTATAAAATAAGTTTTCATACAGGACCAAAATTTCCAAAAGTTCGCTCTTGCACACAAATACAAACTTAAGTTTTAAAAGGCATTATATTTGTTTGTTTCTTTGTTTGCTGGTTGGTTGGTTGGTCGGTTGTTTGGTTAGTTGGCAAGGGAGTTTTGTTAAAGTCAAATGTATGTTATAGTTAAATAAGTTTTATATAAAATACAAATACGCATAAACGTCTTTAGCAACACACGTATGATTATAAAAATATTTTGCTTAAAGAGTTCTAGTTGCATGCACGTGCATGTTTATGTTTTGAAATTTTATGCATTTAAATACACATTTGTATATTGTTTACACATACATATTTGCCTGGCATAAAAATTGTTAGCAAAGATTTAAAACAAATTTTGCTCAATGCTGTAGTAAAAGTTATTTTTAAAAAATTTGCTTACTCCAGTTTGTTATCGAGGCAACTGTGAACATAATAATACACACGGGAAAAAATGAGGTTTAAAAGCATTAATAAAAGGCGTTTATTTTTCTTTTTCGATCTTTTCATAACGATAACTACTATACACTTCGTAAAGTCCACACTTTAAATTCTTTTCATATAACTTTCCAGTAGATTTTGGCAAATCATCATGAAATATATTACGTTCAAAGCTACTAAATACTTCAAGGAATACAGAGTGGTCTGACACCATATTTGCCAATAAGCTAGTTGAAGACTCTCCTATTGGATAGTTTTAATGTGATGTTTTGTGATCCCCAGACTATCGGCGTAAAAGGTTACCAGCCACAAGGTCTCCACCAGCATTGTAGCCATCAGCTCTGCTGAGTTGAGGATAGCCAAGATCTCAGCTTGAGAAAAGCTGCATTCATGCGTTAGTCTGAAAAAACTGCGAATGTCTGGCCTCAAGATATAGGCACCAGCACTCGTACCGATCTGAATTTTGTACCCGTGTGTATTAGGGATGGGCAAATGAGTAAAATGTATCAATATATAGGTTAGGTTAGGTTAGGTTAGCAGGCTGCTAGTGAAGAATGAAAATATAGGAGTCTAGCTCACTTGGGTCCAATACGATGATCCCTTTGTGCTGCCTGTAAGTTGAAAGTATAAGAATAAGGGGGGAGACCGGAAGTATAGGGAGAATATAGATGGAGAGGATATAGATGGAGAATAGAGTAGAGAAGAAGTGAAAAGTGGGACAAGGAGAGGGCCTAGTACATACACATGCCGTGAAGGCTAGCGGCCATACCAGCCGCTGCTCCTAATGTATAGACTTAGGTTTCTAAGTCCTATTTCCGATAACTCGGACAAGCTATTGAAGGATATTCTGCCAAGGAAGTGCAGACGGAGATCCTCCAAAGCAGGACAGAAGCAGAGAAGATGCGAAATGCTTTCCTCCTCTTCCTCATCATTGCAGCTGTAACAGTAGTCATTATACGGGAGACCCATACGTTTAGCGTGGGTTCCGAAAGTGCAGTGGCCTGTAAGTGTGGCCATGAGATTCCTCAGATGCTTTCTGGTAAAGCTAATGAGGTTTCTGGTTCTTTTAGTATCTAGACGAGGCCAAAGGATTCTCGATATAACGCAGGTAGGCTCATTACGCCATCTTTCCTGAGCTGAATTAAGAAAGGCAGTATCGAAGCGTCTCCAGCAAGACGACAGAGGGAGCCCACAGAGATTGTCATCGACTTCCCCGAGTAGGGTTCCTCTCTTTGCTAGTTCATCCGCAACTATATTGCCTGAAGTAGTCCCGTGTCCACGCACCCAGTATAGTGTGATGGTTGCGTGCTGCGCCAGTTCATCCAGGACTGTGCGGCATTCTTGGACAAGTAATGATGTAGAATATACACCTGCAAGGGTTTTGATCGCGGGTTGGCTGTCCGTTATTATCTGGATATTACTATTGTGTATCCGATAATAACTCAACCAGTGTGTTGCTCTTTTTATGGCGGATATTTCTGCCTGTAATATGCTACATTCGTCCGGGAGTCTGAAGGATATTTCAATTCCAAAATCTGGAATATATATCCCCCCTCCAACTCTTCCCCTTCGTATAGAGCCGTCCGTGAAAACCTGCACGGCTCTGTCCACTGGGGAGAACCCTTCTGTCAAAGAGATATTGAAATTCCTATTGAAGTAGGGTTTGGGAGTGCAGTAGTCAATGGGTTTAGGTATATTGTTTGCTGTATTTAGGATGCTAGCGTTCAGCTTACTATCTAGAACAACACCTAGATATTTGGCACTTTTCGAAATGGTAAGTACAGTACCATTCAATGCCGGGGGTATGAATTGTGGAACTTTGTATCTCCTGGTGAAGAGTACTAGTTCCGTTTTGGTCGGGTTGACACTCAGGCCGCAACTAGAGCACCAAGCATTAACCTCATTTAGTGCTGTTTCTAGCCTTTGCGATATCGTATCTAAGTGAAATCCTGATATTGCTATCGCTACATCATCTGCGTATGCAACGGTTTTAATGCTCAAGGATTCCAATTTTCTAAGCAGATTGTTGATTGTCACATTCCACAGTAGTGGTGACAGCACACCACCCTGAGGTGTACCTCTGTGGGCCTGCCTTGTGATGGTGGCTGCTCCCATGGTGGAAGTGATGGTTCTGCATAGAAGCAGATTTTCAATGAGCCAATAAATCCCTCGGTCAATCCCCAGCTCCCTGAGAGACTGAATGATTACCGTTGGATCAATGTTATTAAAGGCACCTTCAATGTCCATGAAGGCTGCCAAGGTATAGTTTATATGCTCGAGTGATTTCTCTATGTAACCTACAAGCGAATGTAAAGCGGTCTCAACCGATTTGCCCTTAGTGTAAGCGTGTTGAGAGACTGAGATTAGAGAGCTGTTTATGGAAGTTCTAATGTGTACATCCAACACTCTCTCAAGAGTTTTCAGAAGGAAGGAAGTTAAGCTTATGGGTCTAAAATCCTTCGCTTTAGTATGTGATGCTTTTCCTCCTTTGGGAATAAAGATCACTTTACTTCTAGTCCATGCAATTGGAATATGACCATACGAAGCAGGCCTTATATATGGTAAGTAACCATGGGATTACAAGTTCTACGTTATGTTGTAGATCCGCTGGGATAATGCCATCCGGTCCTGGTGATTTGAACGGATGGAAGCTTTTAATTGCCCATTTAACTTTCTCCACCGTTAAGTCGATGGATATATGTGATTGAGCATGTAAGGGATACGCCCGTGGCATAACGCTACAAGGTTGACATCCCGGAAAATGGGTGTCCATTAGAATCTTTAGGGAATCAATACTGTTAGTGGTCCAGTTTCCATAATTATTTTGGATGTAGCTGGGTATCGGTGGCTTTTTGGCAAGGATTTTACGCATTCTGCTAGTCTCGGAGTAAGTTTCTACATTACTGCAGAATTCTCTCCAAGTTTTGCGTTTTGCGTTCCTGACTTCATTCTTGAATCTATTTAATGCAGCTTTGTAGAGTGACCAATTTTCTGTCCTTTTTGCTTCATTGAAAAGTCTCCTGCAGTTTTTCCTAGTTTCTGCTATGTCTCCAGACCACCAAGGTAGCCTTCTTATCGGGCGCTGTACAGATGCCCTACAGGATGTGCCTGTGGCTGCTTTGAACGCATTTGTTAGCATGTCCACGGCTAAATCAATATCTGCAGCCCTCTCTATATTTGGTGGGCGTGCAATTAAGTCGGTTAGGATTTGGTTTTGCATCACCCAGTCCGTCTTCCGCCTATTAACATATAATGTCGAATGCCTATTTGATATGCTGACTGTGAATAGCAAATAGCGATGATCAGAGAATGATCAGTCTGAAGAGACCCTCCATTCACGTATCAGATGAGCGTGTCTCGCACTGACCAGAGTAATGTCTAACACCTCCTGTCTGTTGGAGACTATGAAAGTGGGTTCTGAACCCTGATTGGATACTACTAAGTTCTTTTCCATAATAAAATCAAAAATACACTCACCCCTTTCATTATTACCTGAGCTTCCCCAGATTCGATGATGTGCGTTGGCGTCGGCGCCTATTATTAGAGGCGTGCCGCGTCTATTGGCCTCTTTGGCTAAATCCCGGACCTTTGTACCAGGAGGTGGGTCTGTGCCGCCGTGAGCCAGGTAGCAGGAAAGAATCCATATAGTGGATTCCCCTGTCTCCCACGCCGCCGCTACCGTATCTTCATTGCTAAAATTAGATAGAATGAAGATATTTAAGTTGGTTTTAACCATAATACAGGATCTAATGTTTTTGTCATTGTTACCTGAACTGTTTACATACAATAATTTGTAACCTTTTGCGCCAAGTCCAAGTATTTTGCCGTTGACAGTCCACGGCTCTTGGATAAGCGCCATATCCACTCCTCCCTCAACGAGTCGGTTGGTTAATGCCGCTGAGGCTGATTTCGAATGATGAAGATTAATTTGTATTATCTTCGCCATCCTCAGATATCTGGGTCATAATTGATAACGATGTCTGCGTCTTCTGGATTTGGGTCCAGGAGAGCGTTTTCATCGTCCACGAAGTCGAGTCTGTCCAGGAGGTCCCCAATCAGACAAGAGTCTGTTTGGGAACATCCCGAAGCGACTGAGTTCGCCGGTTCAACTATGGCCTTCGAATTGGCATTGGCCTCTTTACCAATCGCTAGCCCTTGCGACCCCTCTACTGCAGCAGGGGTTTCGGGATCGGGTTTGTCGTCACCCCGGTAGATGCGTAGTCTGATGCCCATAAAACCGTAGTACACCAGACCTTGCTTCTCCCGGAGTAGGGACAACGTCTCCTTATTAAGGACCACGATCGCCTTCCTACGGGCACCAACCGGTTCGTAAACCTTTACTACCTTCCAGTCATTGGTTGGTAGGTCCGGGTTTCCTTTCCGGAAGATGTCCAGGATCTTCGCTGGGTCATGTGGTTCCGCCGGAATGATAGCAATTGCTCTCGGTCTGCGAGGTATCTCACTGACCGCGACCAATTCCAGTCTCGCGCCGGGCCACACTTCCCCTAGAGATAGGATGATATCCTCTAATTTGGACGCTGATAGCTCGTCCATGCAGGAGACTAGTTTCACGTGTCCTTGAAACCAGCCTGAGTCCATGAATAGTGGCGAATGCCGTTTACTCATGTCAGTATCTTGCAGGTAAATATCCAATAACTTTTGACAGATCAATCCCCATTTTTCATTGTCGATTGCTCCGTCGCAGTTACTACGGTCAAGAACAGCCCTTACCAGTGTGTTTCTTGCAACCTCACTGTAAGGTCTGTTTATGACTCCAGAATCCACCTGCTTATGTCGCTTGCTGGATGGCTGTGCCCTTGGCAGCGATGATGTCTCCTCCCCTGAGCGTTGCCTTTTAGGCGCAATGGCTGCAGGTGTTTTTGCAGCCGCTTCAGGGTTGGAGCCATCATGTGCCGCCAAGTGAGCCTTTGCCCATGCCAGCGAGGATTTCTCCTTACTGCTTAGGTCCTTAGACGGCTTTTTGCCCAACTGCTCGATATAGCGTCGAGCAGCCCGTAATTCACCGGTGGCTTTGCGCGTCAGGAAGCTACGTTCTTGTGTATTCCGTGCACTCGATCCAGATGCAGTTGGCACTGTCGGCTTTACGCTGACTGGCGCATCCTTCTCGAGCTCGGTATTAATGGGTGCAATTGGCACGGCTGGTTTTATTCCAGCTGGCGCACCTTTCAGTTGTTTATTGGGTGCAGTTGGCACTACCGAGGATTTCCCGGTTGGCACACCCAGAGTTTTCTTGGCTGATTTCTCAGCTCTAATTTTGGCTGTAGCAGATGTGCTTGGACTACAGTCCAAGGACACGCTACGAGTTAACCTTGCCTTTCCTAGTGGAATGGCAAGGTTTGGTTTTTGTTGTTTTTTATTTTTGTTCTCAATTTTGTTCCCACGAGTATGCGCGTAAGGGGTTGGACCACCCATGCAGGGACGGCGTGCATGGGCTAGGCAATCACGTTTTAACCGACCCGTGCCCTGGCGTCGGCGTGGAGCTGTTAGCGACTAGTCTTCTTTAACCACTAACTAGCCATTCAGGTTCTCGGCACTGCTACCATCCACCTTAACCTTACAAGTGGTTTAGTTTTGGTCCGCGGGCTCCATGCATAGAGAAACTGCACCATAAAGAGGAGCCACAACTTGAAAACTAAGCTGGCCTCATGACCTCCTATGGGAGTATCATGTGACCCTCTTAGATTTCATTAGGAGTAACTGCCCAACACGATTCCCTTCAAAGTTGGAAGGTCAATTCATGTTGGATAGCATCTCCCCATCATAATAATAAACATGGGTGGAATATTTCTCATGATCGGGAGTCTCCATTTGCGGTTTCCTCCCCCATGGTACACCCAACCCTGGCGCCTCTTTTCCAGGGTACGCCATTGTCGGTGAGATACCAGAGGTGCATTTCGCCAGCACACAGCCTGGCCATGACAACGATCCTACGCATCCTAAAAAGAGTAATCCGTAGATTCGTGCCAGACCCGAGACATGACAGAAACACAGATGACCACTTGTGCAGTGTGTCAGGAGGGTTACTGATAATGTCTCTCCCCTATCCGCCGCCTGGGGACGCGCCCGACAGGAGACTACTACTCCTACAGCATAGCTAGGTGCTAAACTAGCGCTGTTGTTCGGGATCGATATATATCGTATCGATATTTATGAGCAGTATCGATATATATTTTGAAAACATCGATATTTCGTTATATCGATATATTTTGCATACAAATAGAAATAAAAAATTTAGCAAAAAAAGCATCACATACATACATACATATGTAAATGTTTTTATACTCAAATCGCATTTATTGCGTACAAATTTCAAAATATCTATATTTTTGGTCAAAACCGCTTAAAAAAGTAATTTGTACAGACAATAATTGTGACGTTTTATTTTTTTGCTTTAAAAATTAAATCAGCCAGTGCTGTCAGTAGATTTTTAGAAAAATACCACGTAAAAACTTTCCCCTACGAAAAACCCTATGTAATTAATCATTTTAATTTAAAGAAACAGAAACTAGAAACATTTATACTAGTCGGCATATATATTTTGATATTAAAACTGCTTAAATTAGTTAGAAATAACTATTGTATAATATTGGCAAATAAAACATTTTACAGATTTCAAATGTGTTTTGTTAATCTTTTTTGATTGAAACTGAAAATGGAAGAGTTCAGTATGTGGCATAAGTATTTTGACATATTTTTCATAGCACATATCAAAGACGTTAAGTTATACGTAACCTACTGTAGTTCCTTAAGGCTTCATTAGTCTTTACTTTCTGTTGCCGTTCTGTTTCTAAATTTTAATAGTTACTTTTTCTGTAATAAATTATCAGCTGTTTCTGACCAGAACGGTCACTAAAGTGATAAGTTTTGCATCGTCCATTGTTATATTTCAATATAGTGTTTTAGGTTTTTGTGGTAAATATTAAATATTTTAAATTCTTAAACCACAATCCCAATTTATTTCAAAATGTATTTATTTTATTTATGCTGTCGCTTACAATTACTTAACAGTTTTTTGACTTTTACAGTTTGAACGAAACAGAATTTTTATGAATAAAAGGAGTCAGATGAACAGAAAGTAAAAACTAATTCTGCCCTTATGCTTTAAACCCACACAAACCAAATTTCACATTTAGCTTAGTCAACAAATAAAAGTCACCTGATTTAGTGGGATCACCTTATAGTTGCGCATTGGCTGTTATTAGGAAATTTCTCTTTTTTATCTTCGCATAACTAGTAATGATGCATAACAGTTAAAAGCGGCTAAAATTTATAGAGCTCCTCAAAATATCGAAACCCGATACTCGTAAATAAGAATCGATGTATCGATATATCGGATTTTGAAATATCGGCGATATATATCGATATTTATTTTCTCAAATATAGATATTTCGATATATCGATATTTTTGCCCATCCCTAGTGTGTATATAGCTGTTAAGATTTGACTGGAGAGCTTCTATGGAAAGGTACCTCTGAGGATATTATACTTAAATCAATTTCAAAGTCCTTAAAGTCATTCAAAATTGCCGTGTGGCCTGTTAATCCTATCCTCATTACGCCTGCCTCTAAGAGGGAGTCTAAGCAGACCAATCTCCGCCATTCTCAACACAAATGTCTCTATAGAAAGCAATTGAAGAATCACCTCCAAAGCGATACTCAGCGAGGCACACATCTGAATCTTAGCAAGCAATCTTCTTTGACCATACTTCCTCAATGCCTCCGGAACAACGTAGGAAATAACAGAACCTGATAACCAATATATAAGTCTATCTGACTACCTTCTGTTGCAGACTTCAGACTCTTTCAATGCAGTTCCTGCATGCGTAGTAGGCATTGAGCCCATTCTTTAGCCTTTCCTTTTTCAAATGGACTAACTATTTAGGAAATAAATACAAGTATTTGGCCCTGTCTTCTAAACTCAGCTCCACTAATGCCATTCTATGTAGCAAATATGTGTTGGGATGTTCTGCTTAAAGCTTGTTTATTATATATTTTAATGATTTCTATTTTGGCTTGATGTATTATTGCGTACACATCTGTATAGTTTTGACTATACTAACACATATTATTCAGCTCAATGTGCTTGTTTTGAGTTTTAATTGCAGTTTAATTTTCGTATAATATTTTTGTTATACAGGTTACATGCTAAGCATTGTTTTAAACTCTACAAGCTTGCAAAGCACATATCTTAATAATATATATTAGATTTTCTATGCCCTGCATTATTCGGCTGTTTATAGTTTATTTTTTAATAAAAATTTATTTTATTTTTTAAAGATGATTTTACTAATTATTGATTTCTGTTTTATTTTACGTTCTTCTTTATGTGCTATTTTGAGTTTAAGTTGTTCTTTTTGTAAAAGTAAGGATATGAGAGGATTAACAATTCCTTTAATATATACTCCTAAGAGTTCAAGGAAACTTGTACACTCTCCTCAGAGTTTACCTTAAGTTTGGTTTTCATTTTAAAGCTCTATAATATATATATAAAGTAAACAAACACACCCAAAAGTAAGTTTTAAATATCGTTTCGATTTACAAACAGTAAGACATGTTAGATGTGATAACAACATCATGTTTGTATACCATTCATACCAGTAGAATAACTTCCAAATACTATTCGTTCTAAAAGATAAATAAATGTATGAAGAACAAAAATAATATAAATAAAACAACTTACAAAAGTTGAATTACTGACAGCAGAATGTAAAATAAATTGTTGTTAACCTTTTGCAATGGCATCTTGTTTGAACAACTTTTACAAAAGAGAGTTGTTGTGTATAACCATTATTTGATATGCTGTAATAAGAAATGATGTGTAATAGGGTGCAGCTTGCAGTTCGAAGTACCATTAATTGCACTGTGCGGGAACCGGAAAATTTTTTGTTAACAGTGGTGCACCTGGCCAGTAAACATAACTCAAGTAGGCCGAATTCAGTGGTCCATTGTTTGAAGTTAGCTCTTGTATAGAAAATAATTAAAATAGAAAATTGTGGTTAAAAAAATTTAAAAATACATTTTTCACAGTTTTTTTTACTATTATTTATTTTTATATCGATTTTAACGATATATATTGATTCAAAAATATATATTATTGAAATATAATATAAATAAAAACATTATCCCAAAAAAAAAAAAAAAAAACTTTTTGAAAATCGTACGAAAAAATCGGAAGCTCTTGATGTTCTTGGCATGAGGTGTGATGCAGTGTGATGTTAAATGAATTGAACACATTTTTCAATTTTCAAAAAAATTATTCAAGAGCCTAAGATTCTTGAAACGGTGCAAGCGATACTTCACCACATCTGATGTCTTTACTATTTATACCACTTTTATCACACCGAAAATAGAATACAACTCTCATATATAGACCGGCACATCAAAGTCTATTTTGGGGTTGCTCCACCGAGTACAAGAGAGGGCGAAGAAGCTTATCGTTGACAGTCAAGTATCCAAATCTATTGATTCATTGAAGCATCAACGCAATGTGGGGTGCATTTCCTTGTTCTATCGTTACTACAATAGTATGTGTTCTGATGAAATTAGGTAACTTGTTTCTGAAATCCGCACAGTTTTGCGCACATTACGTGCTGCATTCAGAGCACATCCTTCTCTGATCGATTGGCCAATAAACCGCACTACGAATTACGGAGAAAATTTCGTTTATTAGCCATACTGTTCGTATGTGGAATAAACTACCTGCCGAAGTCTTTCCTGTCACTTTACCTACGTGGGAAAGTTTAAATCGAATGTTCACAGACACTACTCCCTCTATCCTTCTCTCAATAACATATTTTCCTAGTTCTAGCACAATGCATTACATGAGTAGGGGTTATCTCCTGAGTGCTGGTCCTATTAAATAAAATATATATGTTTCTACGTCTTATAAGATTTTTTTATTCTTAGCAAATATTTCTCAAACTAGACTAATTTCATAGTCAGTCCTATGCTTAGTATTTTCTTTAATAATTTTTTGAAATCAACGTTTACTGCAGATACCAAGAACATTAAAGTAGACTCGATAGAGAAATGCAGCATTTCTTTTTTAGCGCGCATTTAATTTGCATCCATGTTCGAATAAAACAAAATATAAATTTTTATAAATGTGTATATATATCGATGTTGTATTAAATAAAGTACTGTGGGGTCTGTAAGTTATTAAAAATAATTTATATTTTTAATATTTCGAATTTCATTGTATCCAATTTTTAAACCATTCAAAACAATGTAGTTCACAAGTTCAGTGCTCAAGTATGGTACGGCGCAAACTAAGCTTGTGACATACACTATACAAGTAAACTGTACATTTTTTATTTTAGCTCGCCATAATGCTGGTGATTCTTTGTATAATTCTAGGAATTTTGTCCAGAATATTTGTTCTGCGCTCATTTCTTGTTGTGAACTCTAAAAAAATCACGAAACAACTGAGCGTTTGCAACATAAAATACACAAGTTCACTGTACAGTTTTCAAACTTGAGCAAATATCAAAATCATTTTGATATTTACTCAGTTCACTGCGTAAATAGCACAACCACACCCATACACTACACAAACGCACTGTACAGTGCCAAACTTGTGCAGTGAACTTGTGTAGTGTATGGCCGGCATTAGATCTGGTCACACTGCGTAAATGTCACAGTTTCGTTGCAACTCTCTTGCATTTAACAAACGTATGAGTGATATTCTGATAAAACGCTTCAAATATTGCTCATACGCCAGTATCTTAACATTTGTGTTACTTGTTTACTTTAACCCTTGTTTAGCGGAATTGGTAAAATTTCTTATTTTTCTTTTTAAAATTACAATATTTCTATTCTCATGAATATTAGATATGTGCATTTATCTGACATTTCCTAACTTTAAATGAAATAAAATTTTTAAAAAATATTTTGATTTGATACGACAGAAATAGAGTTTTTTTATTCGGCACCTTTAAAAGACTGAATGGGTACAACTGGACCTGTCTATGTCAATGCACAACAACACAATACCTGGGAAATTTATTGTTTAGAAGTATTTGAAATATGGGCATTTCCCCGAGAAAGAACACCGTTTTAGTCGCGTGCGACAGCAAGCAATTAAACTGGCATTTCAGAACAATATGATTTGATTTTTCTTAAAATTTTGCCTACTGTAGAGCTGCTGTCGGCCTATACAAATATAGAAAGAAGTAAAAAAGTTTCCTTTACCTTAAAAAAGACAAGCATATTTGTTTGGTGTCGCACGCTATAAAAAGGTGACATGCCTGTGGAAATACCTACATATGTGATGTTTAATCTTAGTGATTACTTGTGGGCCTGACCTCCACCCTTTTCAATTAAAAAAATTTTCAAACAAGATTGGCATAAAAACCTTTGCCACAGCACTGCATATGCGACATGTAATCGAAAATATACTTTTTGTTTTATGGTCCTACCCATAGTTTAGAATTATCAAAATGCCAAAATTGTTGAAAACTTTTAAGATACCGTCTGCAAAATTTTATCGTAAGCTTAATTTACGTATATAAAATAAATTTTAATATTATAAAAATCCTTCTTCTGAAAACTTTAATTTTTGTCGCTTACAATTAAATCGAAAACAAGCCTCGATATGTTCCTACAATTTTTAAAATATAACACTTATTTAATTTTTAAATGTTAATAAATCTCGCTATAACTAAAATCCGATATAACGAACGTCCAAGTATTTTACTTTAACAACCTTATATAGCGAATAACATCCTAATTATATACCGGATATAGCAAATGATAAAGAAAAAATCGCAAAATATAAAACGAAAACTTGCTAGCATCATATTTCTAACATTAAGTTATACTTTATATAGTGAATGTTTTGATAAAGGTGTGGTCTGTATAACGAACGGCAAAAAAAAATATTAAACAAAATCTACAGCAGCATTTTTGCAAAAAAAAAATCTTGATGCCATTAGTTTGCATTTCGTAGCTTATTTCAAAAAAAAAATTTCCTAATTTTTTTAAATGTATTGTACGAGTATCATGTCTACAGTAATAAAACTTAAAATAACCCTTGAAAAAACTTAGCGATATTTTTTTTTTTT
Organism: Tachina lurida; assembly: GCA_944452675.1. NCBI lineage: Eukaryota > Metazoa > Arthropoda > Insecta > Diptera > Tachinidae > Tachina > Tachina lurida. The sequence goes on from OX101752.1 coordinate 43,418,721, forward strand.
TTTTTTTCATATACATCTTTATTTATTGTATCTTCAAAAATGAACTAACAATAAGTAATCAAATCTTAAATCTAAATATAATTATTAGGCCCGACCAATATCGGACATAAGCTTAGTGATAGTTATAAATAATACATAAGTAGTGATAATCAAAAAGAAGTATTTTTAAGCAGTCCCATCTGGAGTGTTGGGTATAAGAGCCCTTGTGTCCCTCTTTTTTAAGCGGATGTGTCCAGTAAAGCTCAAAATATTACGGGCAAGCGGATTAGGATGTGACTCGAGTTTAGTTAAATATTTGCCTGCGTATTTTGCAATTTCTTCACTCACTAGTGGCATATTTAAATCACGATGAATATTTGAGTTTTTAACGTACCATGGAGCAGATGTTATCAAACGTAAAATTTTGTTTTGCCTTCGTTGGATTCTCTCGACATTGGAAGCTGAAGCAGTGCCCCACAGCTGAATTCCATAGCACCATATTGGCTTCAAAAGCGACTTGTATATCAAGAGTTTGCAGTCTAGGCTGAGTGTTGAATTTCTGCCAATTAACCAATATATTTGAGTCAATTTAAGTTTCATTTGGGTTAACTTAGAGTCAATATGATATTTCCATGTAAGCCTTCGATCAAGGTGTATGCCAAGGTATTTGACTTGAGAATGTTGAGGAATATTTTGATTGTTGATTCGAATGGGGGAACAGGTATCTTTTCTTAGGGTAAACGTTATATGAACACACTTTTGTTCATTGACTCTAATTCTCCATAAGTTCAACCATATTTCAAGCTGGGTAATGTGTGCTTGGAGATTGCGGGATGCCTCATCAGGATTTTTGTGAATACTCAAACAGGCTGTATCATCGGCAAATGTAGAAGTGTGGATGTTATTGCTCACAGGCATATCACAAGTATATATTAGATACAAGACTGGCCCCAGAATACTACCCTGTGGCACACCAGAAGATATAGATTCGGGTACACTCATGAAGTCTCCTTCCACAACAGTAAACTTTCTATCGAGAATATAACTTTCCAAAAGCTTTTGTATATTTATTGGTAGGTATGTCTTCAATTTTAAAACTAGGCCTTTGTGCCATACTTTGTCAAATGCCTGAGAAACATCAATAAAAAGGGCAGAACAATACTTCTTTTCTTCAAAAGTCCTCCTTATAATTTGAACCAATCTATGCGTTTGCTCAATAGTGCTATGCTGACTTCTAAAGCCAAATTGATGGTCCGGGATGCACCCAGTATCAGCTAAAATTGTGGACAATTTAGTCATGAGCAGCTTTTCGAAAAGCTTTGAAATTGTTGAAAGTAAGCTTATAGGCCTATATGACTCAGCCTTGGTAAGATCTTTGCCTGGCTTTGGAATCATTTTAATCTTGGCAAGTTTCCAGTTATGTGGAAAATACTGCATTCGTAAAATGGCATTAAAAATAAATAGCAAAATTCTTATTGCAATATGAGGCAAGTTCATCAGCATCTTGTTACTAATGCCATCAATACCTGGAGCTTTCTTAGGGTCGAGTTCAGCAACTATTTTTTGTAGTTCATGCATCTTAAACCTTAAGGGACGAGGGGGTAGAGAGACTACACTCGGTAAATCGGCAGCACCCGTACATGAATTGGGAGTGAATACAGATTTTAAATGCTCAGAAAATAAGTTACCTTTCTCACTATCGCTTCTTGCCCAGCCTCCAGTCGAAGTACGCAATGGTGATTTGAGATCAACGGGTCTTTTAAGATTTCTAGTAGCGCGCCATAAAGAGTAATTAGATGTTGACGTTACATCAAGACCTTCTAAGTACTTTTCCAGTAATGCAGTCTTTTCCGACGATAGCAGCTCTTTGAGTCGTTTAGTACATTCTTTAAGTCTGATTTTATTTAGGGGTGATCGGTGTTGTTGCCATTCTCTTCTAGCTCTCCTTTTTTCACATACGAGACGTTCAATATCCGTAGAATAAATTCTATTAAAGCCAGTCTGCGGATAGGAAGTAGTGGCAATATTAAATTCAATATCATCAGGTGATCTTAGCTGAATGTTTTCTACGCAGTGACTACTAATATATTTTTTGAATCCTAGCCAGTTGACCCTATTAATCGTTTTCGCATATGAGTTAGTTAAATCACTCCTTAGTGGGTTGAAAATTGTAACTATTGTGGGAGAGTGATCGGAGGACAGATCTACAGAGCCCTCTACGTGAATTAAGTCCCTATGGATATTTTTCGTGACGCCAAAATCTATAACATCTGGACTTAGCGATATAACGAATTTTTCGGTATAATGAATGTGCCTGACATTATATCTTTCGTTATACTGAGGTTTGCCTGTAATTGAATTAAAATTACCAGTATGAGAATTATTTTTATCAAAAACTTACAACTAATTTCCTTCAACCACTTTTGGCTTCAAAAGCTAATATGTGTGGTTTTTATGAATTAAAACCTATGTTATGTAGTTCTAATTTCAAGCTTATGATACCAAATTATTTTATTTTAAATGCTATTTAAAAATTTCTAATACAAATATTTTAAATAACTAAACAACTTCTACATTTTTTTAAATAACCTTCGAAAAGGACTTTTTTGTCTCTACCAAAAAAACTTGATTTTTGGACACAAATAGGGTTTCCTCTTGAAACTATCACACTAACAATTCATGTTAAATTTTATTGCTTTTTATTGGTACAATACACTTACTTTATTGTGCAGCTGTACAAGCGAATAAATTTCAAGAAAAACCAATAATAATTTCCCAAAAATAATTTCTCTGCTAAAATTTTCATATTTAATCGAACGTGTCACATAAATATGCATTTTTACTTAAAATAAATTCGAATTTATTTATTAAAAACTTACACTATTTCAGGGCGAATTTGTTGTTTCGTAAAAATAATTTGTTTTTGTCCTTATCGGGCCTTAGAGAAAAAACATGCATTTGCATGAATCCCAGATAATTGCTTTATATTATATCGACGGTCCCATTCCAGAACATGGTAAGTCTGTTATGCTGGGAATATTATTTCTGAATAAATCGCTTATTATCTTATGTTCTGTAAAATTTTTATAGAAATCGGGCCATTCTATCAAAAGTTATGAGCAAAAATGTACTCAGCATAATCTGTCTAGTTTAAGAAACCTGCCTTTTAAAATGTTTTAAGTACACTTAGCATGATTTACTTTAAAATTAAGTAGTCAAAAAACAACTAATTTAAATTTTTCTCCCACCTAAAACATGATATGTGTACTTAGATGACCACTGTAGATGAGATAGGACCACCATATAAATTTTAAGTCTACTTAGAGGACAATCTTAAGTATTTAAAGTCACTTCTAACTGTGATCTACAATAAATTTATAAAGTTTAAATAATTAAAAAATATAATGCAATTATTATATGATTACAAAAAGTCTCAAGTTTCCTGCTCATAACATTCCCGACATATCAATACAAATAAACTTTGAAGGCGTTTATCTCAAAACTGGCTTTTTTGACTTAGCATGTTTTAGAATGGAGCCGACGATATTATAGATATATTGAGCACTAAGCTTTTAGTTAAGGGGTTGGAGTGGCACATGAAAATTCAGTCAGAACATTAAAAACATTAACTCGAAAAACACCTGTATTGACGTAGGATTTGATTGATTCACCAACAAGCGGTGGGGTAGGTTTTTCTTTGCTTCTGTTAATATTAAGTATACGTCACCTTTAATTTGAGAGAATTATTTATCTCTAATAAAATTTTGTGGCATAATTTACGGAGCAAATGCATATTAAGTATACGTCACAAATATTAAAACTCAACCAACCTACAAACATACACAGTGATGCCAACTATTTACAACCCAAACGCGCTATTCACCTTCTCAAAACGCGCTAGAACGCGCTTAGTTACAGCATTATCAACTATTTATAGCCAAAACGCGCTATTTTTCTGCGCGCTAAATTAAATTTTAATAAAAGTCGATGTATGTAAGAGTTAATATTCTTTTTTAAGAAACTCTTTTTCAGATTTTGCAATATTGCTTCTTCGAAATTATATCTAAATAACTAAAATAATTTAATACAGAATCAAAATCACCAAATAATCGAAATCCTTAGTTTTTATTTGATTTTTCTTTAACAAACCTTATACGAGTAACTATATACTCGTATAAAATGTCGAATAGTCTTGCGGTTCAAATGATTTTTGTACTTCAGCTATAACAGATGCTTGATAAGCAGGGTAACCGCAAATATGCAATTGCATGTTTTTTCTTGTACGACATATTCATGCGGGGACAAGATATTTATCAGTTTCAGAACATTTTATTAATTTTGGCATCGATTTGTTAGTGCATATTTTTGCATATTTTGCCCTTTAAAGCATATTTTTGCATATTTTACCCTTTAAAGCATGTTTTTGCATTTATCACTCTAACACGCATATTTTTTTTAGCATATTTTCTAATTTTTAGAGCATAATTTACGCTTTTAGGGAATATTTTGAAATTAAATAAATAAAATATATAAAAAATTTTATTTTAATTTGCTTACAAGCTTAAGTGTTGCACAAAATTTTTATTTTTCGCCATCTAAGTCTCATTTTTAATGTTCCATGTAGTATATAAGGTTTCGAAGTTATTACGGACGTTAGTTTCAATAAAAAATTCGGTTTTTCTATTTGTGACGGACTCTACCCCGAGTAGACGTTGAAGGAACATTGTCAATATATAAAAGTTTATTTAGATGTGGCATGCAACGATTTTATTTGAAAATCTATATTGACCTAGATTTTTGTTTATTGCAATAAATATTATACATACAAATTTTTTCTTATTTATCGAAAATATAGTTCCAAAGTTTTAATTCTGATATCGTGATCTCTTTTGAACTTGAAGTTAAATTTTTACGAGATTATAAAAAAAATAATAATTTGTATTATTTGCTTTAGTCAAAATATGTATGGCAATTTTGTTTCAATACGGCAGTTATTCTTTGTTAATATTTTATTGTTTGCTTTTTTGCTTATTTTATATGCAAATCTTGTTGAATTTTTTAAATAAAAATATATTTTCATTTAAAATAAACCAATTTATTTTATTTTAAGAGCATATTTTTTGAGTTTTTTGTGCATATTTTCAAGTTTTTAGTGCATATTGAATGCGCATAAAACACTTTTTTTAGAGCATATATCTGGTTTCCCTGTTGATAACTTATATACATTTTTTTGGTCACGAGTACGACTACATATTTGTAGTTGTGAAATTTAAAGAAATTTGCCATTTACAGTATTATATCACTAGCGAAATTTAAAAATTTTTTATCAGTTTTCGATACTAGAAAAAGAAAAAAATTAAACTGAAATGATGTTATTGACTTTATCCAAACGCGCTAAGTTAGCGATTTTTTTATTAAACGCGCTAAGACGAAAAAAAGCGCGTTTGGCGTAGTTAAAACGCGCTAAATCTAGCGCGAAACGCGCTTAATTGGCATCACTGAACATACATGAAACATTGTGAGAGAGCATTTTCTTGTATGCATTATGTAGCATACTTCTCTGCGTATATTAAGTATACGTACTGCATTTAGTTCAGCGAAAAATTACAGCTGAAACAATCGGCCCTGTCCTGTAAAGTGCCTATTCACATTATGCCTTTTTAGCCTGCCTTCTTTCGACAATTTTCTTTTAAACCCCCTACGAAAAGTCAAGCACATTTACATTAAGACTTTTTTCTTCATGACTTTTTGACGTTTGTATACACTCTTAGTGCTGAGAGTACGAAAAAACAAAGAGAAATGTCAAAAATCCCCTCGAATTTTCATTTCGTGCCTTTTGTTTTACTCCGCATGCTTCTCAACACCTCTCACCAACGAACTCAAAAAGCCTGCCTACACATGCAAGCAGAAAAGGCACAGTGTAAATTGCGTCAAACCGATCGATTTGAAATTGCACGATTTTAGCAAACTAACTCCGACAATATAAATATTTTTTTAAATTTTATAAAAAAAATTTATATATAGATTCTCAATTATCATATCTGAAAGAACGTCTTCCGGACTATTATTAATATTTTGAAAAAATCGAGAAATTTACTCGAATTCGATTTACAGAATAGGGCTAAACTTATTTTGAAGATTGTAAGAGAATTTTATCATTAAGAAAAACAATAAAATTAATTCACTTAAAAACACAATTGGGTTTATAAAATTCCAGTATAAGTCTGGAACTTAAAAAAAAGCCTAGACCCAAATTTGAAACCCAAATTTCAATGTATCTGCTTTTATAGTAATTTCAAGTGTATACATTTTAATAGTTGTCTAAAATAGTAGTACAAATAGTTATTTAATTGTACAGAGTGGTACTTGAGATAAACGTTTAATTCAAAAATATGTACAGAGTTGTATGTAAAATAGGAACAGAGTTCTATTCAAACATACTTTAACTTTAAAAATATATTTAAAAGCGATAAGCGATTAAATAATTCAAGATACTACACAGCCTGTTTATAGAAAATGAATAATCGTATACGTTTTTATACTACCATATTCACATTTACGTGTTTAACATCTCATTTGTGCTTAAGAGCTTAAACGCAACGATTTTGAGATGTTTTACCACACAATGGCTTGTTTTGTTGAACATCTCAAATGAGATGTTTTCGATTTAAACACTTCCTTAAAAACGTAAACGGCGTATGTTCTGTGCGTTTTTTGTTAACTTTGCTACTTTTTTAATGATAAAAACTTAACTGATTTGAAACCATAAAAACTCTAAATAACAAGAAAAAAATAACTGTGAACTTAATTGTTTTAACTTAGCATTCACAACAACAAATCAGAACCATTAAAACTAAATATTTCCATTTGTATATATTAGTTTTTTGTATAAACGCATGATTATTGCTTAATTACCCATAATTAACTAAAAAAAATTACAAAAACCTTAAGCATTGATTCAAAATAACAGGTTAAGGTTTTAAGAAATATTTTTTTTTATAAGCAAAGAAAAATAGCAAATACAACAAAGATCTTTGTGAATAAAACTTATATATTTTAGATGATCTAGGATTCATCAGTTAAAAATAAACTTGCTTATTCGCAAATTCATAAAATTTAAAATTAATTTAATATGTATGTGACTTAAACTTTCTTTATACAAAATTGCTTTTAAAGTAGATATCAAATACATTATTTTTTTGTATTGATATTATCCTTAAAATTTTAACTGCCGTGTACATAAAAATTAATTTAGGCTTATAAAACGTTTAATAAAAATTTTTTTGAAAAATATTCATTTTGTAAACTTTTTCTTTAACCAAAATTATTTTTATGAATATGGTAGTAGTAAGCTCAGCTGAAACTTGAAGAAACTAAAGCCCGCTATAACTTTGCGAGTGCATGTATTTTTGTTTATAACAAAAAGATCTTTAGTGTCAAGTTGGAATAAACGAAAGCCTTAAAATATGCTTTACAAAAACAACATTATAAACGTTATTGCTTATAAGTGAGAAAAAGCTAATGATTTCTAAAAACCGGATAATAATGAGACAGCTAAAACAAATTCCTGCAAGGTGCTAGAAATCTCTAACATCTTGAAGGGATTTATTAATTTATTTATTATTCATAAAGTCGCACGTATATACGAATATGCATTGAGAAGATTATTTTTGAAATCCAGAAAGTATTATCATAGATATGATTGGCGAATGGGAAAGTTATGAAACCTAATCTGAATTGAAGCTTTTTTGAAGACTTCTAGATAATTTTAAAATAAATTTAATGCGGTCAGTTAACATTACGGTGTTTTATATAAATATATAAATCATTAAATTGCCAATAATAATTTCGTATTACACATTTTTACAGATTTCCATGATTTATATTTAAACATTAAAAATTGCTAGTTTGTTATATGAAGATGTACTAATGTATGTTTTAGTGTATGCATACATATATCTTAATTCAATGTAAATTAACATTTATTATTTTAACTGACGATTTCGAGTTTTGTTTTATTACAATTTGAAGATTATGGCGCTCCTTAAAGCAACTTTAATTAATATATATATGTCAGTGATTTAAATAAAAAACTATTTAAGTAACCAGAAATTTATAAGATGCTCAATGCATATCTTTTAATTTATTATCCAAGGCAGCTGGTGCTCTCATTCTTCTGCTCGAAGTAAAAATTATCTGAAGCAACGTAAGTGAATTATATTCAAGATATCTCAGCATAAGAAAAGGCGAAGTGGGCAACTTGGAATTTGTATATAGATGACTGAACAAAATATTTGACGTTTAAAATTTCTGTTGTTCTTTTTCTTCTAAATATTAAATGCATACAGCTTTTAAATGCCAATAACAAAGAGGAGCATACACTTAAGTTTCACCATGCTCTACTTATACACACATATACACACACATAGATACTCGTTTACATTAAGTTGTACTAATGTGTGTTATATTGAAAATGAAAGACAGAAGTTCATAACTTGTTATAAAACTCTGTAGGATATCGCTACAACAGACAATTTCCGGACAACTTTAACTAAAAGTCTGTGTGCCCTTTATACATCCGGTCGCTTGCCAAGTTTTCTTATAGATTGTGTTGTGTGTGTTTTTTTTAATTTTGTTGCTGCAATATTTTGAAGGCAACGTAATATACAAACGAAATATAAAATAAAAGAACCATCAAATAATTGACGGGAGTGGGTGGCAGAATGGTCCCTTTTTTTTTTGGTGTAACCGACTTTGATGACACGAGGAAGGTGGTTGTTAAGATGTTAAGAATGTCAGCAGGCTGCTATGAATGGTTTATTATAAGACTATTAAGGAACAATGAAAAAAGTATTACAACAAATAGCACAACAAAAAGAAATATTTAAAGTTTTCTATGCCAACCATTATCCCCGTGGATTGGGTGACTTTGTCAGCATCTTTCATAATAATTTCCAACACTAAGCTATAAAAAATAATCTGTAGATGAAAAAAAAGAAGGTGATAAAAATCTTTAGAGATGATGCTATTAATAATATATAAAAATTCCTTTGCTAGTTTCTGGTCTAGTTACAATTGAAAGCAGAAGGAAAACAAAATTTGAAAACAATACTGCTAGTGGGATGAAGATGTTCTGGCATTTACTGCTCTTTTGTTAGGTTGTGCTTTTTATTTTCTTGTCTTCTCTTTTACTTTTGTTTTTTTGTTTCCTAACTCAGAGAAATGTCCAATACAGCTGTAGCACAAACTAACTTGCCAGTTCATACTGCATGCTTATAAGCAAAAATATCTGCTTTTTTGCTCCCTTTTTAACTCCATTGGGAAGCAAAGTCAATCACAATTATGATGATAAAGTTTAGTAAAACTGTTAAGTTACTTGTACTCTAGTTTTATGAAAGAACGTTTATATAGTTTTTTTTACTTGAGAATATTGTTTCGGTTTAATCATAAGAGTGGTATAAATATTTGATCTTTTGTTTGACTTTGTAAACCTTATCCTGAGAGGTTTGTATATTAGTTCTCAATTTTGTTTACAGCTTTTTCGCTTTGCTTGTATAATTAAAGCATAAGAAAACTTTTAACATTTTTAAGAGAATATAAAGTAAACATGAAGTGTTTGCGTTGAAAAAAATTTTAACTGCAAAAAATTTTTAAAATATGCTTGGTATACATTTCTGTTGTACAACCAAATTTTTTCTCATAAGGGTTTATACATAAATAACTTCTGTAGCATAATCTCTAATAAAGTGCCTGCAAATTTTAAATATTCATTTTTATTTGAGGCTTACTGAAAATGATAAGTGGACGGATCGATAAGTCTGTGACTTTTTGAATGAAACATAGTTTTTTTTGCAAAACAAAAATTTATTATTCAACATAATCTCCTTTTAACTCAATACACTTAGTCCAACGTTTCGCCAGTTTTTGTACACCTTCCAAAAATAGGATTTTTCGAGGTCCTAAATCTCTTTCTTTAGGTTTGGAAATAGGAAAGAGTCACTAGGGGCTAAATCCGGAAAATATGCCAGATGGGGTACCAATTAGTAACCCAATTCATTGAGACTGCACACGTTTGCACTCGTCTATTATCTTAATGAAAAATAACTTTTTTCTTGGCCATACGGGGTTGTTTTCTTTTTAAATTCTCATTAAATCGGTGTTAGAAATTGGCATAATATTCGCCGTTTATTGTTTTTTTTCCTTTTAAAGGCAATCGATGTGGATTATCTCACTTGCATCCATCACCTTATTGGCGGACAAACTCACCTTGGCCTTCTTCGGAGCAGGTTCACCCGCAGAAACCCATTGTTTAGACTGCTGTTTGATCTCTGGAGTACAGTAATGTATTCAGGTTTTATTTTTACAGTTAAAAAACGCCGCAAAAACTCATTCGGACTGTGGTTAAACAATTCCAAACAATCTTTTGAAGTTGTCACACGTTTGAGAGCAAACGCGGGACCCATCTTGCAGACAACTTTCTTAAACCCAGCTGATCATTTAAAATCGAAACCACACTGTCGTATGAAATGTCTATGGCATCAACAATCTCACGCACTTTTACTTTTCGATCGGCTAACACCATATCGTGGCCCTCCAGAACGTTCAGTTTCATTTGTACTTGTGCGATCACAACGAAAGTCAGTAAACCAATTTGTTACCATTAAAGTCCATGGTACAGAGTCCCCAAAGTATTTATCGAGCTTTTTCCTTGGTTTGATTGACGGTTTTTGTTTCGCCAAAAATAATGTTTAATGAGCACTCGAAATTCAGATTTTTTCATTTTTAGAAAAATACACGAGTTTGTATGTTTTGAAGAGCTGTTAAACGCAAAGTAAATGACGACAATTGCTCAAAATTTAAACAGGTGGTACTTGATGGGAACAGTGTTGCATTTCATATTAACAACGAAGAAAGTTCGAAAAGTCACGGACTTATTGATCCGCCCTGGTATCATACATTTTTTAATACACAAACAACACAATGGACCCAACTACATCTCCGAGTAGAGGTGTGTTGCAACACTACCCTTCGTTACCTAAGTAAAAATATTATAGGTAAATATAAATTGGACTGCAGGAATTATTCAGTGAAATTTATTAAAAAATCAATGCTAAGCTTTTAAGTAAACTTTGTCTCCAGTTAATTTGTATGTAAAAATATTTACGTGTAAATCCTGCCGATTCTGTCCATGATAACTGCACTAATAAAGGAATTTTTTTTAAACTATAATTTAGCAGCACTATTTACTACTCAAGCCTATTCAAAGCATTTAATTATTATTTCTACTACCTTGTTAGTGTCCCACTACTGTGATACTTTGCGTTATTTTGATTTGGTAAAGAGGTAATATGTGCATGTTGTTTATCATAAACCATTTCTTATAGTGGATATCTAGGGTTTAAGAGGCTGTATTGTATAAGCTCTTGTTTCAGCTTGGAACAGGGGGTTTATTTACTCATATATTACAAGATGAAGATTATCTCAAAATGGCTTAGGTCTAGAATAATGGGAATCTTTTTTATAAGTCTTCTATTACAAATCTAACATAAATGGCAATAAGTGTCAACTGATCAATTCATCTAAAATTTTAACAACTACGAATCAAATCTAAGTTTAGCTCAACCTATTCAAATGAACCATCAATTACTAAATACACACAGATTAATACATAATAATTACCATCATAACTATGCATATCATTGGTGGTTAAACCAAAAAAAAAAAAAAATAATAATAAGAAATTGTTCATATCGAACGCAAATTATTTGCTGGGTTTTGCTTAAGTGTTTGCTCGATTGCGAACAGAAGAAGGCAAAGAAGCTCATCGGTGACAGTAGAATATCCACCTCTATTGATTCATTGGAGCATCGTCGTAATGTGGGTGTATTGCTTTGTTCTATCGTTACTACAATGGAATGTGTTCTGATGAAATTAGGGAACTTGTTCCTGAAACTCGAACATTTTTATGCACAACATGTACTTCATTCAGGGCATATCTTTTTGTAGTCGATTGGCCAATAAATCGCACTACGCATTACGGACAGAATTTCTTTTTTAGCCGTACTGTTCGTATGTGGAACCAACTACCTGCGGAAGTCTTTCATGTCACTTTCAACGTGGGAAAGTTTTCCGAATGTCCACAAACACTACTCCCTATATCCTCTTTTCCATAACCTATTTTCCTAGTTCTAGCACAATGCATTGCATGAGCAGGGGTTATCCCTTAAATGCTGGTCCTACTAAAAAAACAAAGTTGTTAAGCCTACAGCGCTTATTTTATTCTAATATTATTTATGAGTTCTTATATAGTTTTTAAAAGTCTTTGCTTAAGATAAGATCTTTGTACCAATGAAATACATACACCTCTTTAGCCACCAGCAAATAAATTTCACTTAAAATAAAATTATGACAATATGTCAAAAAAAAATTCTTAAAGATAAAATAGTAAAATTAATAAAAGTAAATTGTTAACGTTATTAAAATTTTTAACAGGGATATTAATCAGACTTCCTCTGAATTGTCTTATTCAATTTGCGTATTTAACAAAAACATAATTTACTACTTAGGCTTTTGTTAAATATAATAAGAAGCAAAGTGTTTATATAGAATTAATAGTTGTTAAAAAAATTAGAAATTGCCCGGTTAAAATCTTGTTTACAATAAAGTACATTTCTAATACAGAATAAATTTTATGTATAACATATCAATAAAATTAATGGGCCTTATCGCGAGTGTCATATCACGATTTCGACTACGACTATTTTGTATTAGACTAAAGACCATATTCCCCCTTATTGTGATATTCGATTTTGAGGCAAAAGTCGGGCGTATTGCACTAGATTAAAGAAAAATTTAACTTTTTTTCTTTAATCAACTACAAATAGTCGAATTTGAAGTCGAAAAACGCCAAACACGATAAGGCCCATATTTTCTTTAATCTATTACAAAATCGTCGTAGTCGTAGTCGAAATAAGACACTCGTGATTAGGCCCAATATATTGGCTGCCTAGGAACGGAGAATTTCAAATAAGTTTTCACGCATTTATTAAATTTTATGGAAGTTTGGGGCTCAAGACGAATGAATTTATATCCTTGTTAAATACAGTGTGAAAAGAATTGCAGAACTTAAAAGTTTTGGTATCCAATATTCAACAAATATATTGTTTTTGTTACATAAAATTATTAAATTTTTATCAGAGACATTGGTGTCTATCAGTGATCGGCAATGAATCGTTTTTTCGCTATTCATAGTGACTCATGAAATTTTAAATATAAGTGAGTAGATATCATTTAAACTCAACTACGCATGCTCACGATGACATTGATATATAAGTATAGGTTGAAATAAATATGAATGCAACGTCGACATCATAGTTACACCACACTTACACTCATAAATCACCTCGGTTTGATTTCTTATACTTATACTACTACTATTGAATCAGCTCACTTTGGTTGCAAGTAGTATACAATAGTAGCAAATAAAAGAAAAGCAACAGCAACACATAACCTCATAATGACAACTGTAGGTAAAGTCGAAATCAATAACGTCATAAATGTTGCTAAGTATGAGTTCGATGCGCTCTTCAAACTTTCGAGTGAATCATATTCACTCGAAAGCACCAACATTGCAATAAGTATTAGTGCGCATAAGTACAAGAAATTATAAGCCATGATTCAACTTTACTCACTTTTTCACTACTCATTGCTGTTCTCTGGTGTCTATTTTGGAATATGCGTTGACTTATGTGAAACTTTGTTTTTAATTTAATGGAAAGTTTCACTTCTTCGATACGTTTTCCCTAACAACTCTTATCCAATTTTTCCTTTTGTAAGATCTAAGTTTTATAAAAATTCAATGTGACCTAATTTATAATGAACAGCCTTTCAGTTATGTCTCTTTTTCTTTCGCTTACACTAATAAAGCGATTTTTTTTTTCATATATTTTATGCAGGCCTTATTATATTTTCTTACATTTTCTTTATCAGATTGTGATTGACCAGGATATTCGTTATTGCTTATTAATAATCTTTGTGTTTGTCTCATTATTGTTTGTATTTTCTTTTTAATTTTAAAATATATCTTCACTTTGTGTAAAAGAATCTTGCAATTTCCTGTCATCCGGCTCTGGCTGTAGCGTATGGCGTTTATTTCTCAATTTGTGCTTATTCTTGAAAATACTTTTAAAATAAAATAAAAAAATATATAAGTATATTGTGTGATTTTATTTTTGTTTTTTTATTTTGAAAGGCTACAATTATATTCAACTTTTCTTAACATTATTATGATTATTGTAAGAGTGGAAGTCAATAGGCTAAAAAAAAATATTAAAGCTTTTCTATTGGAAATTCAATGTAAAGAAATTTAAGTTGAAATAAAAAAAATATAAAATTTCCTTACAAACATATAAGCAAATTGCTTTAGTCGACATCTATTAAAATTTGAAAACATTTTAGTTGGTTTTAATTTTCAAAATTTTCAAATTTGTTATTTTTATCGAATATCGTTATATGCCTTCCTGACTAGGAATTTGCTGGTTCTAATTATTCCTAATTCATTGAAACATATTGAAATCTAAGATATTTTTACTTATTACGTTTTTATGCATCAGCTACAAAATATGTAGAAAATTTTATTATTTAACCTATAACACACGTTCATAAAAGCGGGGCGAACATATTAATTTAAACAGCGGGTATCTACAATACATCCAAGAGTATACAATGTTTTATGTTTTATTACTTCAGAAAGCAAAAAATCACTTCTATCATGCTGGTGAAAATAAAAATGAGAAAAAAAAACAAGTTTGTTGCACTAACGCCCTAATAAACTATATTGATACCGATGACAGATGACACCCGCAAACGTTTCATTTTTTATGTCTTTAAAAAATTTTCTGAACTGCAGAAAAATAACCAGGAGATCGACTATAAAAAAGAGAAAGGAAAATAACCTTTTAAAATGCCATCAACATTGAACCAATGGGTAATAAAACTGTCAATGATGCTAACAAACCTTTACTCCCAGTCGACAGCGAGACAGTGTGTGACAGTTAAAAGCAAATGAAAGCTTTATTTGAAGTATGCATGTATGCATAAAGGTAGTACATACATATGTTTCAGCGTAGATATATGGTGACTAGAACATAATCAGGGCAATTATGTAAAAAATTCCGCAGGAAATTTCTCCCAGGGAACAATTCCAACTAATAGCAAATGATAGGGAAAACAAAAAATTCTAATTGGAAAATATATATATATATACATATTAGGACGGGTCGATTTGACCCATTTAGAGTTCATCAATCGAGTTCGAGTGAAATTTAGAAAATTAGAGATTTCTTTATAGCACAGTCTCGCTTTTCTTTGCTATCATCAACATCAACATTGGTAAACAGCAATTCGAATCGTCGTCGAAAATGGAAAAGGGTATATATTATATACCGTTTTACATATTTTGGTAAGGGGTATAAAAATACGTATGCGTAATATATTATTCTTCATCAGTATCACTCATACGCACTAAAATTTTAATTTTTTGAAATGTTTGTATGGGAACCCCCCAGGAGTAGCTCCAGGGGGTGTGCCACTGGCATATGTGGGTCGGCCCTCAAAAATTAGTGGGGGTCGGTCATACATTTTGACTCGATTGAGGAACTCTAAATGGGACAAAGTGAGATTTTTTCAAAATTTTACCCTTCGGATCAAAAGTCGGGACATCAAAATACATTTTAGAGGTATGGTTCCTTCGGTAAAGTTTCTTATTTTGATCCCTAGAATAGAATTTTCCTTGTAATTTGAGCGATTTTTTGCCTCCATACAAATCGACCCGCCCTAATATATATATTAATATATTAATTGGAAAACCATAAAAACTTTGAAAGTGTAATTAAACTTTTATTAAAAAAAAATAAATACATACAATCTAATAAATTTATTATTCGAAATATTGTTACAAGTTTATTTTAATTTGAAATTTATTTGCTGGTGGTTCAGCACTGCCTATATGCATTTCATTGTTGCTGTAAGAAATCGTCAGTAGACTACAACAACGAAATGTATATAGACAACGTTGAACCACCGGCAAATAAATTTGAAATTAAAATAAACTTCTGACAATATTTCGAATAATAAACTTCTTAAATAGAAAATATCTGTATAAATCAAAAATCAATGAATGCTTAGTTTTCTTTAGAAAATGGATAGTGATAGAGAAGACAGTTGGTGAAGCAAGAGATAGAGGAAATGGTTTATTTGTTGTATAACTTAGCTTTTTGCACGTTTTCTTTAATAATGCAGTATTACAGCGCCTCTGGTGTCAATGAGGTGTATTAAATTTTTGAAGCTGCAATAAGTAGCCATTTTATATTTGATTTTATGATTTGAACTTTGCTACAACAATTGATACAAATGGACACTAATGCACATCTGATAAATGTGTGTTGTTGTAATTTAAATGACCATCGGAGACCGGGTTCGAACCTAGCACCTTCGGCCTTGTAGTCAATGTGCTAGCTACTTCAGCCAAAGTTTGAGAGCAAATATGTTAGCGTAGCAGTTGTTGGCGCTACAATTATGATTACAAGCAGTACTTAAAATTAATACCATTTACGTATGTATATATTTTTTGAGTACTCACTGTCATTTTATCCTAATGTATTGTAGTTTTAATAAAGCTGAACAACTTTTGTAAACACTCAGTATAATCTGAACGTTTCTAAGCACGTACCACATGAGGTTAGGAAGACTGGTGCCAAAAATGCACCTCCACTTGGAGACCCAATTGGGTCCTTTGTGATACGTACCGCATTAAATCGTTATTTAAATGAATAAGTTTAAATTTAAATATATTTGTTTAAATATACATATGCAAAATATTTCAATACTGATCCACTGTGCAGTGATTAGTTTTTATTGTAGTTTTAGGTAAAAAAAATTTTAAAATTGTGTTATGTTAACTTTATTGTTTATTACGACTTTTGTATATATTCATGTAATATCAATTGGTTACTGAAAGAACAAAAACTTTCAATGATTGCTCAACTCATATGCTGTAGTTTTATTGAAAACATCAACATTTCAGTACTCACATAAATCATTCTTATGTATATCATTTTCTTTTTCTATCTTTATATGAATATTAAATGAAAATTCTTTCGTATTTCTTTTGTATCGGTCTTGATTTAACTAATAAATTGTTATATGAATCTATACAGCAATTGCATGTCATTGTCTTTTGAACGTATAAATAACATGAATGATGTTTATTTATACTGTTTGTTTGTTTGTTTCAGTTACCTCATCTGTATTGGCTTGTTTAAAGTAAGAATTCGATATTGCTGAGCTCGCATGCATGTATGTGTGAAATTTATGTGTGTATGTATGTATGTATGTTTGTACGTTTTAGAGTTTTCATATATAGTACATGCAAGCTTTAGTAATCACATTAGATACATTTACATACATATTCTTATTTAAACCTTTAGGTGTATATCTCATAAATGCATAAATTCTTAAACCTTATTTTTTCTTTGTATTACGATTCTATCAATATGTACATATATATGTATATGAAACCTCATGTAGGATACTAAATACGTGTGCAAATACTGGTACATTCATATATTCATAGGGCTCTGGCTATTTTCTTATTATTACTTACAGCTTTTGCAATATCTTCTCAAAATTTACAGGAATATTTATTTACATTTCATTACTCTCATGTATAAATTAGAATACACATACATATGTGTGTATATATTAAATTTTTTATATGATCCTTTTGCACTAGATAGGAGGGCTGTTTGGTTTTTTCCATTATACATAAATATTTTTACGATTAGCATATACTTGAATGACAATCATTTCTTCTCGCAATAAAATGGTTTCATTAAGTGTTCTTCATGAAGCTGATACTACATGTAATGCATATCTTTTCTTAGTTTTTCATAGTTGTATTAGTAAATTTTTTTTTCTCGAAAAATTCACAAATTTATTTAAAATTCTACTGAAATTTAAGAAATTTAATATTCGACATATTGTCATAAGCAGGGAAACCGCAAATATGCAATTGCATGTTTTTTCTTGTGTAACGTATTAAAGCGGGGATAAGATATTTATACGTTTCAGAACTTTTTTTATGAATTTTGGCATCGATTTGTTGGTGCATGTTTTTGCATATTTTACTCTTTAAAGCATGTTTTTGCATATATCAGTCTTACACGCATACTTTTAGTATATTTTCGAATTTTTAGAGCATTATTTACGATTTTAGGGCATATTATACTTTATAGACTTTTTTTATTTTATTTAGATTCCTTATACCAATCCAGTTCTTTAGAAAATATATGAAAGAGAAAAGAAAAAAAAATTGTTTTATTTACTTACTTTACTTTACATCTCTGGTGCTGTGGTTTTTATTTATTTATTTATTTATTTATTTATTTATTTATTAAACATACTATACAAAGTAAATTTGCATAGTATGCTGTTACACGAATATGGGCGGAGTAACTAGACCATATGCCCAAGATGTTATTAACAGAATTTTCAAAAAACTTCCGTGACTGACTGTACCACCTTTGCCTTCACATAGGAAGTAGCAACGTGGTTGTTAAAGAAATTCCACAAAAAAACCGTAAGATTATACGGTTATCCGTGGGAGATCAGTCAATCAGTGCGAGCGTGACGAAAAACTATCGAAAGCCTAACAACAGACATTAGCCTGACCGCACTTAAGAAATAATTAGGCTGACGCGAAATGATGTTTTTCAACCCAGAGCTGCTTAACGACTGGCGTTGTTTTTATTTTCCTAATTTTCTTTACAAAACTTTTCTTCTCAAAACATTAATTATATTTAAATTATAAAGAAAAAGAAAAGAATTAATTAGATCTAGTGTTAGTTTCACAACCCTTAAATCATTCTTTTAGACTTTTCTGATTTTTTACACTAATTTATTTCTTTTCAAAATGCTTTTAGTTTTAGTAGTTTGTTTTTATATAACAAAAAAAGTTTTTATTTTTAATACCAATTTGGTTCGTTTTGAAACATAAAATAAGCAGAGGTCGCAAAATATGCTCAACCAAATTTCTCTGTGCGGTCTTCCCACTCAAAAGACCTAATAAATTAGACGGAATCACTCAGTGTCTGAACAGCAACCCTCTTCTTCGTTTCAATCGTGTTCTCGCTCTCGGGTTATGGGTTGAGCGTAATACACGAATTGGTTTCTTACTGACCGCATGATAAGAATCGTTCGTGGCTCAGCTACTGAGGGTCAGTAAGTGAACAAAACAAGCAAAGTATTCGCAAAAAGAGGTCCTTATCTTTGTTGTTGCCTTAGATATTTCGTCACAGGCAAAGCAGGGAGAACATAATAATAAATAACAATAAAAATATCTGTAAATCAAACTATTTGTCAAAAAAAAAACAAAATTAATCTTCATGTATGTAAATGTTTACCTATCCACACTCGCAACACACATACATGCTCAAAAGACCGTTTGCCGAGGTTTTACGAAATAAAGGGTCTCGAGTGAACTCATGAGCCGAGCGATGGAACAAAAACGGTCGTTGGTTGAGTGAAGAGCAAGCCAAAGAAGAACGAAGTTTGAGGGTTTTTTCGCGACAGTGTAGCATCGTGTCAGTAGACGAGTGTCTTTTTTCTGACAACAAGCACGAGAAAGACCAATTATTGCAGGCTCTGAAAATAAGTTTATTTAAAAAAAATTGTTTTAGCTAGTTACTTTATATGACAAATTAAGTTTAAGTTTTCCAGCTCTGAAACCTCGATTTATGTGATTTTCAATACCAACCTATTTTGGACTATTTCTGACACACCAGTCTAAGACCGAAGTATTTAGCTTTCCTGCGAGCTTCGGAAAACCGATTTCACGTACACTAGACTAACAGACGGACGGACGGACGAACAGACGGACATCGCTTATTCGTCTTCCCTATTGAATGACAAACCCTTTACCATTTTTGGTGAAGGCTATAAAAACAAAACAAAAACAGCCAAGTGCGCTTGTTCGTTCATTTCGTTCAAATGTATTTTTTATCAGTACTTGCTGAACCAAAACAGCTCATTACAGTGACCGGCTCACTTCGTTCATTTTACTGATTCGTTCAGTTGTACTCGTTCATTGCAGGACACAGCTCTTACCTTATGTAGACATTTAAAAAATAAAATTTGTTTTGGTGTTCTCTTAGTTTTTAGTTTATTTTTTAGTTTTGCCTAATTTTTCGGTTTTTTGCGATTTTTTTAGTTTTTACGATTTTTTGTTGTTTGAGCATTTGTTTAGTTTTTTTTTTTGGCCACCCTTTTACTTTTGGGGCCATTCATTTTCGAACTTTTTATATTGTGTAAATATGTTATATCAATGGCTTGTTACGCACCTTTTGAGAAAGTAGAATATTTATACATTTTCATGGAGTTATAGGTAAATTGAAAACTTAAAGCTTATTTATTGCAAAACTAGCTTCTTGAGTTATTTCTCTGTTAAAATAAAAAAAGCAGGGATGTGTACACGTATGTTAACATTTTTCCTTATCACTTGACCCTCGTTTTTATTTTTACATGGCATGTGTGCAAACTGTTGATTTATTACTATTTATTTTAACTCTAAGCCTTCGTCTTCCTCTTGGATATTTTTTCCCCAAGAATATTAAATAATCATATGATTTACGATTGTGCGTAATATTCTATATTGCCTGCATTTGCTGTTTTTATTTTGCACTTGCTAAAATGTTACATACAATTTGAAAGTTACCGCATCTCATGAACAGTATGCCAGGACTATAAAATTTAGACCGTAAAGTGAATTCTACTGAGAAAATTTTACTAAGAAATACATTTGGAGAGAAGAAACTTTAAATTACTAATTTTTTTTCTGAGTGTGTGCGAGTGTGTGTGGCTTTTTTGTTGCTGATTTATCAGACTAAGGCAGTGCTTTTCTCCTCATATCGTATGTCTTGTCTGGTTGTATTTATATAATATATTCAGTAGTGAAATGCTTCTTATTATTTTTGCGGTAATTGTTGTGTCTACTTGTCGGTTAAATATGTGAATTATGAATTATTGTTTTATATTCTTATGAAAATTCTAAGACTATGGTTAAGTCAATCAGTTTTAATGAATATTTTGTGCGGTAAATGTAATTTTAAGGACTTAAATATATTGTGCTTTTGTGGCATGTATGCATGCTTTGTTAGTATTAATGAAGGAGTAAAGATGTATAATTTATTAATGAGAGAATAATAAAAGGTTTAAGTTTTTGTTATTCATTAATTTTTTTTCTTTGTACTTACGAGTATGTATGCTTGACGTTAAAAATATTGCTAGGGCAAATTTAAAACGAATGTGAGTGACGTCAATCCAAATATGTTTATTTATATCCATTGGAAAGACATCTACAAAGAGTTTGATAAGTGATTACTCTCTCTCTCTCTCTCTCTCTAAAGTTTCTTTTTTATTTCTTAATTTTATTAAATCTTTAATGCCACAGACTAAATTAATATTTAACTGCTTATATCCAGTTTATCAAAAGAAATTGTATGCGAATAGTACAGAGATATTTCATGTAAATAAACGATTTATTCTGTGATTTTTACTAATAACAGCGTATGTACAAAAAATTTAATTTTTCAGGAGATCCAAAACGAGTTATTTTTGAAACTGCGGTCTCAGTATCAACATTTTTGCAATTTCTTTTACACTATCCTGTAGATTTAGGGAATGACAATATTTCAACTAATTTTTAAAAGTTTTCTTAAGAATCAGATCCTAGAGAAATTAAAAAGAAAACAAAATATCATAAACATCAAAATTGTGTGCGGACAAACACAAAGGAATGCTGATGCTGAAAGGTGTAGTGAAATTGGAAAACAGCTAGTTGTTCCGATCTACTGCGTCTTTGTCAGAATATTTACAATTAACTTTGGTATTATTTGTTCATTAATAATTGTCACATGTAATTTGGCTTACAAGGCAATATAAACTTTAGCGTGATCAAATTATAAATATAGAGAAAAATAATGAAGTTCGAACTATAATAATTAAAAGTAAGTAATTGTGGCTGAAGACGTTTTTCGAGAGCTTTGACGCTGCCGCTTAAATATTAAAATTGTTTGAATTCCCAAACGTCAATTACTTTGTTTCATAACGCTGCAGTACAACACATTGGCAATGCACACCCTTTCAAAACGTCGTCGACAAGTACTAAGAATGCAGAAAACAAGCAAACACCACCTCGGTTTCAAAGTTTATGCGTTAAACACATTCACCACAGCAGGCGTCATGAACACACGGCCTCGTAGCTAGCTACTTGATTATTTGGTGGATGACAGCAGCATCATAAGCATAAAAATATACAACGACAAAATTAGCCAAGACATCA
Organism: Tachina lurida; assembly: GCA_944452675.1. Classification (NCBI taxonomy): domain Eukaryota; kingdom Metazoa; phylum Arthropoda; class Insecta; order Diptera; family Tachinidae; genus Tachina; species Tachina lurida. The sequence continues at coordinate 43,441,096 of OX101752.1, forward strand.
ACCTGCCGCCGTGTTGTCTGGCTGCCGTCAAATAAATCATCCTAATATAAACATGTTGCCCATTTAGTACAAAAATTTCGTAACTAAAAAAAATTAATTTTTGTGTAAAAAACTATAGAGGGTGTTTTTAAAGAGTGACACAAGTTTAAATCTTAATAAAACAAGGAAATATATTTTTAATATCAATGAAATGGACAGACCATTTTATGAAATTAATGTTTAAATATGATTTCTGCAATGTGTCCGCCACATGGCTGGCGCGTAGAAGGCGCAATCTGGTACACCAATTTCCAACAACTTTTCGCAGCATTTGTGGTCGCACTGCAGCGATAACTCTTCGAATGTGGATTTCCAGGTGTTCAATTTTTTTTGCTTTATCGACGTAGACAAGTATATTAACATAATCCGAAAAAAAAACTAATCCAATGGGTTTAAATCACACATTACGTGCAATTATTTCTTCATCAAAAGTTTCTTTGAGTAAATCAATTGTCGCGACCGCTGTGTGGGATGTGGCTCCGTCCTGTTGGAATCACATATTAGCAAAATTAATGCTTTGTAATTGAGGATCGAAAAAATTTCGAATCATGTTCCTCTACCGTTCATCATTGACATTAACATTCTGACCATCATCGTTTTTGAAGGCATATGGGCCAATGACCCCGCCAGCCCATAAAGCGCACCAAACAATAATTTTCTGTTTATGTAATGATGTTTCGACAAAAGCATATGGATTCTTCCCACTCTAAATGCGACAATTCTGCTTATTTACGTACCCATTCAACCAGAAATGGGCTTTAGCGGAAAATAAAATTTTGAATGGAAATTCAAAATCAATATCAATTTATGCTTCAGCTCATTCGCCGAATTGGCGAATTGCAAGTCGAGTCATAATGAAATTTTAAAGCAAACTAAATAATAAGCAACTATCAGCTGTTGGGTGCTCAATAAAGCAGTGATGCCAACGAAAAGTTGTGACACTGTAAAAAAAAACTCGCTTTAGAATTAATCCTCATATTTTTCTTTATATTGTGTAAAAATGTCATACAAATATCTGTTTTACTCTTATCTTGAAAGCAAAATCATATTTTCTTTTCTCATTAAGTGGTGTGTAAATTGAAAACTCGTTTTCTTTCCAACTACCTTTTTGAATTTTGGAAGCCAGGCATACTCTGATGCCCCTGCAGGAAATGGAACTGACACAAGACTAGTCACGTGACCGGTCCCCAAGTGATAGGGACCAGTTCGAGTTCTAACACTTCCTATGAAGCGGACCAATCACTTTTACATGGGGATGGCCTAGGATGGGGTTAATTGATACTTTGTATGCACCTTGTGACTTGTCACTGAACTATCCCATAGGGACCTATTCGATGTATAATAATATAAATTATTTATAAATTAAATTTCGACATTTAACTGAAACAATTAACGCTTATATATTTTTTTTTTATTGTTACAAATGCAATGTCATTTTTTTTTAATTTTATTTTTAATCTGAAAATTTTTTGAGATTCGAACCGACAACCTCGTGCATGACAGGCTTGCACACTACCCACTCGACCACAAGGCCACTCATATTTCCAAAGTATAAATACCATTTAAGCTTAGGTTAATATCTAAGCATAGTTACGGGACTGATCCCAGAGTCACATTGAAGGGAGCAATTAACACTATATTTACACTATTTGATAGGTCCTGTGTTCGACCACATCGAACATGTTCAGTGCATTTTACTACAATACTAGACCGAGTCCGAATTAAATTGGCTCAAGGTCAAGACGATACACCACGAAAATGGTCAATATGCCACCATTTAAACGATATGACTTTTTTCACCATGCACTACTACGTACTTTTGATAACACCCACATTATCTCCAGTTATAGGACGAGTACATTTGGATCAATTGTCACCAAATTTTCTGCAGGGACATGCTTCTACTCTCGCGTAATACATTCTTTGCATATATATGGTATTGTAACCACTGCAACTTTGAAAATCATAAAAAACTTAATTATGTTTAAGTCGACTTAAGTGCTGATTACATCGAGCCTCTTTTTCGATTTTATCGTAAGCGACATGTTATCGAAAATGTACTTTTCTATTGAAATTAAAATTCTATAGGCCTATCCATGATTTAGAATCATCAAAATGCCAAAATTGTTGATAACTTTTAAGACACAGGCTGTAAAATTTTATCGTAAGCGACAATTTATGTACAAAAACGTATTTGAATGTTTTAATAAAACCTTCTTCTAAAAATTAAATTTTTGCTTTTAAAAAAGAGCTTTTGTGCTTTCACACCGACGAGAACACAGCAGCCAATCAGTGTTGAAGTTACGGTAGTCGATATCGAGAAAAATTTTATACAAGTTTAATTGTGTTAACATGGAGATTTCAAACGATATCGAATCTCGGTGACAATAATGCTCGCCCTTACTTTGGAAAGAAACAAGAAAAAATTGAAGAGCTTTCAAAGCTGTTTACGTCAAATACACATATTAGAGTATGTGTGTTTGAACGCAGCTGACATAGATTTACTTCTACATGTCTTAGTTTTAAAGAAATTTGCGGTGCTTCTTACAATGACACAACACTACTTTCGGATTTTTTTTAAAGTTTGGCATACATCTCTATCTACCTCCTAGAACTGCAAGGTCTTTCACCTAGAAAAGAGGTTGCGATCACTTCCGTAGCATTTTTTTATTACTTTTTGTTTTGTGTTTTTATGGCGTCTCAATATTGGCTGGTGCCTTGCCTTGAATATCGTATCTTGTTAACTTTCGCCCAATAGCTTTCTATAAAAGCTTGTAAACACTTTAGAATTTCAATATAACACAATCTAGAGTTTGAAAAAGTGTGCAGAGCCACGCCTCTCAACGTTATTTTAGCCGTTGCTATGAAATTACGCATATATGCTTAAGGCTCTTTAAAAAAACACTATGGGATGTCATACACCTATTACCAGTGTTACCAGATTTTGCTTTCTTTTTGCAAAAACAGAGAGAGCACTAAAAATGTGAAAATAAAGCTTTCAGCAAAAAATGCAAATTATTCCAGCAAATTATATGAAAAAAAAACTAAAAATAACTTTCATTCAGTTCAATTAAATATTATTATAAATATCGTGAAATAATGTTTTATTATTATTAAACTGCATAAAAATAATCTTTAACGTTTTAGTCCTAAATATCAAATGAAGCCGTTTAATTTTTATTTTCTTAGAAAATTCTATTTTCTACATCCATGCACTTGCAATATAACTATGAGTTTATGATTTTTGTTATCAATAAATAAGCAAATTATTTATAAACATGATGTTACTACAAATTTAAGTAGCTTTACTTATTTTATCCATAACAATTTTTTAATAATAATATTGTAAGTGATTTTTTTCAGACAACGTAATACAAGCTAATATTATCCTTCTACTTGAGAAACTTTTCGTGTGCTAATACTGAAATAAAGAAACTCACAGTGGATTATATGAAAATAAAGTAAATACTTGAAAAAATTATAAACATGAAGCAATTGTATACGTTGCTACTACGCTTAAGCATATAAAAGGGAGTAGCTAGACAGGACAATTTACCTGAAGAGAAATAAATAAAAAGTTCTAATCTTAATAGGAAAATTTTTACATAGTTCGTTTGCTGTTAAGAAAAAAAATTTTAAAGTAGAAAATCAACTTAACGTTAAACAATTATTAAGCTAATTTATGCTTTAATTCAGTAAAAAGATTTAGGACGTTATTGTTTGAAAATAATTTTGAGTTCTTGTTTTTGAATTCTGTAAATTATTTTATTCAAAAAAGGTTCTTGTCTTTGCTAATGAAAAATAAAAATATTATTGCCATGTTTTTAAAACATAAAAATTAAATTAAATTATTATGCAATAGTTTGAAAAATATATGAAAAAATATGTGTTGGATATAAGGTTTGAAATAAAATCATAAAGCAAATACACGAACCTTCTAGCATAGACAATAAATAATAATTGTTTTAAAGAATCACAACTGCCGCATTTTTTCCTCCATAGACAAGACGATACAATCGTTGAACAGAATTAGGGTATAAATTCATGCCAGTTGCAAATAATTGTGTTATTCCCGCTAAGTCAAAAGAGCCACTACTTAGACAAGTGGTTACTTTTTTTTACTTTAAGCACTTCACGACAATTATGTTCGTTTGAAGAAAATGAAAAACTACAATCAATATAAACCGCTTCGTTTGCGTTAAGCAGTAAAAACGTGCTGATTGAATATTTCAAGTGGTAAAATTTCAAATGACAAACATAAAATACTTTTATCGCTCTTAAACTGAAGTTTTAAAATGTATGAAAATCTCAACTAATAGAAAAAAACTAGTCAATGAAAACCACAAGTCGTGCTCTTTCTCATGCTTTGCTGAACGTTGCGCTTGAAACGAAAAGAATAAAATAACTTAAATATTTCAGAATAAAAAAACATCATCTAAATCGGAAAAAAAAGTAAGTAAGAATACTATATGTGGTTGTGCCGAATCTTATATACCCTTCACAAGTCCTGAAATGTGTATTGTAGAGCATACCTTTTAACTCCCCGCTCATTTTACCTCATTTTTCGACGTTTTCAGCATATTTCAACGTCTTGAGGTAGATTCTGGCTAATTTCCCAATGATGTCCGTGTGGATGTGTATGTATGTATATTAGACTGCACTATCTAAAATATGAGGTTTGCTGTCATAAATGCGGTCTTAATTTTTTGGCTCGATCCAACGATGCCTTCTGGTACCTAGTGCCCGTTATAGAGTGCGGGATTTTGTTTAAAAAACAGATATAATTCTGCAGTTTCTAAGTGGACCGTCCGATTTTTATATAAGGTTGGTATTTTTGCAAAAAAAATTATAAATACTAGCGAAATAATTAAAAATCGACTTTTTCAAAATTTTTATATTTTAATTAAACGTTTGACTTAATTGTGCTTTTGCTAGTAATTTTTTTTCCAATTTTTTATTCACAATAAGTTTCTTTTGCTAAAACGAACAAGATTTGACTTCTCCCAAGGTTTGTAAAGAAGCCAAAAATTATTTTTTTTCAAATAGTTCACACAGAAGAAACTGCCTCATAGAATCAATAAGATTTTCTCTATGAAACGTTTTTAGGCTAAAGGGTATCACAGCAGAAAGAAGCGAAGATTTTTTCATAGAAATTCCTTATTATTTTTATGTGGTAAATCTTAATTATTTTATCAAGAAGAAAACCACATCAAATCAAGAAAAAATCGTATTATTTACCACTTTTTTTACTCAATTTCCGTTATTTTTGGCACCAAAAAACAATGCATAGAGAAAAACTTTTTGATTCTATTAGGTTTTCTTATAAATTGTAAACTACAGGGGTTTCTTATTGATTTTATTAGGTTGCCTTATTAATTTTTTTAAAAAGGTTTTCTTCTTAATTTTATCAGGCTATCTTATTGATTTTTTCAATAAGGTTTTCTCCTTGATTTTAGTAGGTTCCTATATGATTATGTGTAAAGCATCTTATTGATTTTTTTAATAAGTAAATCATTTTGATTTTATGAGATGTCTTGTTATTTGGTTTCTATAAATAGACATACAGACAATTTTTTTCATGCTTGTTAGCATGTTTTGTAGAGTGCTTGTCTACCAGGTAAAAGTTTGCCGGTTTAATACTTGGTGAGTAAATTAGTTAAGAATGTAACCTAATGTGGATGTATGTATGTATAAATAAATAACATCTACAATATACTACATACATATGTATATGGTATAGAATTTAAATGAAAATACATAAGTACAGAGAATAAAGACGCATTTTTTTATTTTTTATTAAAAAAATCAATAAGATAACCTCATAAAAACTACAAGATTTCTTCTTGATTTTTTTAAAAAGGTTTTCTCTATGAAATTAATAAGATTTCCTTATTGATAAAAAACCATAGAGATTTTTAATTAATTTTGTTCTATTTTATGAGGTATTTAGTAGGCACTGTTATCTCTGTGTTCCTAAGCTGTACGAGGAAACCCATAAATGTAGCAGATTTTTTTTGGTCTTGTATAGAAATTAAAAATCCTTTTGCAAAAAATCATTTTTATCAGATCAAAAACAACAGCTTGGCATTGATTTTAATTTGTGGCTCTCCCCCTTTAATCATATATAGTTCAAATGGCCTGCCTAGAAACTGCAGAACTATTTAAATTTTTTTTAAACAAAATCTCCCACAATCCGGTACTCTAGCCTAATTTTTTCCCAAGTTTAATATTTTTTTTAGAAGTTATTCTAATACTAGCAATGATTGGAAGTGGAACAACTTGGAGTCTTTAAAGTAAATCTGCAATCATGCATATTAGTCTCCCTGTCACGTATTCATCTCAATGTCAGGAAGGGCTTGTTGGCGATTATGCTTCGGTCTTAAACCGAAATCTCTGGTTTTCTAGTGGACTCGAAAATTGATTTGACGTCCAACAGACGGACAACCGTTTTATTTACACAGAAAAAAATATTCCTGCAATAAACAACCTCAATTGAAAATAAAACCAAAAATCTATTAAAAATGTATTTAAGTCAATTATACTTTTGTTTAAAAATAAAACATTCCTGCAATAAACAACTTTAATTGAAAATAAAACGAAAATTCAATTAAAATAGTATTTAAGTCAATTAAAATTTTGCTTAAAATTTTAGCTAATTACAAAGTTTAATTGACTCAATATCATTTTAATTGAACTTTGGTTCTATTTTCAATTAAAGTTGTTTATTGCAGAAATATTTTATTTTGAAACATAAGTTTAATTGACTGAATAACATTTTTAATTGATTTTTGGTTTTATTTTCAATTAAAGTTTTTTATTGCAGGAATATTTTTGTTCTGTGTATAAGGAAACGGAATATAAATACTTTTATGCTTTTTAGCGTCGCATATGAATATTGTGGAAGTTACATACGGAACGACAAACCCATATATGTATACCCTTACCATTTTTGGTGAAGTGTATTAGACGAAAGAACTACAAATAACAAACTTGAGACATAGTAGATAGACATTGCAATGTTTGGCTATGCTACAACATTGACATGAGTATTTAAAAAAGTAGTTTTAGTACGTTGTAGTGGTTTAAGTATTTTTTATTTTTATTTTTATATTTCTATTTTTTTATTTCCTTCTTCTTTCATTCTCCGACATTTACGGTTAAAGCAACGACCAGGCATAACAATAAAGTATGTTTGGGGCATATTTTGCCTGCAAGACACGTAGTTAAAACATGATTTATGTACATTTAAAATCATTCCACATTTACACATACATACATACATACATACATACACATGTATATACGAACACCCATACAATTTTACAAAATATATATAGTTCAAATAAATCCACTACATTTTAATGGCTACGCAAGACTTAAATATTTTTAATTTTTATGTGTTAGTAAGAAGGTTTTAAGAAAGTTCTATAAACCACTTCATATAGTATAAATTCAAGCAACAAAACTCCTTCTAATACTCGCATACATGCATGCATTCATGTATAACTTTTTTATGCCAAAAAATAGTAACTTTCGTCTTTGATAAAATTTTAAAATATGTATTTTCTTGATTGACAAGAGCAGATAAATCGTTATAAAAAGTGTGTCAAATTTAAAGCAGTCAAAGTTTTTTCTTTTAATACTCTTAATTGTAACAAATTTTAGGGCTGCATCAGTGAATTTATGGGAAATAAGGTCAAATATTTATTCAAGTGTGACCAGATGAGTGGAAATATTTTATAAGGCAGGCTTTATTAATAGAGGCTGTTTGAAGAAAATTATTTTTAAGCGCGACAGGAATCTTTTTTTTTTAATAAAGCAGATAAGCGGATTTTTTACAAAAACTCTTACATATACCAGAGAATGACAATGAGTACTCAAAAAAAAAAATTATACGTTGATAGTCTTCATTTTAGCAACTGTGCATAGTCCTAATTGTAGTGCTAACAATTTGTACGCTCACATATTTTCTCTCAAGCAACTATGACTAGGGTCGATTCCAACATACAATAGCATCATCTCTACTCCATTTATGCAAAAAAAAAAGAACGCTCAGTGTCATGGAATACCTGATAGGAACGTACCTCCTTACGTTTTACTTACCTTAGAAATAGCCCCTTATCCCCTAGTGGACTTATTTTTGATAAAATATAAAGCGATTATGTCCTTGCAGACTCACATCTCATGTTTTGAATTTTATCAAGATCGCTTATATAGTTTTAAGGAGGCAGGAATTACCCCCTAGCCCTCCTCGTAACCCTATTTTTCAAAAAGTATTTAACCATGTGCTTTCCCAAACTCACATCTATCTATGTTTCGAATTTCATTAAAATAGCATAGATAGTTTCAAAGAGAAAGGAATTTCCCCTTACCACCCCACTTGTTCCTATCTTTAAAAAAATGTATAGCCTATGTTTTCTTTTTAGACGCAGATCTATCTATGTTTTGAATTTCATAAAAATCAGATAGATAGTTTCAAAGAGGAAGACATTTCCCCTTAATCCCCTCGTGCTTCTAGTTTTAAAAAAAACAGATAAACTATGTGTCCTTCTAGACTTATATCGGTTCCGCGGCTTAACAGTTAAGGCGCAACAAACAAACAATAAATTTACGTTCGCATTTATAATGTTAGTGCAGAGACACCTTCAGCTATCACTGCCACGAACTACTTATCCAAGGCACGAACGTTTTAGCAACGCTACAAAACATATTGGAGATGCCCAAAAAGGCTAAAGTCCCCAAAATCCCAGGAGTTCTCCTGCACTTCCCCGGAAAATTACGGCAACACTGAAAATTGAAACGGCAATGGCAGCACCATTATTCTGTGTAGTTGTTACCAGTATTTGTAATAAGTATTTTTTCATTTTCAAAAAATTTGTGTTTAAAATTAAATTTAAAGTTAATATTAAAATTAAAATTAAAATTAAAATTAAAATTAAAATTAAAATTAAAATTAAAATTAAAATTAAAATTAAAATTAAAATTAAAATTAAAATTAAAATTAAAATTAAAATTAAAATTAAAATTAAAATTAAAATTAAAACATTAATCCATATTGAAAGTTCACAAAAGTTAAAAAAGTGGGTTTTAATCATTAAATTGCGTACTGAAAGCTCTTGTAGTTGTTATTTATCAAATATTCAGAATTAATTAAAAAATTTTTGAAAAAATTTGCTTTTTACATTTGCATATTCGGCTAAAGATATGATTATTTATTTCATAAGCTCAATTGAAATAAATGCTTAAAGCCTTATTTATATAAATGATTTTTTCATAAAAAATTTTTTTATTACGCTTTTATAAATAAAGCTGTTATTATTTAAGCTTAATTTTGCTGTGCTTAATATTTAAAAGTAATTTTTTTTGCGAAAAAAAAATATTTAATAGCATAAATAATTATTTTATTATGACTTTTGAATACGACTATTTTTTTTTTAATATTTACTTACTTGATTAACTTATTTTATTTGTTTTTTAATTTTGTAAATTAACATATTTTCTATATAAATGCAAATATATGCAGGTTTTATGCATCTCCCATGCCTTTTCATAGCCCAGCTAAAGTTTTTTTTTAACAGAACATTGCATATTTTTATTTTAACCAAACGAAAAAAAAAATGGCAATATAGGGGGAGAAATATATGTATAAATATTATTTTAAAAAAATTGAATGCCAAACATAACTACTTTTGTTTCTTTCTAATGGTTATAGCACCAAAATTCAAATAAAAATTCCACAACTTGGAAAACAAAAAAGAAAACTTAAAAATATATGCAGTAAAAATAGCAGAAATAGTTAACTAAGCCACACAGATGTAAATGCACTAATTTAAATGCAAACAAGCCAGACACTTACTTAGGACTAAGTCGTCCTTTTTTTGTGCTACACCATGCAAACATTTCAGGCTAAAATATGCCTTAGAAAGTAAAATGAAATTTTAGAGGAAGTTGAATATGAGATGAACGTCAGTGAATATATAAGGCAATATAATTAAAAGTAAATTCTTCATCTATTTCCCATAGATGACTTTGTGATGGGAACGGTGACTACTCGTAGAAGTCTACTTAGACTCGTAGAAACAGAATTGGTGAGGGCAGGAACAAGAGGTCGCACATCAATCTGAAATGAGAACAGTTTTAGTGATCAGGGATCCGTAATATTAGTAGAACAGCCTCACTGGTAATTCCGGATTTGACGCAATAGTCAAGGTTAGTGAAGTCTTTACAGACGGATCAAAAATGGGGAAAGGAAAAGGGGTGGTGTTTGTATCTAGGGAACGTAGATTCGTAATTTTTCAGACTACCGAATCAATGCAGCATTTTCCAGGCTGAGATTTTTGCGATACTCAGGGCTACGGAGCCATGGCTAGGAATGTACCTGAAGCTGAGGAGGTAGCCTTATACGTCAACAGCCAGGCAGCACTAAAAGCTTTGCTAGGCACACAATGTCAAATCGAAACTTGTTACTGACTGTAGGAAAGCCCTCAACTTGCTTATGGATAAATATAGTGTCAGACTATGTTGGGTTCCTGGCATATGTATGTACACGCAAAGAAAAAATATGGTTGAGGTAACTATAATCAAACAGCAACATACTATGATTGAATTATATGGGTGCACTCAAATCATATTATTGTCAATGGAAAAGCAAAGTTTAAATAATATTATTTTCTGAGTTAACAATAATATTATCTACAAAAACAATTAACTTTGTTATACCTAATCGTATTATTGTAAATAAGACAACACTAGTGTTAGATGTAACTAAACTATAATTGAGACTTGCCATACCATGTTCTAATATTATAATAATATTGTTAAATATGACCATAGTATTATTTTATGTAATAAAAATATTTTGTTTTTTAATCATATATTTATTGGCAAATCTTTTGTTTAAAACAGCTGTGCGGTAAATCCGAAATAAAAAGAAATTAATATTGTTGAAAGAAAATGTATGTATGTATGTATAGAAATGTATACTTACATATTACATACATATGTATGTACATATTATTTTTATTTATCTACCCTTTTGCTTATACTTTTTTTATTTATTAAACACGACGCGTGAAAAAGATTTTTTTTTAAACTTAACATAGTATGGTTTTGGATAAAATTATATTGTTGTTTGCATCATATTATTTTTACACAATAATACAAATTATATTGTAGTCATAAATTTTTAACAAAACTATATTGTTAAACTCTAACCATATCGTACTTTCTATGAATATAATAATGTAATTATTAAATTCAAACATTATTATGTTTATCGTAACGAAATTAATGTTGAAAATAACAATAACTAGTTTTCAACTAGTTTTATGTTTCAGAGAACATAATATTCTTTTCTCAACCATTTTACATTTTCTTTGCGTGTACTAGTGATGTAAGGAATGTCAATTTTTGATATTCGCGAATACGAATACGAATATTTGAAACGATATTCGCGAATACGAATATTATATGTGAAATTTATAGACATTAAATTAGAATTGTATTTACGCTTGCAATTTGAAATATTAAAAAATTGTTATGAAAAAGGACTTCATACTACTGTTGGCGTACTTAAAAGTTAATAAAAACTACTCAAAATTTTAATGATCGTCATTAAATAATATTTAAAAATGATACAAGGCACAAATTTCTATAAAAAATTTAATGGATTTGTACAAACTAATATTATTAGCCATTTATTTAAAATTTGCTTAGGATTTATGCATTTATTTCGCCAAATTCAGGCGAATACGAATACGGATACGAATACCCGCTTATTCAACAATTCGAATACGAATACAAATATTCGTGCATCACTAGTATGAAGATTATGTTTATACTAAAAAAAAAAAATTAGGTTTTTTTTCTCAGAACCAGGTTACAAACTTTTGTTTAGGTAAAAAAATAATGCCTGTTAAAATATCAGCTCATAATATTAATGATGAGATGGTGCTCATCGCACTTTTCGATTTCCCATACGATTTACATGGTATGAATTGATTTTATTCATTGTGATTGTCATAAGCAGGGAAACCAGAAATATGCTCTAAAAAAGTGTTTTATGCGCATTCAATATGCACTAAAAACTGGAAAATATGCACTAAAAAGTAAAAAAATATGCTCTTAAAAATAGAATAAATTAGTTTATTTGTAAATTAAAATAAATTTTTAATTCAAAAATTCAACAATATTTGCATATAAAATAAAACAAAAAAACAAAAAAAAAGGAAACAAAATTAACAGAGAATAACTGGGTTTGAAGTGCAGATTAAAACTAAATTACCATAAAAATTTTGACTAAAACAAATAATACAAATTATTTTTAAACAACTAACTGCTCTTATAAGAATTTAACTTCAATTTAAAAAGATCACGATATCAGAATTCAGGCCTTGGAACTGTATTTTGGAAAAATAAGACAAGATTTTTATTTATAATTTTTATTGCAATAAATAACAAAATATTGACCTAGAATTTCAAATAAAAATCGTTTCTGTCTCATCTAACTAAACTTTTATACATTGCCAATGTTCCTTCAACGTCTACTCCGTCTACTGACGGACTCTGTCACAAATAGCAAGTCTGAATATTGAAACTAACGTCCGTAAAACTAATAAACATATTGCCCAACCCCTTAACTTGTAAGCATATTAACCCAGATAGCGCCGAAAAATTTTTTTCTTTAAAACTTAAATCTTTATTTCGAAAGTGAAATTTTAATAAGTTTTTAGAAAAACAATTTTATATAATTTTTTTCGAAATGGGAAGTCCTTTTAAAAGGACGGTTGCTCCAAGTTATAATAAAAAAAATCTATAAAGTGTCAAAATATGCCTTAAAAGCGTAAATTATGCACTAAAAATTCAAAAATATGCTTAAAATATGCGTGTAAGACTGATATATGCAAAAACATGCTTTAAAGGGTAAAATATGCAAAAATATGCACTAACAAATCGATGCCAAAATTCATAAAAAGTTCTGAAACGTATATATATCTTGTCCCCACATTAATACGTTGCACAAGAAAAAACATGCAATTGCATATCTGCGGTTTCCCTGGTCATAAGTAAAGAACGGAATGTTCTACAGTAAACTTTATGTTACGAAATTTTTAAGGCAAGTAAAACGTATGAAACTACGTTCCAACCCTTTATTCCAATGACGCCGTGTTTTCCTTTTTTAAATTTTCATTCAAACATACACATGCAGATAGTTATAAAACTTGATCGCTGGGATAGATATATAATCTTGAACACAGTAATACACAAATGGAAGATAATTAACTTATATAGCCGTACACTTGCTTTCAACTCTTTCAAAGTCTACATCAAATAATGTATCACTTCATTCCATATGTGTATCGACCCCTTATTTTTAATTAAAGTAGCGTGTTCGATTAAATAACAAACTGAAGTATTTTTATATGGTAATATTTGTTATAACTATTTTCTTGTTTCTAATTTGAAAAAATAAAAATAATCATTTCCATAAATGTAATAGCATCAAAAACTGCTGTCGAGCAATCAGACAACAAACACAACACAAAAAAAAAATATGTAAAAGAAACTGCAAAAAAATATTATTTACTTACGTAGATTAGAATTCGTTTTATATTTTTTGTAAAGTTAATTACACACTAACGCTGCATAGTTTTTCCAAAACTAAATATGGAGATGAATTTTATTTTAAAAAATTTTATAACAAACTATTTCCTAATAGACGAGCTACACAGAATACCAGACCAGTGATTTATAATCGCAAACGGAGAAAGATATTACTTCAATAAATTCCTTTAATTGAAAAAATGAAACAAAAATCAATTGAAAATGTAATTATGTCAGTTACACTATTCAATTAATTAAACTGTTAAAAAAAGTTTAATTCACGCTATTAAATTTTTTATTAAATTTATCAATAACAGTTTAATTTACTCAGTTCATTTTTTAAAGCTATGCTCTTTATGTCAGACACAGGAGCTATGAGGTGATTTTCGTAACAAAAATAATCCACACTATCAGAGCTATAAATTTATTTTTGTTTTGATCTCTTTGCTTACAATTTTTTAGTTTTCGTTTTCTTTATTTTTCTCTGTTCGTAAAGAAGGAGATGGATGCCAGATGACTCACTAATATGCAAAATGTCCTTACATGCAAATTTTTGCGCCGAATTTATTTCTGTTTTATAAATAATAATAATATAAATATATTTTATGACTATTACAAGTAAGTAAATAGTTTAAAAAATACAAATAATTTTATTGCATTCTTATATAACACATGAAAATTGTTTTATGTAGCTTAAAAGCATAGCTCTAACAGGGTGTCCTAAAACACCTTTCTTCTTAAGTGTTTGCATTTTTCTGTAAAAGGTTTTAATAAAATTTTATTTCCATTACATTTTTTTATTAAACTTTGAATAAAATAATTTTTTTTCTAATTCTAATTAAATTTTTTAACTTAAATTTAATTGAGTCAATTAAATTTTTCATTAAGCTTTTAATCAATTAAATTTTCCAATAAAGGTTTAGTTAATTCAATTATATTTTTTAATTGATAACTTGCAAGTACTATTTTTGAATTTAAGGTTTGAGTTAAATATTAAAACAAAATTTTAATTTATTTAATAAAAGTTTTATTTAATTCAATTACATTTTTCAATAATGGTTTAATTTACTTAATTGAATTTTTAAGTGTTTGTTTGTATTTTTTCAATTAAAAGTTTCAATTAAAATTTGAAACAAATATTTAAGTAACTTAACTAAATTTTGAATTAAAATATTAACATAAAAATTTTTTCAAGAAAGTCTACTGGAGTCATTTAAATTTTTAAGTGATTATTTGTATTTTAATTAAATTTTAAAAGAAAAGTTTAACTGACTCCATTAAATTTTTTATTGAACTTTAAATCAATTTTATTTGATTATTTTAATTTATTTTTTTTTAATTAAAAGTTAATTAAATTTTTAAAAAAATTGAATATTCACTTCATCTTTTTTTCACTAAAGTTTAATTGACTCTATTAAATTTTTAAATTTATTTGCTTATATTATTTTATAATTAAAGGTGTCAGTTAAATTTTAAACAAGATTTTAATTAACGCAATTAAATATTTAATTAACAATTTAATCAATTAAATTTTTCAATAAAAGTTTAATTGTTTTAATTAAATTTTCATTTGATTATTTGCATATTTTTGCAATTATAGGCTTGAAGTAAATTTGTAAACAAAAGTTTAATTGGCTCAATCAAATTATTAATTAAACGTCTTACCAATTACATTTCTAAATATAAGTTTAATTGTTGCGATTAAATTTTAAATTGATTTTTTGTGTACTTATATCTTTCAGTTAAAGGTGTTAATTGCAGAAAATTTTCATTTTGTAAAAACTATAGTTATTGGCCCTTGTTACGAGTGTGGTATTTTGACTTCGACTACAACTATTTTGTACCAGATTATAGAAAAAATTTTATAATGCTCTTTAGTCTAGTATTAAGTCGTCGTAGTCGAAGTTGAAATACGACACCCGTAAAAGGGACCATTCCCAGCAAAAAATACATTTAGTACAAGAGATGCGGAAAGTCAAGCAGTGCATCGACGATGCATTTACGTAAGCCAAACACGAAATTTTACACAAAAAATATGAAGTTGTTCGGCTGTTTATACTCAAATTTGTTTATAGTGCATCCTCTAGCGCTTACATGGATACAAATTTGGATGCGAATGAGATTTTGAGTAGATAGTGTTCTTGCGCAGATCGTTTGATTGACAACTGATTCAATGTGCAATTAAAAATTATATGATAAATATACATTAATGTACATAATTTATTATTTATGGAAGCTTTAATAAAAAAAAACACAACGAGGTTCCAAAGCCTAGTTGGGATAAAAGACGTACACAAAAAATATACTCGGATAGGCGTTATTAATGTTTATAACCAAATATTAAGTTAAAGGATATATTAACCTCTCTCTTTTTCACATTTCTAAAATGAATCGTAATATGAAATCATATTTTAAGCAGAGTGTCACGTTTCTATTCTCTTTAAAAAAAGCTTTTTCGTAGATTCGAAGATTTGCAATAATAAAAGACCCCAGTGTACTAATTAGGGTTAAGAATGATACAATCTTTATTTACCAAAAAATACCACTTATAATAATCCAACTGAAGAGCTTAAATACAAACACAAAGATAACTCAAATATTCACAACTGGTTAGCAATACGCCTTCCTCGCTGTTGTATATGCACGTTTCAGACAACTGGCTGCGCTAGTATTGACGCAATTCTGCTTTCTCTGCTGCTCGTCACACACAAGACTCACTCTGCCGACACTCACAGTTGATACACCAATAACAATTCTATGGCAGAATCTCACAGTTGATACACTAATCAAGACTCGCTGGCTTCACTTACACACATTTATCAGCTTCCACTTTTCCCTTACTCTTCACTCGAGGGACTCCACAATAACCTCAAGTCAGGACAGACTCTTACTGTCACTATAGACTGTACTATAGTCTCTTCAATTTCCAACTCACCTATTGTAAAGCACAGACTCAACTATCAACTCACTGCTGTATCACAAATAACGGACTGCGCACAACTTAATTATCAACTGGCTTATTAACGACTAACAGAGTTCTGAATAGCAACTGAACTCATTCGCAACTGACACTTGTTGGATGCGTCACCCCTTTTTATACTTCGCACAACAACCACTAGAATTTTCAAGCAAAATCTAGACGATCATTATTATCTTCAATGTTGTTTACAAAGCGCCTAATTAAGTTCATGTGGTAACTATGTACATACGTGTGTATATGCATACATCATTAAGTGGTTGTTTACTTTATTTTTGCCTTTCGCTAGAATTGCCAGGCATGTATGTATGTATGCATGTATGTATGTCTATCTTCTTAATAAGCAGAAGCTTGTAGTTGTTGTTGGTTGTTTACGTTTAATCATGTATGTATGTGCTACGCATGCACGAAAAAAAAGATACTATGATTGAATTATATGGTTGCAGTCAAATCATATTATTGTCAATGGAAAAGCAAAGTTTAAATAATATTATTTTCTGAGTTAACAATAATATTATCTACAAAAACAATTAACTTTGTTATACGTAATCGTATTATTGTAAATAAGACAACACTATTGTTAGATGTAACTAAACTATAATTGAGACTTGCCATACCATGTTCTTATATTATAATAATATTGCTAAATACGACCATAGTATTATTTTATGTAATAATAATATTTTGTTTTTTAATCATATATTTATTGGCAAATCTTTTGTTTAAATCTGCTCTGCGGTAAATCCAAAATAAATATAAATTAATTTTGTTGAAACTAAATGTATGTATGTATGTATAGAAATGTATACTTACATATATGTGTATACACGAAATACAGACACATCTATCTAAAGAGATATACATATGTACATACTATTTTTATGTATCTACCCTTTCGTTTATACTTTTTTTTATTTATTTAACACCACGCGTGCACTACCGATAGCTTACAAACGAAACACTGAACTGACAGAAGGTGTTTCTGAAAAAGATTTTTTTAAAAACTTAACATAGTATGGTTTTGGATAACATTGTATTGTTATTTACATCATATTATTTTTACACAATAATACAAATTATAATTATAAATTAAGTCATAAATTTTTAACAAAACTATATTGTTAAACTCTAACCATATCGCACTTTTTTTGAATATAACAATTTAATTATTACATTCAAACATTACTCTGCTTATCGTTACGAAATTATTGTTTTAAATAACAATAACTAGTTTTCAACGACCACACATTTGTTTCAGAGAATATAATATTGTTTTCTCAACCATTTTACAACCATATCTTTTCTTTGCGTGTGCGTATATAGTTATTTGCTATTATTCCAGATAATTCTTTTTTTATTGACCCAGTAGGAATATTTTCGCGTAGCATTTACTTTAAACCTGTTGGAATATATTTGCATAATGCTGCATTAACCTTGTCGACGGCCATTTCCTTAACAATAGGTTAGGTACCGAAAATATTTAATATAATTTTTAAATTTTGCTGTGACACCAACGTTGTAAAGCCCGTAATAGCAGAACTGTAAAACAATTTAATCCTATAGGTATATCACTATATTAATTACCTGAGTTAAACTTTCCCATTTATAAAGGAGGAGCCAGAGTTTCTGTTTAACATATTTATTGTCTGAGTGTTACTATGCTCAAGATACAGGCAAGTCTTAACTCCTTTGCCAAAGCGCTTAAACTGGTTCCATGTTTGAATAATTTTTTTCTGTTTTATTAACATTACCGCTGTGCTATATAAAACCTAAGAATAAGTTATATTTTCCTTTTTTTCCCCATTTGTATTTATTATGGAAACCATTCTATTGCGAGGGTGGTAAACAATAAAGGCGATTTAAAAATTTTAATAATGACCCAAAAAGTAATTAAACATTTTCACTCATAATTAAACTTTTTAGTAAATACAAAACTCAAATGTATCATATATTTATTTTAAGATGTTTTTATTTCCTCGCCATTTCGAGCTTATCTTATGACCCACATGCACGTTATTAGAAAATTGTATATATGTATACGCACGTAGTTGCTTGCAACAACACGTTGCGGCAACTTTATTATCGTTGCAACGATAAGCATGTAACCACAAGAAAATATGATTTGGCTTTAGTCGTCTTTCTTATGCTCCGAATATGCAATGAAAAAATAATACCAGCGTTAGAATGTCGGTGTAAAGTTCATATTCACACTGCATACATAAACTGCAAATAGTACGAGTATTTTTTGTTTCTCAAATTTCTTAGAGGGCTATAAACTATAAAATTTAGAAAAAAAAATAAATTTTATTTGCTTACTAGATTTTGCGTGTTGTTGCCAGCACGTACTAAAGTTATGCGAAAATGTTTATCATTTAATTTAAACTTGTTTAGCTAATTTGCAAAAAAAACGAGAAGAAAAACAATTTCCAGGAAAAAGATTTAAAGCAAAAGTTTTTAGTTACAATTTCATATTTTTTTTATGCTGAATGCATATTTTTAAATCGAAAGTATTAAAGCGAAAAACAAAACTTTCAACTTAAAATCTACATAAACAAGACTCACTTGATCTTTTTTTTTGGCAATTATTTTGCTTCATATGTATTTCATATTAATATTATTTAATTTGAGTAAACTTCGAAGCAAAATTAAAAAGTTATTAAGGAAATAAAATCGAAATGAGCACCTGGGAAGGCGAAGATTAACATAACTTTATTTCGTGTTGACTTAACATTTCTGTACTGTTAAATCTAAATGACGAATTATGTTGCATCAAAGATTTTTTTTTAATGTAGCAACGCAAATTCGCTCTGAAATAACACGAACAATCATGTTGAATCAAAGTTATTTCAAGTTGAAACGACATGAATTTAATTAAATGTGGTAATTGTATTTTGTTAATTATTTTACTGTATTGTGTATATTGCCACAAGTATCAAAGAATTTTTTTATGTATTTGAACTTGAAACTCATCGCGTGTTAGTCGACGCGCTTACCACTGCAGCCATAACAACCTTAAATATTTTCTTTAAAGACATAACAAATATATGCCATAATGAAACATTTTAATTCAACATTATTTAATTGATCATTTAACATAAAATTTATTTAAAAAGTTACAGTTTGAAAAATGCAAACCGAATATGCAACTTTAATATGTTTCCAGGACTTGAAACTGCGACCCTCCCACAACAACAGCCAGCCAGGATGGAAAGAAATGAAAATGCAGACAAAGTGGCCAAAAGGGGGGCTATCACACCCATGGTCGGACCAAAACCATTTTGTGGACTTGTTTTGGACAAAATCCGGGAAGATATAACGCCGGAGATCAAGAGAAATAGAGAACACCTCTGGCTCTATATCCCAGGATGGAGGCATTCAAAGCTAATTATTGGAACGTATAACCTAAATCGTTTCATATATGTCATGTTCCTGAGTAAAAACAATCTAAGAATGCTCACAGGATTCCTCACAGGCCATTTTAGACTGGGAAAACACCTCAACAGACTTGGCGTTGAGAGTAACAGCCTGTGCAGATTCTGTGATCATGAAGATGAAACTCCAGAGGATATTCTGAAGGACTGTAAAGCGTTATGCCATAGAAGATATAGCCAATCGAGTAAGCACCTATTTAAGGATTGAGAACTGCCAACTCTAGACCCACTGGTAGTCCTGAGATTCATCAGGAGAGTATGTATAGATGAGGTGCTCTAGCACCTGGCAGGGTTTGCCGTTTGACTTAATTCTTGCAATTCATTCAACAGGCAGCAGAAAGAAGCTTTAGCTGCTAAACAAAATTTGTCGCCTATTTACGAACATCAAAATAAAGAAGAATAAAATAAAAACAAGTCGCACAACTAAGCAAAACAGTGTATTGCAGTTACTCGTATAAACAATGAAAAGAAACAGCAACACATTTAAACAACATATTTGGGGTATTCAAACCAGTGTCTTAAGTTTCTTAAGTGTCATAATGTCTTAATACTTTAACATTGGTTGGTTGGTTTACGTGGCTGCCTACTACACGCAGGCAATCAAGTAGAATCTAAATGATTCCTTTTTAAAAGGACCACTACACTCATCGGTGTCAACCGTATCTAAGTACAATGATACGGTGATAGTTGCTAGATCCAACCTGTCGCATTGAGATATATGATAAGGTCGTTCAACCCAATCTCCGATAAATCTGAAAGATCGTCTAGTACTTGACTTCCGAAGAATTTGTGTCTCGAGAGATGCAAAGCTGTACATTCGCAAAGAAAGTGGAAGATTTTCTCTTCTTTGCTTTCTTCATGACAACTCCGGCAGAACTCATTATAGGACAGGCCTATCCTACTAGCATATCTGCCGACCGTCCAGTGCCCCGTCATGATTGCAACGAGCCTAGAGATGTCCCTTCGGTTTCTATTTGTTAGCTGTATTGAGCGCCTATCATTATAGCGAGGCCACATTTTCTTAGCAACCTTACACGTGGTTATGTTTCACCATCTGCATTCAGCCTTATAGAAATAGTGCTTGAATATACCGCTTCTAATAGCCCCAAACAGCATGGCTACCGATTCGGCATTGGTGGCATTCATGGCTGAGCCAGCTCTAGCAATCTCATCTGGCCGTTCATTACCTAAAAAATTGCCATGTGCTGGAACCCAGATGAGGGTGAGGTCAGCCTGACCACCTAGTCTAGATAGCAAACTCTTACACTGCCCGACTATAATGGACGAAGTGATAAATGATCTTAGGGATAAAATCACTGCCTGGCTGTCGATAAAGATACCAATTTTATCCGGTACCTTCCTATCAATCAGCACTCTAGCCGCTCCCCTTACCACCAAAATTTCAGCCTGAAATACAGTGGCTTCGTTAGGGAGACGAAAGGACCATTCTATACCAAGATCACCTGAAAATACTCCAGAGCCGTCCATCCATCAGTGTAAATTCTGACGTCATATTCTCTTAGCATTGTGCCTCCCTTCCAGTCCCGTCTGGAGGGAATCAGAACTTTGAACACCTTGTCAAAGTCTATATGAAGAATCATGTAATCAGTAGATTCACTCAGGGAAGGGGGTAGTTGATCGAGGATTCTGGCATGGCCATAGGACCGTAATCTCCACCACCCAGATGCCGCTAATCTTGCCGCACTACTTGAGTATACCGCCAATATGTGTAGGTCGATCGGCATAAGGTTTAGTATAGCATTCAGAGCCTCCGAAGTACTACTAGTACCTAAACATCCTGTTATTTCTACTTAAGCGGATCTCTGTATTCTATAAAGTTGATCTACCACGCATTTCTTACCTGTGGCAGCCACCATACTACAGAACCGTAAGTCAGTATTGGACGCATGATTGCTGTATACATCCATTTAAGCATTTTGGGGTTTAGATCCAAACAGCCTACGACAGGAGTAGTATGCTACCGTTGTCTTTCTAACCCTATGTTGAATATTCAGTTTCCATGAAAGTGTATGGTCCAGTATAACTTCTAGATATTTTGCGTTGCTAGATAGCATCAATTCATGATTATTCAGCTGAGGAAGTCTAAAGTTCTGTTAAATACTTTAACATAGTTTCAAAAAGTTATAAAGTATGAAAGACTTTTTCAGCTATATTTATTGTTTTGTGAGAGAGTTTATGACTGGAATTGAAAGAGAGAGAGAGAGAGAGAAAATACAAATAAGTAGAATATTTATGAGGGGTGCTCACAGCAGTCATATTATTTCGTATTATTTCTTTAAAACATGTTAATTTATGAAAACCATTTAAAGACCCCAAATATTTCTTGTAAATTAAATATGATTTGAAATCTTTTTTGTGTGTACAAGTATATAATTTATGCAAAACAAAATTAAATTTTTATTGGTCAATTTTTAAATATTTTCAATACGAAAAATTATTCTTGACAGACTGTAAAATTAAAAGCAGAAGTAAAACAATTTGAGTATTGCTATGGTAAGAATATTTTTCTCAAACACTTGACTTTTGATATCTTTTCAAAGCGTTTAGAAAAAGCTATAACAGCACTGAATGGTAAATAAATTTAATATAATTTTTTAAATTGACAGCTAATCGTTTCAAGGAATGGTTTTCCTTGACATTTTCTGGTGTAGTTTTACAATGCAGGCTTTTGATTACCTTTCTTCAATTTAATATCACTTAATAAGCTATTTAAAGAGATAGTCCAAAAACAAAAAAATTATTACGCTGACTTTCAAGGAAATTACCATGTCTGCTGTAGTCAAGCAATTTATTTTCCCAAAAACGTAATATAAGAAATACTCAAATGAAAGCAGAATGTTCGTAAAGACAAAATATTGAATAGAATTGAATTTTTTTTTCTCTTTTTAACAAATACTTGTAAATTCTAATTAAATAGCACTTAAAAATGTCGGTATTGTCAACATCAATGACGAATGTCTTTGACTTTTTTTTCCTGGTTTTTCCTATTCTTTTTTTATATTTTTTGTGTAAGAAAATAAATGAAATTGAACATTTTTGTAGTTCGTGAGCCAATATCGGTGTGTGGATGAATCAAAAGGTTGTGCAGTAAAAAAAAATTCACTTTAATGAAATAGAATGCTAAAATAATATGGAACATTGATTTTGCTGCCAATGGCTGCAGCAACATACCAAAAACATCCTGTTAAAAATATTTCTTTTTCTCGTTAAGATATTTCGTTGCTTTTCAAAAGATTTGAACGGTGAAAAACAGTCTTATTTTTTTATTATTTTCTTGCATTTCACTACATTTTGACTTTTGTTGGACTTTTCGTAAGTTGAATCTTTAACTAACAAAAAGAAAATTAAAATCATGTTATAGAAATGTAAAAAAAGTGCAAAAGCAAATGAAAGAAAATTTTTAAAATTAAATGAAATTGTAAAAAGTTTTGTGTAAATGAATTAATAAAAAAAAAATCAATTGTAATCGAAGTAGACTAAATTCAAACTTATTTAATAAAAATAAAATTGAGATGAAGAAAATAAATACGATTTTTTTACGTATTGTACATATTTGAATTAAATCTAAATCTAAATATAAAAATCAAACTTTTTACTTTAGTCATCAAAATTTTACTTACCTAAATATCATATGGAGAAAATTTAGCTTAAATTTAGAAATATTTTTCTCATTCAACTCATCTCTTCAACACTCGCAAATCACTAGACTGTAGCCAAGCAATTACTTATTGTACACGCCTGGCATTACAAGTACTCGTAAAAGTGAAAAACTTGTTACAGGGCCCAATCAATGAATGTGTGCTGAAAATGAAACCTATTGAATACTCAAGCAATTTGCCAACATGTTAACTGGATCAACACAAAGTAACACTGGAAAAATTTCATACTACCAGTATTTTACGTACTTCATTTGTCTGCCTTTATGCAAATTGTGTGGCTGTATGTACATACGTATGTATGTATGTATGTATGTATGTATGTATGTATGTAGATGTGTGTATCTGTGTTTGTAAACCACTTGTGTCTTTTGCTTTTATGGTATTTTGTCTACAAGATGATTCGTAGTTTTTTTTTTACTTTCACGCTTTTAGTTTCTGTAATTTCTGTAACGAATGCATTTGCACATCCATTCATGCATGTTCACGTTTATTAAGATAAACTTGTAAAGTGGATGCGAGCGTGAACCTAATTTACATTTTAACGCTAACACGGCTGAGAAGTTGTACCATTTCCTTATAAAGACATTAATGTTAGTGCTTTAATCTAAAATTTTGTTAAATATTTGAACAAGCTGCTACTGGTATAGTCATTGCTTATAGCCAAAGTTTTCTTTAAATCTCTGAATGTGATCAAAACTATAATTTGAGGTTTCACTGCTTTAGTCTTGTGTGAAATTGAATGTCGCGCTCTAGGGCTAGATTTCTTTACTTCTTTATTTATATGACTTCTTGGAAACACGTGGCCTCTATGAATGAATAAATTAATGAATTAAGTCAAACGGAAAGTACAGGGCACTGCTACCAAAGTAGATCTATTGTATCCCTTTCCAAGTGCTAGAGACCCTCATCTAGACATACTCTCCTGATGAATCTCAGCCTTGCCAGTGGGTCTAGTGTTGGCAGTTCCCCATTCTCCAATAGGTGCTTGCCCAATTAGCTATATCTTCTGCATAATGCTGCACAGTCCTTCGGAATATGCTCTGGAGTTTCGTAATCACAGAATCTGCACAGGCTGTTACTCTCAATGACAAGTTTATTGTGGTGTTTTCCCCGTCTACAATGGCTTGTGAGGAAGCCTGTGTGCATTCGTAGATTATTCTTACTCAGGTACATGAGAGCTATGAAACGATTTAGGTTATACGTTCCAATCATTAGCTTTGCATGCCCTTAATCCAGGGAGATTAAGCCATACATATTAAGCCAGGATTTTGTCTAATCCGAGTCCGCAAGACAGTTTTGGTTTGAACATTGGTGTACTAGCTTCCCTTTTGGCGATTTTGTATGCATTTTCATTTCTTACCACCCCGGCGTATCCAGAAACCCAGCAGATGGTGACCTTATTCATGCTGCTTAGCTTGTTTAGCTTAATGCGGCATTCTCACGCTAATTTAGAGGTAAACTCATATGAGCTGAGCCTTCTGATGGCAGCTTGACTATCCGAGCAGATGGTTATTTTTTTCCCTCGGTAGCCCCTACCAAGATTAAATTTTGCGCATCTCTCAATGGCATAAACTTCCGATTGAAAAATGGTAGAACATTTTCCCAAGGACTCGAGGTAGTTAAGTCCTTGGTCCTACAACTCACACACCAGAACCTGCTGGCGTTCTGGAGCCATCAGCTTATCACCTGGTGTTCAAATAAACCAGTGTTGCAAACTCAAAGTTGTGACACTCTTAAAAAAAAACACCCTTTATGTTCTTAAACTAATAATTTCTAGTTTATTTTTCTTGTTTATGAAATGGTTTTGTATTAGATTACTTATATATATATATATATATAACTACACCTTAAGTATGGTTTAGTGCATAATTATTTTCAATTATTTTAGAAATAATTTCCAATTATGACAGTTTTTGTTTAGTTAATTACGATTTTTACATTACAAGGTCAATGGAGTCTCAGTGCTTGATGGCTTTCCAGCATTAAAACAAATTTTACTAACTCATGTATAAATATTTAAATTACAAGGCAGTATGAAGGCTTAAAATTTATATTTAGTGATATTTGTAGTCGCCTATGGTTACCTTTTAACTTGTAATAAACAAGAGTAATTTTTTGTGCCCTCTCCAGTTGCTATTGCTGTCATTGTAGCAGCAGCTATACCAACTGCTAACGCTTAATTAGGTTTTTAATTTGTGCCACGCGACGATTTTTATCTTTTCTTTTTTTTCCACCAAATTTTAAAAGTCCTTTTTATTCATGTAGCTGCTGCTCATCTTTTTGTCAATTCTTATTTTGCTTTTATCTCATTTTAAAGTTCCTTACTTTCTGTTGCTAGTTTTTCTTTGTTGAACTTTGAAAGGATATTTTTTTGTAGCAGTCGATGGTAGGTACAGACGTACGTACATTTTCTTTTGGGTAGCTAATTTTTGCAGTTTCTTTTAGGCAATTCTGCTCTTTGTGTTTGAGTCTTTTTCCCTCGTTCATCGTTAGTATGAATATTTATGTGTATTGAGTAGTGCAGACAGTTTTACGAGTTCATGGGGGATTTATGTTGGCTTAATTTATGGCCATGATTAAATGGTAAATATGGTTCAGCTGGCGGTGATTTGTTAAAATAAATCGCATTTAATTGTTTACATTTTTACCATTTCACTTACCATTGCAATTCATTTTAATACAACGTCAAAAAATAACGAACCAACACAAAAAACGTCCAATAGCCAGGAAACTGAAAGAGCCAATTACAAAAAACCAATTGTTATTATTGTGGTATATCATTTGTTGAGTAATTGTCAGCAAAACCAGAAATACTAAAGAGACCAGGCAAATTTTGAAAAAAAAATATGTGTCCAAAAAAATTAAATCCCAAAACAGATTTTAATTTGTAAAGTGCTTTTTCTGCTTATGCTTATGTTGCTCGCAGCATAATTATTTTCGAACATAAGAGGAGAAACAAAGAGAGAAAACAAAAACGATTTTTAAATTTAAGTCATGAAACAAATTAACTTTTTGATAAGCAGCCTAATTGCCCGCCCACCTTCCTGCTCATCAGCATAATTAATTAAAAATTTATGCTGAGCTGTGACAATGAAATATTAAAAATTCATTAAGCGGAATTAACAAGTATTATTGTTCTTACTTTATTTTCACTTTTAAAAACAATCAAATTTTGTTTCAGACCTTTAACAAAGAAATTTATGCAAATTAACTGAAAATAATTAAAAGGAAATAAACTTTTTTTAATAAATATCTAAATATAAGTAGAAAAATAAAAGATATATTGAAAAGGTGATGCAATACAAAGGGGCTGGGAAAGGGAAAGTTATCAAAAGGACAATTAGAAAATAATGTGAGAAACAAACAATAATTCTTTTTTTTTTAATAAAAAAAATCTTCATAAATCACTATTTACGAAATAATAATAAAAAAGACAAACATTTATTTTTAAATTTATGTTTGAATTGATAGAAAATGGCTTTGCAGTAAATATTTTTAGTGTCACCTCAGAAATGTTTTAATCATGAACATGCTTGAGAAAACATTGTATCGAATTAATAGATATAGAACTAGAACCTTGATTGTTAATAATTTCCTGAAAAATTTTCTAACGTAAAATTTTTTACCAACAACGAAAAAGTACTTTAGTCATATTTTACAGTTTTGTAGGAGAGAACTAGGGTTTGGGAAACCGGAATTCCCGGGCGGGAAATCCCGGGAAATGTCTAACATGCATTCCCGGGAAAACGGGAAATTAAAAGTCTACTTTAGTTCATAAATATATGGACTTTTGTGGCACACATATTTGTATAAAACTTAAAAAAAAAAAATTAAACCGACTTCAAAAATAAGCACTAAAAAGCTAAAAATTATAAAGATCTAGTTAAATAAAAGATTTTTATATATGTTACCTATAGTGCTGTTTGAAGTTTGTGCCAGCAACATTGGTAACTAAGCGCATACACATATACATATACGTATACATATGTACATAAAAATTACTTGTAATTTTTTTACCCGGCCATGTTCCTATGTGTTTAGCACCACTATTACTGGCACCAAATTCACTATAGGTAACATATATAAAAATCTTTTATTTAACTAGATCTTTATTATATTTAGCTTTTTAGTGCTTATTTTTGAAGTCGGTTTAATTTTTTTTTTAATTTTATATTTTAATTCTTAGTGCAAACTTTTAATAAGCAGAAGCACATTCAATTTAATTCCTAACTTACACGGGCGTCGCCCCGCCTACTTTTTTTTAACGCATGCTTCAGCGTGGGTGCCAAGTTTCGTTAAAGCCGATTAAGTAAAATCACGTGAAATATAGTATTAAATTTTATGGGCGTGGTTACGCCCACTTTTTTAAAACGATATTGTGTATTTTTGAGAGTTTAAGGTATGTGCCAACCTTCGTAAATATTGGTTAAGTACAAGCACGTGAAATATTATACTAAAATTGAATAGGCGTGCCCACTTTTGAACGCAAGTTTGTGCCTTAATTTAAGTTTAGGGTGTGTGCCAAGTTTCGTAAAAATCGGTGAAATAGCAGCCTGTGAAATATAATATTAAATTTTAATGAGCGCGACCCCGCCCATTTTTTAAAAAAGGGGATTGTGTCTATTTTAGAGCTGAAAGTGTGTGCTAAGTTTCGTAAAAATCGATTAAGTAGAACCACGTGAAATATTATAATACATTTAATTTTTTCAACTTTAAAATTGTGTAATTACAAGAATCAAAAGTGTTTGCTAGGTTTCGCAGCAATCGAAAGAGTAGAAGATCGTAAAATCAAATTTAAAAAATTGTGGGCGTGTCCCCGCCCATTTTTTTACAATGGGACCAATGAGAAGCTATTCCCTCTCAGACAACAACAAAAAAAAGGACAATCGGTCTAAACTGTACCGAGTTATAAACCTACACACCTAAAAAAAAAATAGATACGGATTGTTAACTTCCTCCTTTTTTTGAAGTCGGTTAAAAATTGCCTAAAAGATATTGAAATTCATTTTAATTTTTTTCATTTCAAGAAATTTGTATTATAATTCTATTTTACTTTAATATCAATATTTTCAGTGTTTTTTTTTTTTTTGTATATATTACAAAAGGTCGTTTGAATGATTGTATGACTAAACTTACACGATGAGTTGTTTAAGTTTTTCATCGTCTGTTTCAACTGTAATACAGGGAAGGAAGGAAACTTTTCATTCGAACAATTTTATTTAAAACAAAAACAAATTTTAAGATTTTCTTTTTGTTTCAAATGCAACTGTAAGAAAGAAAGATTTCCTTCGACACTGATAAACAAGCATAATTTTTTTATACAAAATAAAAATGTGAGCTCAAGGCACATTCACAAGGTAGTAGCGGAAATGCAGCTGAGCTGATTTTTTTTTTTTCAAATTAAAGTTCATCTGAAACTTCAAAAATTTTTTACGAAAGAGAAATTAAAAGAAAATGTAAAAAAGTTCAATATGGAAAATATTTTATTAAAAAACTTCTGTGAAAACAAATCTAAAAATATGAAAATACTATTAAAAAATTGTGAAAAGTGCTAAACGTTGCAAATTTTGTTAGTGGTAGCTGCCGTGGAGAAATATTTTCAAATTTATGTGAATAATTTTTATTATTAATATGTTAAACAAATTATATTTTTGAAGTTTTGGATGAACTACAACCCATGTTGTTTTTTTTTATTGTTGTATTTTTTCATTGTTTTTGTAATCCTGATATTACCTGGAAATGAATCTGCCTTGTGTGAGCTGTTCAAATTTATACGAAAAATGTCATAAGAATTCCATAAAATTTAAGTCATACTGGTACCATTTCTCCTAAGTTGTCTACTAGAAAAATGATTGCTTTACTCGAAAACTACATGCAAAATGTATCTCGTAAAGGCAGTTTCAGACTTTAATATAAATATTTACACTTTTGCGGAAAATGACACTCTGACATGCTGAGTTGTTATTGTTTTTTGAAATTTTTGAGCTGAAATTAGATCAACAAGGCATTTAAGTCAAGGCTATTAATATTTGTATTCTAGTTTGAAACAGCCTTAATGACTTATCTGTCAATATATTATAAGAATGTGGAATACTTTGTATAAGTAAATGTTTGTCTTTTACACATAATTTAGGATTTTAGGTGTACTCAGCTATTTTTTTAAGAAAACATCATTCTTCACACTATAAGTAATACATTAAGTTTGAAATATCGTGCCATAACCGCCAAAAAAGCTTAAAGGACATAATTTTCGAACTTAATTTTTACACAAAAATTGTTTATTTGCTGTCGCGACGTAAATAATCGATTTTCGTAAAAAAATCTAAGCCCAAAAAATGTGTCGGTTAAATGTTTATTTTGGCGGTTATGGCACGATACAGCAAAGTTTAAGCTTAATTAAGCTTTTTTCCGTATGAGATTTTAAGTTATATAAAGTTAAGTAGAGAGTCATTGCACTATTACTTCCTGAAAAATCTCATAAAATAATTGACATTTTGCTCAAAGCTACTTTTGAATATAAATATTACAGAAGTGCCATCAACTTAAATTAGCTTATCTCGACTAGGCACTATTGTTGCAACTGAATTCAGTCACATACCATTTCATAAAAGCAAATATTTACTTTTACACTGATTAAAATATAATAATACAAATTAATATAATTATATAAAATTAATGATATTTTCTATAGATTTATAATTTAATCAGGCTAAAGTTTGTATTCGCCTTGTAAACGAAATTACGTGTGATAATTATTAATGAAAAAATAACACCAAAGTTAATTGTTAATATTCTGACAAATACTTAGTAGAAAAAATAACACCAAAGTTAATTGTTAATATTCTGACAAACACTTAGTAGAGCGGAACAACTAGCTGTTTTCGTAAGCTACTACAGCTTCCATCATCAGAGTTCTTTTGTGTTTGGTCCACTGTGTGTCTTCTCTTTCACTATCCCTTTCCTAAAGAGGGTAACATCTAGTAATAGTAGTAGGCTTTCATTGCCCGAGTGTAACTTCTCTTAAAAAACAAAACAAAACAAAAATTGCGGGGCTCCAGCTGAGGTGGCTTTTTCCATTGACGTACATTTGGTGTGTTACTATCCAATCTCTGAAATAGCAGAGCAGCGGATGTGCGCATATTTATAAAAAGAAGAAGATCTGTGTTGTCAATTAGGTGCAGCGTCACCTGGAACTGCCCTGAGTTCAGAAGACGATATAGTTGAAGGCTTTCGTTGTGGCACTTAGAGGTATTACCAGATGCTTGTGTTTGGTACCACGGGTGCTGTACCACATCCAAGCTGCTCTGGGAGTTCGATGAGTATAGCGGTTATTCATGATCCCTTACCAAAAGTTCGATTTCATCCTACCACACGGGGTTAAAGGGATGATGTTGAGCTGTATAAAGTAGGTACTAGATCGTGCCTTCTCAGGCATACATCTGGCTCTGATGAGTTTTCGACCTGTGCCGGCAAATGGTGAGGAATTCTTTTGGAGACCTCACTGTGGGTGTAAGCAACTACACTCGTGGCGTGTGAACTTGGACAATCGTACGTAGTGCTTGTTGGTTGCCAAAGTCCTAACAGCAAGAATTTAGATAGCTCAGCAAGATACTTGCAGGTAGTACAGGGATAACTATGATCAAAGATTGCAAACCTATGTGCTCGTGGAGTGTCACATGGTGCATTCTAGGGGTGCATGGAGGCGATAGTAAGCGTCTAACCTTTAACCGGTGCTTAGACCAATGTGAGTTTAAGCCGTAAGCTGAAGCTACATACCATCCGTTCAATGCGTAGTTGCATGTTTTATGCATGTGTCAAAAAGTAGGATCAAGATAATTGTATGTGGCAAGTTACAAAATAAAACGCAAAGAACGTACATACGCATAGGACGGATAAAGTAGCTTTACTTTCTACTTTTGTATCGCATGCATCATTCTCTCTTTTATAGCCAAATGTTCATGTGGTGAATTTAAATTGTTGCTCTTTTTGCATTTAAACAACAAAAATACTTGCGCATAAGACGTATTGCATGTAACTTGAATTTAGAATCGAAGAGAACGTACAGAAACGCATACAACGCATATGCAAAGAACGGATGGTATGGACTTTCAGCTGCAAAGGCAGGTGCTTACGTTAATATGACACACATTTGTCTTTACTGCAAGATATACCTCCCAAACTTGGGTGTCTGCAAGCATATCCAATATAAATCTAGCTATGGTGCTTCCAACCTCCTTCCTGTTGAGCGCAGCAGTGTGCTCTGTATTGTTAAAGGTCCAGAAATGGACACACCATATTTTCTTAGCGTCTACTATGTATTGTGCTCTTCAGTTAATACAGTGCAGTCCCCGTTGAACAACCTGCCCTGTGTGCATGCTGTTGCAGATTCGAAGGATCTCCTTATAATATGGTTAATCAGATAAAGTTAGTACCCGTCATCATCTTAAGCATGAAAAAGTTTAAATTTTGCTTTGAAATGACTGAGGTTGTGGAATAGAAATCAAATATACATATATTTTATGTAATTTCCCCTTTTTTTTCATTTTATGCTGTAACTGCGTTGTTAAAACATATTCCTTAAAAATAATCTTAAAACTTTAACTAAAATTTAACATGAGCGGTCCTCACTTAATATTAACATGAAGTTAATGTTTAAGTTTGTTATTTTGTGTTACATGTATGTACATTACGTGTAATACTCCTGTATCTGAACCATACCTGTAGTGTGCTGCCTAGCTCTCGGTTAAACTCATAAAGTAAGGCATAAGCTTCTTCCTTTCCTGCTGGAGAAATATAGGGATAATATCATCCAGTCTACGAGATTGGTATGGTTAGAAAGTGCCAACAGCCCATTCTATGCACTGATCAGAGCATAGTTTCAGTGCAAAGTTCCAGGATTCTTTATTTTCCCTGAAGCCTGCATATAGGTCTGGAGACGGCCTTCCTGTACTGCCCAAAAAAGGGATCGGGGAGCAGCAGCAGCACTTTCTCTTTGTTATTTCCTTTGTAGATGCCATTTAACTTTTTAATTGACTTAATATGAGTATGTGTATTATACTTTTAGTATTTTTCAACTTATTGTCTGCTAATTCATATTTTGAAGTAAAATTGAAACCACGCACTAGTTAACAGTGGCAAATAATATCATTCCCATATTCTTAAAAAAATATTTATTATATGTACATATTAGGTCTGTTCATTTACTTTCCCAGCAGAAACTAGCAACGAGAGAGTAAGGCATAAATTTATAAAATTACTCTCCTAAGTACGAAAAAGGATATAAAAACTTTACTTGTAAAAACTTGGAAGAAAGTTTTATTCATATCAGAACCATGATGTACATGATATACAAAAACTAATTACTGAACTTAACCCGAAGAAAGCTCCGGGTATTGATGGAATTAGTAACCAGATGCTAATAAAGTTGCCTCGTACTGCAATTAGAATCCTTTTATTTATTTTTAACGTCACACAGCTGGAAGCTTGCCAAGGTCAAAATGATTTCAAAGCCGGGCAAAGACCTTACCAAGGCTGAGTCATACAGGCCAATAAGTCTGCTATCAACAATGTCAAAACTTTTCGAAAAACTGCTCATGACAAAATTGTCCCCAATTCTAGTTAGTAGTGGGTGCATACCGGACCATCAATTTGGTTTTAGAAGCCAACATAGCACCATCGAACAAACTCATAGATTGGTTCAATTTATAAGAAGAACATTTGAAGAAAAGAAGTATTGTTCTGCGCTGTTTATCGACGTTTCTCAGGCATTTGATAAAGTATGGCATGAAGGTCTTATTTTAAAATTGAAATCATATTTACCAATAAATTTTCTGAAGCTATTAGAAAGTTATATTACTACCCGGAAGTTTACGGTTGTGGAAGGAGACTTCATGAGTGTGCCCGAATCTATATCATCCGGTGTGCCACAGGGGAGCATACTGAGGCCAGTTTTGTATTTGATTTACACTTGTGATATGCCTTTGAGCAGCAATATCCATAAATCTACGTTTGCCGATGATACAGCCTGCCTTAGGATGCACGAAAACCCTCACGAGGCTTCCCGATATCTACAAGAACATACTACACAACTGGAATCAACAATCAAGTTGTTCTTCAACATTCACACTTAAAATACCTTGGTATACACCTTGATCGACGGCTTACATGGAAGCCCCATATTGACTCAAAGTTAACACAAATGAAACTGAAATTAACTCAGATACATTGGCTGATTGGTAGAAATTCAACACTCAGTCTAGATTGTAAACTTTTAATATACAAGGAAACCAATATGTTGCTACGGAATTCAACTATTGGGCATTGCTTCAGCTTCCAATGTCGGGAGAATACAACGAAGGCAAAATAAAATTTTGCGATTAATAACATCGGCTCCATGTAATATAAAAAAACTCAAATATACATCGTGACTTAAACATGCCACTAGTGATTGAAGAAATTGCAAAAGATGCAGGCAAATATTTGACAAACATCGAGTCACATGCTAATCCGCTTGCTCGTAATATTTTGAACTTGACTGGACACATCCGCCTAAAAAAGAAGGATACAAGGGCTCTAATACTCAACACTCCAGAAGAAACTGCTTGAATATACTTTTGTTTTAGCTTATCACGACTTATGTATTATTAATAACTTTCATTAAGTTTATGTCCGACGCTGGTCGGGCCTAATTAATTATATTTAGATTTAAGATTTGAATACTTATTGTTAGTTCATATTTGAAGATTCAATAAATAAATATCTATATTAAAAAAAAAAAATATCAGAACCATGGATGGAAATTATGATACAATTGTATTTATTCTGATGTATTTTGTTTGATAAGATTTTAAATTGCAATTTTTTTTTAGAAATTGACATTTAATATAAAATTCCTTACACAGTTTCATGTATTTTTATTATTTTTATAAACTTTTCATAGTTTTTTTTTTTAATTTTATTTATTAACAAATACAAAAATGCCACTTTCCATCTCTGATCATATATGTGAAGCAAACAAAACTATTTGCCATTAAAATTGAATTTATGTGGTTTAATGAAAGAAAAACAATAAGTTGAGAAAACATATGTACGTAAACAAAGAAATACACATTTTTCAGTTTTCCTTTTCAGATATTTTTCAAATAATTTATTTGACAACAAAACAAACAACAGGTGGTTGAATAATTCTTGCAAGTAAAAATTTTACTAGTAATAATTTTTAGGAATTTGTTTGTCTCTCAATTTTTTTCTCTCTTTTGAAGCCCTCTTCTTGAAAACTTTTTGAGTTAATGAACACTTTCCAGTAACAATTGTTACAAATTTGTAACAATTTTTAGTAAATGAACAAACCTATTTATTCTCAACAAAATTTAATTTCACATAATTTTGCTGACATTCTTGCATAAAAATTTCAGTAATATATAATTGCCAACTAAAATATTTCTTCGCTTTCAGTCTTTAACATATTCCTACCAAAAAAAAAACTCATAACTTAAATATGTCCTTTAAAAAAAAAAAAACAAATAAAAATAAACCGTTGCATTCGCAATTTAGAAGAAGCACATATTGTCAGTGTCATAAAGCACAACTTTAATATATTTCCTACACTAAGGAACACACTTTGGGTTAGAGAAAAATGGCATGTCCTTAGAATATAAACAAAACCCGTAAATAAAAACGAAAGCATGTACCAGCAATTATAACTGAACCATGTGTAAATTTTTCATGACCACTTAGTCTTTAAAAAACAAACGAGCAAGAGAGATGCTTATGTTTTTAGAGTTCTTATGTTGCATCCGTTGTCGTCTTCAGCCTCGTTAGTTTGTTCGTTTCGTGTTAAGGGTGCTGCTGTGCGCTTGTTGTATTTTATGTCGACATTGTTTGTTATTATTGTTACTATTACTGTCAACTTCAAAGCCTCCCAAGGCATTCATATAAGTACGCACTCTTTACACTATAAGAAGTGCACAAATACATACATAAATATTCACACACACACACATACATGTAATGCAATCTTAGGCAAATAGAAATAAAATGCAAAAGACAACAATTATGGCAGCATAATCAAAAAATGTCAAGAATTTTGTTAGAAAAAAAAAGGAAACTAGCAAGTTTAACAGCAACTAAACTTATTTGTTAATTTTTTATGGTTCCGTACATCCAAGGTAAAAAGGACCTTATTGTTTTCACTAGGCTATCCTTCTGTCAGTCTGTCCGTCTGTCCCTCTCGATAACCATAAGAGCTACGCACCTGAAATTTGGACAGAGTATGTACAACTTTGGCCGCTACTACAAAAAATATATGATAGTTAGAAACTAAAGGGCGTTCCAAAACGAGCAACGAAGAATTTTAAAATCCCAACTAATATAAGCAATATATAATATAAGGTGTTTAAATATTTTGGGCCGATGTTGATTTTGAATAAAACACAACTTATCTAGGAAATTATTGTAATTTATTTTTATTATGATAACATGGTATGGTTTAATTATTATGGCCGCCGCGACCTCGACGGTACACCTCCATCCGATGGTCCAAATTTTCGATGACACTGAGGCATAATTGAGGTTCTATGCCATTAAAGTGCCGAATTAGCTCATCATTTAACTCTTGAATTGTTGCTGGTTTATCAAATAACCCCAAAGAAGTTTTTCAAATAACCCCAAAGAAGTTAAACGGTGTCAAATCACATGATCTTGGCGGCCAATTGACATCGCTACCACGTGAGATAACACGGCCATTGAGCCATTGTTGCATTAGCTGTGTGGCAAGTGGCACCGTCCTATTGAAACCATATATCGTCCACATCCACATCTTCCAATTTGGCCGATAAAAACTTGTTATCATCTCACGATAGCGAACACCATTCACAGTAACTGCCTGACCGGCCTCATTTTGGAAAAAATACGGCCCGATGATGCTGCCAGCCCATAAACCGCACCAAACAGTCAATCTTTGTGGGTGCATTTGTTTTTCAGCAATCACTCTTGGATTATCATTCGCCCCAATGCGGAAATTCTGCTTATAGACGAATTCACTGAGGTGAAAATGTGCCGAAAAAAGCACGAAGTGCACGATATGCATTTTTATTTGAACTCCTATTTTCATAATAAGCCTGAATAATTTTAACGTGTTGCTCGATTGTGTATCTTTCCATGGTTCAAATTGAGTTAGTCTGAAATTGATAAAAAAAACTTGACGTTTAGGTGTGGCTCACATTCAACATCGTCATTTAAAATTTAACCACCCTTTACATACAACTATATATAGACACTTGGAATTTGAGAGGTTAGTGCATTTTTATACAGACTACAACAATTAAATTAAAAAAAAATATAAATTAAAGGGTGTTCTATCAGTTAAGGGTATTTTGACTTTGTAATTTTTAAAACTTGCTGTATCTTGGAAACCGTAAAAATGTTTAATGAATTGAGATTTTCAAAAATGCTAAGATTAAAAAATCTAAAAATTACAAAATAACTAAACTGCCCAACTAAAAAATCTCTAAAACTAAAATAATTCACCAAAAACCAAAAAAATTGTCAAAGTAAAAAAAAATCGCCAAAATTAAATAAAACGCCAAAAACCAGAAAACATTACAAAACGAGAAAAAGCGCCAAAACAAAAATAAGATCGCTATAACAAAAATAAATCGCCAAAACCGAAAAACGCCGAAAAAATCACAAAATCTAAAAAAATCCAAAAAACTAAAAAAAACGCACTTTACAGAATTTAAATGAGAATGAATGAATTTGAATGAGAATATTATTATTTCAAAATTTATTATATAAATTTTGCTCCTTAACTATATATTACATCGGTAATCATTTAACGGATTGATAAAAAATATTTTGGTTTAATCAAAGGCTTACTAATAAAATTTAGATAAAAGATTTGTTTTTTTTATCTCATGCCACTCTGTTCAATGTTTTTTTTTCATAATCAGACATAAGAGTTTTAGAATTTGTTTATATTCATATATCGACATTGAGCCATTGAGCGACTGAGCTCTTTTAAATAATTTCACCTATTATATTTTAAAAAGTATGTCCTGATCTATCACCTATAAAACAATTATTGTTAATTACCTTTTTTTGTTTTTTAAAATCGAAATAGTGTATCAACAATCAGAGTGGCATTACTTAGGCTGAGCTTGTGGGGTCATTTCCATTATGTGTGTAACCGTTCACATTATGTTTTTTAAAAGAAAAGCAAGGACACACAACGAAAAATATCGAAAATGATAAGCAATGCCATTAGTACCCACTATTGCAATGTCACAAAACGCCATACTGTGTACTCGGCGTTACTTTGTATTGTATGTTTTGACACACAAAGGTTTTATTGCCAATACTTTAAAAAAAAATAAGGATTAAAAAAAATTAAAACAACAAAAAAAAATTGTTTGGCTACACCGAAAGAATTTTCCTTCATAAGTCCAATGAAACAATTTCATTAAAATTTTTTCACCACAAATCTAATGATAATTTCACAAATCCAATGAAAATGTCATGAATATTGTGAAAGAATTCCATTGGAATTGCTTCGTTGGTATTCTGGTTTCTTAAGAATATTTTATTAGATTTATGACAACAATATTTTCTAATTATTAAGAAAGCCCTTTATCTTTAAGTTATTTCATTATTTTTATGAAATTATTTTATTTCGATGAAGTTATAGAACTGCATTAATTACACTGTTAAATAAATTTGATGAAGTTTTCAATAAAATAATTTTGACGAAACTGGTTTCATTAATCCAACGAAGCGTGACGTTGGTGGAATTCTAGTGAATTTTTCATTAGATTAATGTCGAAATTCATAGAATTTATGCCGAAAATTCTTTCAGTGTACTAAAAGGAAATAAACATTTAGAGCCTTATTTTGTAAAACGCAACGATAAGCGTTGACAAATTTTATATGTGTTTCGTTATTGTAATTTAAGTTTTTTCATATAAATTTGTTTTACAAAATAAGGAAGGCCCTTAGTAATATAAAAAAACTTACTTCTTTTTCAAAAAAAAAATTTAAAAAAAAATAAAAATTTATTGCATCTTACAAAATTATTAATTGTTTTATATATTTAAAGTTTATTTGAGAGTTCGTTTTTCTTAACAATTTTCTTATATGTGACGCGCAAAATAGAAAGGGACCTCAGGGTAAAAACCGGTTTTATTCAGCAAAGCCATTTTAAAGATTTAAATACGTGTATCTTTGGTGTACCATCACTGAGCGTGTTGGTATTGGTCTCATTTGAAAGCGATACATCTCATGACGTCAGGAACGTGTTGGCCAATCTTAAAAACGCGCGTAGGTCCTCCCTACCTCTTATTTTGTGTAGTTGGTTTTTACTGTTTTCTACCTAGCGCGCTGTTTCCATGAGTTTGATATCAATTTTGCTCGCGTTTTTTCGAATCCAGGTATACTTTCTGAAATTATTAATTGGGAATTATAATAAAGACTCATTTATAATTCTTTTAAATCGTGAATATCACTCTGTTAGTACGTACATTTTTTTCACATAACCTTAGAATCGTGGACTTCAATTTCATAAAATGCGCACATCTCTAGAAGGGAACACTTGTGGGGCATGGGATCGGTCTCATTCGATGCTCAGATGTTGTCCACATCAAAAAAAAAAAAAAATAAAAAATAAAGTGAAAATTGATTTTTTTACCCTTAGGTCCCTTTCTCTATGCGCTGTCACATATATGTTCTTTTCTATTGCTGCCAGCACAACTGATTGTAACCGGTTATGTATTCATTGCATGTCATTTATTAACAAAGAAACTTTTCAAGAACTATTGTAAAACACCAAAGAAACTTCACTTGCATATCAGTTCGTTTTAATCATTGACTTTAAATTAAATAAGAAGAAACTGTGAGTAGTGATGACAGAGTAGAAAGTACTTTTTTTTAAAGATATATCCTTAAGCAGAACAAAGTTTTTCTCCAGTCAGCAATTCCAATTGAAAAAATATACAAACAATCAATTTAATTTAATTAAACTTAAAAAAAATAATCGATTATAATTTTAAATAAAAATTTGATGTTAAAAAAAATTATTTATTAAAAAATTTGATTGATTTTCATTTTACTCAACAATTTAACAGAGTCAATTAAATTTTTGTTTCAAAATAAAATTTGTTAAAAAATTTAATGGAGTTAATTAATTATATGTTAATTGATTTTCATTTTAATTAAAAATTTAATCGAGTCAATTCAACTTTTGTTTCAAAATAAAATTAGTTAAAAAATTTAATTCAATAAATTCAATTTTTAATTTTTGTTTTTTTTTTGCTTAATTAAATGTGTTAATTGGAGACATATATTTTTTTTCTCCGTGAAATATTTAGGATTGGAGTGGTAGTGATGCTAAACACCTGAGACTTTACTGCAATAGTAGACTTTAATGTTAATTGTATTGATATGTTCAGAGAAGTTTTTCAACTTTACCGTAGGTACAACTTTGTTAAATATTGTCAGCAAAAATTTAGGAGTCTTTTTAAGTTATTCTGAAAAAACAAAATGTTTTCCTTAATTTTTGTACGTAAAAGGGCACGAAGAAGAATTATTTTTGGCATAAGATGTAAGCAAGATTTGCTTGGTAGACTCTTAGCTACATTATTGCTATATCAAGCCATAACCGCTAAAATAGCTTAAGAGACACATTTTTTGGACTTCGTTTTTTCGACTATTTACGATCGCAAATAATCGATATTGGTCAAAAAATGGTGTTCGAAAATTATGTCGCTTAAGCTATTTTGGCGGTTATGGCACTATATATAAGCGCTATCACTAAGTGTGAATTAGCTATTCGCGAAAAGTTGAGGATTCACTGATTTTTGAAATATTTGAAGGCCCATAAAAAACTTGGTCATCAAAATCGCCAAACTGGGTACAGGGTTTTTTACTACTATTTGATAGTACTATCGAGCCTATACTGCCAGGACTGTGTGGATTTTTCACTGTTGCTTTTTTTTCGTGCCTACCACATGGCTACAGCACCCCAAAATAATTTTAACAAGAGACTTGATATTCATGTGTTTGATTTAGGGTCTTGCAAATAATCGCGAATTTTCATAATCGCGATTACGATTAAAAAAATCCGATTAAGCAAGAAAATATACTAATCGTATCGTAAATTTTCTTAACAGTTAAAGTTCTTTTTTTAACCCCCAGCCAAAAAAGGGGTATTATAAGTTTGCTGTGTGTGTCTGTGTATGTGTCTGTCTGTACGATTCTATTTAGTTTTTTTTCTGTTTGAAAGGGTACTATCTATTGTTTGAAGAAAATCGGTCCAGCCGAGAAAAAAAATAAAATTTTTGTTATTTTCTTTTCTATTTGATCTCGTATTTTTATCGATTCAATTATAAAACTTTTTCTTAATATTTTTTATAATTTAATTTTTTGAAAAGATTTTGTTTGGCTACAAAATGAGTGAAAATTAAGGAAATACAGACTCTAATTGTATCTTATAAGTTCTACGAAAGATATTGAACGCGGCTTTTAGACGGTAAAACTTTGTCTTAAGTGGGATCTTAGACTACAAGTAGTTTAATATGTTAGCAATATGATCTATATATTATATATTACATATTATATATTATATGTTATATATTATAAATAATATATTATATATATTATATACTATACATTATATATTATATATTATATACTGTATGTTATATACTGTATATTATATATTATATATTATATATTATATATTATATATTATATATTATATATTATATATTATATATTATTTATTATATATTATATACTATATTTTATATATTATATATTGTATACTATATATTATGGGCCTAATTCATAAAAAATATTTTGGTTTTATAAAAGGTTTATTACTCA
This sequence comes from Tachina lurida, assembly GCA_944452675.1. Taxonomy (NCBI): domain Eukaryota; kingdom Metazoa; phylum Arthropoda; class Insecta; order Diptera; family Tachinidae; genus Tachina; species Tachina lurida. The sequence continues at coordinate 43,482,699 of OX101752.1, forward strand.
AATTTCCATAGAAAATTTGTTTAATAAACCTCTTATAAAACAGAAATATTTTTTATGAATAAGGCAGTATATATTTTATATTATATATTATATATTATACATTATATACGGTATATTATATATTATGTATTATATATTTTATATTGTATACTACATATTATATATTTTATATTATATATTATATATAATATATTTTATGTTATATATTTTATATTTTATATTATATATTTTGTATTGTATACTACATATTATATATTTTATATTATTATATATTATATATTATATAATATATATTATATACTATATTTTATATATAAACTTTAAATTAACCATTTATGAGTTAAACCAGTCCTGTATGAAAATTTAAGAAGTGTAAATTAATCTTGGCGAAGGCTTTTGTCATGAATTCTTTGCTTGAAACACGGTAAAAGTTTTAATCGTAATCGAGCGATTAATGGTTTCGTTTACGATTACGATTAAAAAGTGCGTTTAATAGCGATTTCGATTACGATTATAATCGCTGTGCTAACCTTAGTTTGATTGAAGACAAAACACACAACTTGTAGCTCAAATTGTCATCAACAAAATTAAAACTGTTTAATTAAGGATAACATGGAAGACATTTTCACTAAAATTCTCGTGACCGACGATTTCCCTTAAATTGTCGACTTGAAAACCTAATAAGAGAGGTCAAGTCGTACAAGAATCGTAGATGACAACGTCGTGCCAACTGGAGTACGTGAACTCGTACATACACGGATACACAGACACACACTACAAATTTATAACACCCCTTTTTTTTTGTCGGAAGTTAAAAAGGATATAAGTGGTAATAAATATAACTAAATAAGTTATATTATTTCTAAAAGTCGAGACGAAATAAGTTCAAATTTTTTAAACTCATTTCTTAATGCAATAAATCTCAGGAAAAATTATTAACTGCTAGTTTATAGAAGACAACTAAAACTTGTCGTCTGCCTATTTATATTGAAAACAAAACCAAATTTGAATGCGAAAATGTTAACTTGTAGTCTCTAAACTGGCAAATAGTAATAGAAAAATATTCGCCATTGCAACATATTTGTATAAAAATACAACTGAAAATTTAATTGGTATAAAACAGCCCACATTCAAGCACTCACTCAGTCATTTTAGTACCGATTCTTTTAAAGTAATTGAGCATCACCCATCCATATTATTGTCTATCAGCACAAGTGCTTGTAAGAACACACTTGCAAACGTCTGCAAGTATGTTCTTATATCCATCAGCCAACTAAAAAGTGTGTCAAAGTTTGCATAATTACACTGATATGCAATTAATTTATGACAACTTCTCTTATACTTGATTGTGGTAGTTACACTAACAAGCACAACTACATGCTCGTATTTGTATTTAGAAGGAAGCAAAAACTTAAGCAAAAGTGTTCAGTTTAAACTGCAACATGACGCCAACGATGTGGTTGATGGGGGCATTAGAGAAACGTGTATGATTCTTTTAGAGCATGAAGTGCTGCTGCGGTGGCAAGTGCTTTTGTCTGGAGTACACAAATGCAAATATGGATGAGAATGAAACAATTTGTGAAAAAATATTTTTTAATGATATTCTTATAGAGACAAGTAGCCGGAAAATTGGTAAGAGAAGGAGATTTTGTAAATGTATGCATCTGAATATGATTTTTAAGAACATGCAATAAGATATGTTCTATATATCATTAAAGCTGCTGCAATTAATATGCATTACAATAAATCCAAAAAAAACCATTAATCTTTCCAAAGTCAAAACGAAATGCTAACTTTTGTTTAATATTAAAAGATAATAGAATTTTATGAGCAAATTTAAGTTAAATATAAAAGTTTTTTTATATATTTTTGCCTAACAGCTCTTTCTTTCACTAATCCATACCAGTAGTTTTATCTCTTATATATAATTTTTTTCTTACAATTCGATTTTTTGTTTTATCATCAATAATTTTACTTTGTTTAATGCTACAGCTTAAGTTTTTCCTTGTTTGTTTCCAAAGGATGTTATAAAACATTGTACCAGTGGCAATATGTCAGCATTAAAAAAGATTTTCCTTCCAGCTTATTCCCTTTTCAAGTTTCTGCATTTCAAAGTTTTATAGCAGGAATTTATTGATAGAAAGAATTCTTCTTTTGCAACAAAAACATTGTTTATTCAAAGGATTTCAGTTTTATTTATGATGCAAACAAGGGAAAAGAAATCAAATGTGATGATAAAAGTTTTACGTGGATGACGAGAGCAGTCAGCTAAACTATCGAATGTACGAGTATGTACACAATAATTCATACAGAATTTGAAGATATTTGGCCAAAAGAAAAAAAACTAAGTTTTATTAACGTTTTTATAACACAATTGCTGGGTCGACTAGATATTGCTGTATAGTTCGAAAGGCCATGATTGTCTTAGTTCTATTTCTGATAAGCCGTAAAAAGATTTAGGCATACTACACTGACAGAAAACCACCATCATAATGATGATGTAATTTTACATCACTACTGTAACAAGTGTATTCTATTTTTACACCGTGATGCTTTTTATACTGTTAACGCTTGCATGAATTGATCATCAGTAGCAAGAATAACGTTTGGGCAGTCCATGACATGTGCAGTCCATTAAATTTCTGGTACTTTTACTAACATATAATATGAATGTGAAAGTTTATATGTTTGCATGTTTGTTCCACTAAATAAGTTTTATAAGGCTATAACACGACACAGAAGATCTAATTTCCCCATCGGAGCCGTAATACAAGTATAGTTCGTGCATCACTAACACAAGAAGAAAGACAAGCGGCAATCGAAATGGTGCGGTTAACAATGAGAGATCGTCGAGCGAATTAAATATTTCAACAACGTCAAAATCAATGCGTAAAAAAGGTTCTTCAAGTGATTATTTGAATCGAATAGCTAGCTTTTCATTACGATTGGTTAAATTACCACCATTTCACTTACCACCACAGCCATTGCATTCTTTGCTTCATGTTGAAATACCAGAATCACTTAATTTTTTATCGAACACTCAGTAATATAACGGATGCTTTTTTGGGCAACTAATCAATGATTATCTTAAAATTTGGTGTGTGCTAATCTTAAACCAAAATACACCTTACACTTTACTGACGATAGGTTGGTGGAAAAGGGAACCCCGCATACATTACTGGGGGTATCCCAGCGGGCACCGAAGTGCACCGGGTGTAGCTATTTTTAAATAATTACTTAGGCATTAATTTTTCTCTACTTTTAAAGAATAAGCAATGGAGTATTTTTGACTTTTCAGGAATCGATTACTAACAATATCCGTATGATTAATGAGAAGCTATTTCACTCATGCAAAATTAAAGATCATTTGTAATCTTAGCAAATATTTGATTATTCATTCGATTCATTCCTTCAGTTTAGGTATGTAGTGATTTTTTAGAAAAATGAAGTCAGTCTGGCTAGGTGTTAGAATTTTATTCCTAAAAATTTATATTGAAAAAAAAAAAATATATATATTAATAGAAATTTAGGAAAAGAAAAAATAAATAAAATACAAAAAATTTGATTTACTTAACATCATGAACATGACTACGTATTAACTGAATATGATTAAAAAAGAGAACTTCTTACAATGACAACCCTTTACAAAAATCATTAGAAATTTCCGAATCTTATTGACTTCTTTAGAAGTTCTTTTTTTTTAGCTGAGATGTACTGGAACAGTTATCAGGAAAATATATACTGTAGTTGGTTTCTCCAGACCTGATTTGAACTCCAATTCATGGCGTAGTAGTCTTACGGATGCAGCCACAACAACTTTAAATATTCATAAATACTATCATGAACTAAAATTTTTAGTTCATAACACGAACTTAAAAAAACAAACAACAACAAAAAAGCAAGAACAAGTTACATAACCATTGGCGTAGCTATACTTTTTTTCTAGCAGGGTGTAGGGAGGGGTGGCATTATGATGAAATAAATAATTACATGCAATTTTTAATAATTCTAGGGGGCAACATAATTTTTTAGAGAAGAGGTGGGGGGGGGGGCAATACACCTCCCAGAATAGCCTTTTCATGCCAATACACATAACTGAGCACTGCAATTATGAATCTAGCAAATTATTACCAATACATTTAGACAACATATTACATCCCTACAAACATTTGAAAGATATATTACCCAGAAGATATAAATACGATATCTTATTTTTATCATTTAGAATACAATCATCACTGCAATACTTTTTTGATATTAAAATATTTTCATTTTAGTAAAACTTTTTGAATGAACAGTTCAAAATGTATTGATTATTAATTTTTTCCTTTAACAATAAATAAATAAATAAATAAATTCATAATATCAATATGTTTTAACTATAAGATAAAAAAATATTTAATTTAAAATAAAAACAATCAGAAACTGTTCAAAACATTAGCTCAGGACATTCATTTTTATACTAAACATATGATGACTCCTGTCGTGATAACTTGAATTTAGTTGACCTTGAAAAATTGCTTTAAATTTAAATTAATGTTAGTTTTAGTTCAGGGGTGACTTTACGATATCCTATATTTTTTTCCTTCAGATAATTTAGCAAAATCGTACTTTAGGAGATAAGCTATTTATCTTCCTAAGGATAATCTGGCGATATTATCCCTTTTAGACACATAAAGTTTACTTTGCAAAGTTTTAATTCAGCTCTGTGAAAGACAGAGGGAGGAATACTATATCTTTCTGTCTATCTGCCAGCTGAATTAAGAGTTTGCAAAGTAAAATGTCTCTGTCTAAAAGGGTTTTATCATAAATAATTCTATTAGAAGTATTGCATTCGTATCTCTTCGAAGTATCGCCCTGCCTGCACATCCTATCCCGTAGAAGGAAACTTCCGCAATACAAATATGATTGTTGCCGCAATAATATTTTTCCTCCAAGCAATACGATTTCGTATAATTTTCGTATTACTTTGCTTGTAGGGATATTTTATATTATTTATTATAATATTTATATGTCGATTTAAACTTGGTATTTGTTTTCTTGTTAAACGATATTGAAACTATTTACTTATGTTTCATTTAAATTAAAGACCAACATCGGTTAGATAACATAAGACATTTCTCGGAAAGTTATAGAAGATTTCATAAAAATATCAAGCGTGTCATTAGATATGTAAACCTCAAAGATGACTTTTTTATAAAAAATTATTTTGTTATAAAGGGTTTATAAAACAACTTTGGTACAAAAGAATGTTCTCTAACCCTCTTGTAAATCTAAAATAATTTTCATGAATAAATCTTTTAATCTATCAAGAGACTTTAAGTGAAACTTTGTGGCTAAGTGTGGAATCCTCAAGCTCATAATATACAAGTTGAAGGGTATATTTTACTCTCTTTTTGGAAACGAGCAACAAGTGCTATAGAAGGTTATATTATTTCACAAAAATTCTACACTGAAAGAATTTTCGACATAAATTCTATGAATTTCGACATTAATATAATGAAAAATTCACGTCACGTCAATTCAACGTCACGCTTCGTTGGATTAATGAAATCAGTTTCATCAAAATTATTTTATTGAAAACTTCATCAAATTTATTTAACAGTATAATGAATGCAGTGCTATAACTTCATCGAAACAATAAAATAATTTCATGAAAATAATGAAATAACTTAAAGGTACAGGGGTTTCTTAATAATTGGAAAATATTGTTGTCATAAATCCAATAAAATATTCTTACGAAACCAGAATACCAAGGAAGCAATTCCAATGGAATTCTTCCGCAATATTCATGAAATTTTCATTGTATTTGTGAAATTATCATTAGATTTGTAAAAAAAATTTTAATGAAATTGTTTCATTGGACTATGAAGCAAAATTCTTTCGCTGTACATAAAAGTCTTAAAACCATTTAATATTTAAAATACAAGGTTTTAATATATGCCATGAAATATTCAAGTATGTGCTGACAAATATGTGAAAGTATCTCACAGATGCTGAATTAGATCTCAGTTTGCAGTCCAAAAATTTCACAAAATATCCTCAAAGAAAGAATTCTTTGAAATGACTTGGTTAAGAAACTGTCGTAGTTTAAATGTTGTACATAATTTAAAAATTCTTATCAACTAAGATATTTCCTGAGTTGTTTGGTATTCGTTATATAAAATGTTCCCTGTTGATAGTACAACCTCAAAAAGTGTGCTTAATCGTTTGGTATAAAGCGATTATAAGCCCATTTCAGTTTTGCGCTTAATTAACGCCATACGAATAAAGCAAATTCAATATATTTTATAACAGCATTTACGTTTAGCGGGTGTTAATGTTTGCAATGATTTCCATAATTAAATTATAAAATCGACTTAAGTTCCTAATTACTTATTGACGTTTACACATACATATATACATATCTATGTGTATGTATTCGTATTTTATTTGCCAAGTAGTTCACTTTATTATGCCATATTAGTGTAGATTTTCACGTTCTCAATGAAGTGTTGCATGAAAAACTTGAAATTGAATGCAATTAGAAATAATGTTTAGCTTTATAGTTATAAATGTGCATATCGCTCATTTAGTGCAACAACGTCATAACTTAAAAAAATAAATAAATTGACAGAAAGCGAGTTTAAAGTTTTTAATTTAAAACTTTAATTAATGAAAAAAGGAAATTTTATTTTTCTTTCAAGTCATGAGTATACAAAATATTTGCATGAAATTTTTACGCAACATAAATAACAAAATGAGGATTATTTCTGGATTGCTAACTAAAAAAATTAAATTTTCTAAGTTGTTACATTGTTGTAGTAAAGAAGCGATGTGTATATATGATGTGAATAAAATTTTCATTAATATAGTTGCAAACATTTGTAAACATTTGCCAGTTTTGCTGCAATAAAGCTAATTATTAAAGTTTTCACGAGGAAATCTAGAGGTTATATAAAAAAGTTGTTTATTTGCTTAAAGTATTTACTTGTCTATACTAAGCAAATAGTTAGATTATGGTTTCCGATATATTTCAATATACATATAGAATCAAACATAAAGGGTCGTATGCAAAAAAATTTAACAAAGCAATGTTAAGTAAAGTTGTATTCTAAAAAAATTATTATATCAAAATTTTAAAGTAGTCACCCACTTTAAGTTGATATTTCCAAAATGTGTATTTTGTACCTCAAATATTTTTGTTAATATAGCACATATTGATTCATGTTACATCCGAAAATGAAGCTAGACGCGTTAGCTCTTATTTTAAATTTATTATTTCTGTCATGTTATGGAAAACATCACCAAATTATTCCACTTATTCAAAATACATAGAAAAATGTATAACAAAATATTAAAACAAATAAAATTATACAAAAATGTTTTAGTGGTGTACATATAGTCAAAACGAATCGAAAATAGCTGGATATTCAAATACTCATTTCATTCGAATAAAATAAATTGTGATAATTTTTCCTCAATCATCATATTATTTTTACTTTTACTTCATAGAAATGTTTATCTGTTTTCCTTCCATTTCAGAAGCTCATTTTTTTTTAAATTAGGTTGCTTTAATTCAAGTTAATAAAAATTCATTTAATAAAATAAAAAATTATTTGAATACTCGAATGAAACTGTATTCGATGTTGTACATCATACAGCTGTGAATTGGTTGTTGAACGCGGTGGTGTTACCAGTAATTATTATTAAATCACAAAATAATTAAAGTTGTCTTTTGCATACAATTTCTTAACAAAGCCATGTTAGCCTTAAAGTGCTTGGTAACTACTGCGAACTTTACAGCTCAAGTAAAATATTTTTTTGCATAAGAGGGAAAGTCTTTCGTTTTTATATTTATTATAATTTCTTATTTATATTTTCTTATAGGGCATTTACATGAGCACAAAATCTAGAATATTTTGATTAAAATCTCTAAGAGAATCTATACAGTTTACATCAGCTTTTTTTTGACATTTGTCAAGATTTTTTATCCAAAACAAAACCCATCAACTGATTTGTTTCCAAGGCTACAACCAAACAACTGCATTGTAGCCAATTCACACACTTTTTTAAGCAGACCATAGCTAATCTAATCACCTTTTGTTGTACAGGGTAGTAAAGAATAAATAAAAACATTAGATTTTGATTAGATTTCCTACAAATCTACTGAAATTGTTTTGTATGCAAAATCTGGAAAAAAAACAGCTTGTTTTAGATCAAAATCTCGAAAGTACTAGATTTCGAGAGAGTGCAAATGCACTTTTAGCTTTTTAAAGAAAAGCCATACATAAAAAATTGGAAACGGTTGTATTTTATGGTGCTCAATATTAACACTCAAGTTCCATACCTAAATAAAAGCGTCATAGTTGTCATGAGCAGTAAGACGCCATTTACATTGTCTCGCAATCTAGTACTTTCGAGATTTCGAGCTAAATCAAGCTGTGTTTTTTTTTCAGATTTCCCATATAAAACGAAATCTAATTTTTCAGTAGATTTGTGGGAAATCTAATAAAAATCTAATGTTTTTATTTATTCTTTACTACGCTGTACAACAAAAGGTGAGTGAATTAGCTCGGTCTGCTTAACAAAGTGTGTGAATTGGCAACAATGCAGTTGTTTGGTTGTAGTTTTGGAAACAAATCAGTTGATGGGTTTTGTTTTGGATAAAAAAAATCTTGATACATGCCAAAAAAAAAGCTGGTGTAAACGCTATAGATTTTCATAAAGATTTTAATCAAAATATGCTAGATTTTGTGCTATAATACTATTTTATTTGGTTTAATAAAACTCATAAAATATCCCAAAAATAGCTTAAGTGTCATTACATTTTAACAATAAGAAAATAAGTTTTTTATCAGCTAAATTCACTATTTAACATTCTTTTAATAATGGATTTTCAAAGGGTTGCTTCCTCTTTGTCTTCGAATCTGAATCTTTGAGAGCTTAGACACGCTTGCCACTTTTATTTAGGTATATTTGTTAGCATGGCATGAAAATAGAAGTTACTTCCACTCTCTCTTTGTTTTGAAAAATAAGGATTTTTGAAGTTTGTTGCTTGAGAGAAATAAAAAAAATTTCCCATACAATAAAAAGATTTTATGCCCTAATTCTGTTCGACGATTGTATCGTCTTGTCTATAGACGAAAAAAGGCGCAGTTGTAATTCTTTAAAACAATTATTATTTATTGTCTATGCTAGAAGGTTCGTGTATTTGCTATATGATTTTGTTCCAAACATTCTACCCAACAAATATCTTTTTTTATATATTTTTCAAACTTATGTATAATACTTTAATTTAATTTTTATGTTTTAAAAACATGTTAATAATATTTGTATTTTTCATTATCAAAGACAAGAAGCATTTTTGAAGAAAATAATTTAGAGAATTCAAAAGCAGGAACTCAAAAGTATTTTAAAACAAAAACCTCCTAAGTCTTCTTCTTATTATTATTGCCTCCTAAATACAACAAACAATAACACTTCTATTGTTATTAAGAAATATAATGCATTTCATTACAAATTTTTATTAATAATAATTTAATGAATAATTTGTGAAGGATTCACTATACCGTACAATTAGATACCCCACCTGTTGAATTTGCAATGAAAAGCAAATTATCTGATTAATGTGTATACTTGTATCTTGCATAGTTCTATTACCTTGTGAAGCCCTCCTTACTGCGTTAGTTGTAAAACAAGTGTATTAATTATTTCACATGCATGTGTTGGCAGTAAAATGTATTTTGTGGTTTTCTCTTAATAAGTACTAATTTACTCATACTTATTGATAGGTATTGAATTTTGGTTTGCTGCTGCATCTGTATAAGAATATATATGTATGCATGTAAGTATGTACTTGCACGTTTGCATATCTTGATGTGAAACATAATGATCGATGTACAGTCTAAGCAAATAACTATTATTACTACACTAACAAACCACACAACTGCTTTATCGTACAAACAAATTTATTACAAATTATCGTCAAGAAATATTGGGTCTTATTACGAGTGTCGTATTACGACTTCGACTACGACGATTATGTAATAGACTAAAGAACTTTGCAATATTTTTTCCTTCATTTTGTAATAAGGCCCATTGACTTACTTATAAAAATTGCTAATTCACAAATAAGTAGGAGTGCCATATTCGACTATACAAAATTGTACGAGTATATACCCTTCACTAGTCTGTAAATGTTAAAAGTTACATGCCTATATACTAGTGTAAAAATAGTTTGAAGACTCGTACAACTTTTTTTCATTTGAACAAAAATTGTCAATTTAGGGTAAAAAATTATTGAAATAATTTTTATAAAATACTAGCTACAGCCGGAGTGCTTCGCTACCCCAATCAACTTAAAAATTTACCCCGATCGTCTTCTAAATTTCATTTACATCGATTTGAAATTGTTAAAGGAGCAGAAATAAGGTACATAGACTATGTCTTCTTCTTCTATGCTTTAAATTTCATTAAAATCCATTTCAACCTGGCCCCTTGCTCATCTTACTTTCGAGAAGGTATATAGAGTATGTCTCCTTCTAAACGAAGGGGTATCTATATTTTAAATTTCACTAATATCGGGTTGAGACTCAGAAAAATGTCCCCCCACTTCCTCGTGGTCCTACTTTAAAAGATATCTATGGTCATTTTGTGACTTTCTAGACGCAGATTTATGTTTTGAATTTCATCAAAATCGGTTGCAATGTTTCGGAGGGGCAGAAATTTCCTCCTTTTTGCCCTTCTGGTTGTAGTTTTGAAAATGTGCAAAGCTCATGTAAGTTTTTAGATGCAAATCTATCTATGTTCTACATTTTATTACAATCGGTTTGAACGTTACAAAGCGCAGAAATCTCCCCCTATGGCGCTCCTTTTGCTTGTTTTAAAAATTTAAATAGTTTCTGTGGCTCTTTAGACGCAGATCTATTTATGTTCTAAATTGTATTAAAATCGGTTTGAACGTTTCGCAGGGACAGATATTTTCCCCTTAATGCCCTCCGTAGTCTAGTTTTGAAAATGTACAGAGCCTATTTAAGCTCTTATATGTGACTTTTTAAACGCAGATCTATCTTTGTTCTAAATTTCATTACAATCGGTTTGAGGGGCAGACTTTTTCCCCCTATCGCCCTCCATTTCCTAGTTTTAAAAATTAAGATAGCCTCTGTGACTCTTTAGATGTAGATCTATCTATGTTCTAAACTTTATTAAAATCGGTTTGAAGGTTTTAGAGGAGCCCTCCCGGTTGAACGGGATAAAAAGTATCTTCTGTCCGTCTCCTGGTTCTAAGCTACCTCTCCACCAATTTTCAGCCAAATCGGGTTCATCCGTTCTTGAGTTATAAATAGTGTAACTAACACCACTTTCTTTCATATTTGAATAATTTCCTCAATTACTTTGAATAAAAAATATTTTACATGAAATAACTTTTTAAGTTAATACGAATAGGATGTTAAGCAATCAACAGGGAAACCCCGAATATGCGATTGCATGTTTTTTCTTGTGTGACGTCTTAATGCGGAGATAAAATACTTATCCATTTCAGAACTTTTTCTGAATTTTGACATTAATTTGTTAGTGCATGTTTTTGCATATTTTACCCTTTAGAGCATGTTTTTGCATATGTCAGTCTTACACGCATATTTCAGTCTTACACACATATTTAAAGCATTTTTTTTTTTCTATTTATAGAGCATATTTGACGCCTTTGGGGCATATACTGATATCTTATAGAAGTTTTTTTTTTAATTTTAATATGCTTGGTCAAATATGTTGGCAAAATTTTAAATTTTTCTTTTACCCCGTCTAATTCTGATTTCCAATGTTTTATGTAATGCATAGTGTATATATTTGGCTTATTTATTAGGTCATACTATATAAGGTATTGATAAACGCAGTTGCTTTAAAAAAAACCAACCACTCCACAATTATTGCACTTTTGACGATTCAATAAAAAAATATTGGTTTTTGCTCCTTGTGACGGGCGTAGCTCTGATTACATCAGTAGAAGTTGAAAGAAAATTTTTAATACATAAAAGAATATTTCCATGTGACAGGCAACGATTCTTATTTTAAAATCTAAGTGAATATTTATCCAAAATTTGATTCCAAATTTTCAATTCTGATATATTTTGAAGTTGAAGTTAAATTGTATGTATTTCTTCATTAAATTTTTTTATTGTTTTTTATTTATTTTATTTTTGTGTTATTTTATATGCAAATATTATTGAAGTATTGGATTAAAAATATATTTTTTTTTTCAAATAAATCAATTTATATTATTTTTAAGAGCATATTTTTAAGTTTTAGAACATATTTTGAAGTTGTTAGTGCATATTGAACATAAAACACTTTTCTTAGAGCATATTTTTGGTATCCCTGTTAATCAAATTACTTCAAATGAGATGTATGCTAGAAAGTCTGAGTTGCAGACGTATTAAAAGAATAAATCTTATTTGTTAATCTCCTGGCACATCATGTACTATAGGAAAGAACTGGGCTAATAAAACATCTTGCAGATATATTTTAATATATACTTTCAATATTTCTACTATATTTGTGCTGATTACTTGTCATAAAGCGTGACTCTATTTTTTCTGCTTCCGCAAATGATAATTTGTTGCCACAAAATTCAAAATTTACGAACCACAAAAAAAAATTCTTAACACTATTTCGTTAAATGACTGATTATGAAAATAAATAACCTCCAAAATGTCATTTATTTATTAAAGACACAAACCACAAACCACAAAGCGTGTATTAACGCGCTATTCACAGTTAACTTGTAGATTTTATGTTTGCTATAGTGACGTATGATTGATATTATATTTCATTTTACATAACATTACGTATACTTAGCTTAATCTATTCCAGTGATCAGCTTAAAAGTAGCACAGCACTAATGCATGTTTAGTGCTCCACTGTAAAAAATTGCTCTTGCAAATGTTTAATTGAGTAAATCAAAAATATATTTATGGGTTCAGTTTTTATACATGAACGTTTGTCGGGGGTTAAAAATAAACATTAACAAAAGTATAGGGACAAATGTATGTAAAAGTATTTTAAATAAAACTTAAAAAAATTTTGCATATGCATACATATGTATGCAAAGAAATATACATACATTTCGTACACTAAATCATAAACAGTCACAACTCAATAAATTCCAAATGTTCAGGAGTGGCAAAAAAATTGTTTAAGAAGACTTTTTGCTTTCCATGAAAAAACAAAACTAATTTTCATAATTTTGAGTTGCGACTGCTTATGATTTACTGTACGTAATGTATATACATATACAGTGGAATCTTCCTTAACCGACACTTCCTGTAGGCGGACACCCCCTTTAGACGGACACTTTCGACAGGTCCCGACAGCGCTCCATAAGAAAAGCATTGCAATCGCTCCCCCTTGAACGGACTATCTCATCAGCGGACGCGGACATCCGCTTGACGAAAAAAAATTCTCTTGAACGGACATTTCGTGTGTTTTTCCGATTTTTTTTTATCATGTCATAATTTACAAATAAGCTGGCCAAGACTCGATTTGCTCGCCTTAATAACAAGGCTCGGTTTGTCATATTTACTGTCTCACTTAAGTAATGTGTTTAATTAAACTGACTTAGAGCTAGTTTTTCACATAAAGATAAACTCTACTTGTCAGTTAACTGTAGTTTAAACTTAAAATTTTGTTTTTCAGATAAAGGTTATCTGGTTAATAATCTAGGTTTAACCGAACAACATTGCTCAGTTAACTCAAGTTAGAACTGTCAAATGATAAATATACATACATATGTACACATGTATAAAATAAATACTACGCAATTGAAAAAAAACAGTTTTACTGACAAGTTTAATAAATAAATACAATCATACATAAATAAAATGGATGTTTCTTATGGCGACGAAGATTTTAGTGATTATGAAACCTATAGCTTGGTTAGGATAATTGTTGGTAAAATAAGGAAGATAAAAACACGCCACAATTATTTTTATGTTTGTAATGAATTGGAATTCTTTCAAATATTTCATTGGATTTAAAATTTGATGTTCTTTTGTAGGTTATTTTTGGAGCGTCACTATTTTTAAGTCCATATTATTTTTTTTAAATTCTTAAAAATTTCAGAAAACACTTATTGAAGTTTTTTTAATATAAATTTTAAGAATTGTCATATCGCTTTTTAAGTGTTGCCTTATTTACATAAAATATTTTCAAGAATTCCATATCTATATTGAAAACAAAGTATGGCATTTCTAGCTAAATTAATCCATCACTGAAAAACAGCATGGGAGGTTAAAACCCGTTTAACTTTGTTTCTTGGTTAAGTCAAACGTATGTTAAACTAGGTTTAACTAACTAGTAAAAAACTAGCCCTTAGCGTCTACATGTGCGATTAACTTTGATACAACATGAGAGTAGAGAACGTCGGCAGGATAAGAAAAATAAAATGTCGATATTTTTCTTCATCTTATAAGATTTTATTTATGCAAATGCCCATCAAGTTAACAACAATTGCTTTTTCATAATTCGTTATTTTATTTTTAATTTTTCCCACAAATTTTAATCTATAAATCAATTAAACACACTTAAATATGTATATCAAATCACAGAAATTTATTTAAAAAAAAACATCTCTTTTAATTTACACTAATATATGTTCATGTATGTGTGTTTTTTGATAGTTCATCTTATAAGATTGTTGTTATAGCATTTCTTGTAACATCGATCTCATAAAAATTCTTATAACATTGAGATAACACTAATTTGAAGTCAAGACGTAACATAATTATATCTGCGATTGAACTTGACAATCTCATGTTATATATTCACCACTTGACTTACATTTTCAAAATGTTATTGTCAAGACCAAAACTCGCCAAACTAGAATATTCCCCATATCTATTGAAATAACAGTCATTAAGCAGCTCTGTTTCGGAGAACATCTCTCGCGTCATCGTAATTATTTCTTAAGTGCGGTCAGGCTTGTGTGTGTTGTTTGGCCTTCGAGAGTTTAACAGCCACGTTGCTACTTCCTATGTGAAGGCATAGCTTGTGTACAGTCAGTCACAAAACGTTTTTAAAATACTGTTAATAACATCTTGGGCATATGGTCTAGTTACTCCGCCCATATTCGTGCAGCACCAAACAATGCAAATTTACTTTGTATATTATGTTACCATAAATAAATAAAATCTTTTGAAATAGTATAATATAGTATATAAAAATTAGTGCTTATTTACATTTTAATGATTTTTTGTTATTAAACTTGATTGACTTGTTTAGTTTTTTAATAAAAGTATTTAAAAAACTAACCATCTTAGGAACATTTAACTTATTTAAATTTGTAGTTTTCTTCTTGACCAGACAGACAGTCCCCCTATACGGACACATTTCAATGGTCCCTTCCTTGTCCGCTCAAGAGAGATTCCACTGTTAGTTTTTTTTTTAACATTGTTATGTTGGTGGTATGATTACTGCATATGTATGTATGTTTCTGTATGTTTCTGACAGTAACACCATGCTTATTACTTTTACGGAGTAAAGAAAAACACGAAATATTGATCTTACACAAGCATTTCAGAGAAAATCTGCAATTTGGCAGTGAAACTTTGGAAATCTCACTGTATAATTTTTGTAATAAAAAATCAGAAAAATCCAAAGAAATCTGCAAATCTGGCAACAGTGCTGCAGATACGAGTACATTTATGTATGCACTGGCTTAAAGGATATCAATTGTCTATATATAATTGTCTGTATATTACATTAGGATTTCAATACGTTCCGTTGCTTGTTTTAGAACATTCATGTCTGCGATCGTCATTAAACCTAAATCAAAAATTAATTCCGATATTGATTTAGCGTCTTTATGTCTATCACATTGTTTAAGCACTTAAGTTCTCATGCATGCTCACAAGTATTATTTCTCCAAAGTCTTGCTGATATATAATGTTTGCACTATGTGTATTTATACATATAAAATTAATAACGTTTTGCTCATATATTTACCTGATACACTTCTCAGTATGAAATGCCTCGCAGGTCTTCAATTATTTAGTTCGCATAATTATACGATTGATATTCTATGAAATTTGAACTAATTGTAAAATATGCATGTGTGTGTGTGTGTTGATCCTTATAAATGTGTTTAATCATTATGTGTTATTGTTTACTAACACATGCACTATTGTCTACATAAATTTGAGAATTGGGGCCTTAAAGTGTGTGCGTGTGTGTAGAAATCGGTATGTGTGCATAAGTAATGAGCATTATAAATAACAATAAACTGATAATTTCTAGGAAATATTTATGTCTATCTATATACATATATTAATGAGCACCTTTTGTATGTACAGTGTATTATATAAGTAAATGTGATGTTTTGAATAACGTTTTAGGTCAGCAGACATATTAGATGAAGACAATAGCACATATCTTGCTTCTATAGGTTATCGTATTAAATAAAAAAAAAACAATTCCTGGTTAATCTTAATATAAAAACAATGGCGCAAGGTCATAGACAAAACAAAGTATACTTTAACCGCCCTATGTATAAGCAAAAATTGGCATGAGGTTATCACAAGTGACGAAATTGAATTAGGTGTTAATTTGACATTAAAAATGGTTGCATTACCTAATTTTAACCCACCTCTAAGTCCTAGCATGATTTTTAATGTGAAGTTTCATGGCAAAACTCTTTATGATAATGTTCAATTTTGCCACTTATGCTAACTTCATGCCAATTTTCGCTTATACATAGGTCCGTAAGAGTTTAGCACCAGTATTTTTTATTTTTTTTTAATTTATTTCCTTATGAACACTATTAAGCAATTAAATGATTCAGTTAATTGAAAAATTTTAGGGATGCTTATATACTTATGTGGCCGGCTGTAGGTGGAAGTACAACTCATAGAAGTTGTGTTTGTTTTAATTAATTAAACATTTGTATCCATGAAATTTAATAACACAAAGGCTATATATTTTACAGTTATGTAAGATAAGGAAAACCAAACGTAAAACTAATTAAGTATATTAAGAAAATGTTAATTAAAAACTTATACTCGTACTGTTGGCCTTGTTTAATAAAATAGTGTTATAAGTTTTGCTCAAATACTGTCACAAACTTACGAAACATTTACAAGACAATATAAACAAAGAACTCTATTCGCCGCTGGAAATTTCAATATCCATCATATCGTCCCTAACATGTCAAACTATCCAATAGGCAAAATTAGCTTTTTAGATTCGTTACCTTGGTACCATAACTTCTAGGATATGGCTCGTTCCAAAATGCTGAAATACTCATAGACGATAGATAACTCAATAAGAAATATTTTAAGCCTAAAATTTTTAGGAATACGTCGACCTTAACCCTAAATTGGTATACTTAAATTTACTCCTTTATGGGTAAACTTCGTCGAATCAACGAGTATCACATTTACATTGCTATAATTACATAACTATGCATATTTTTTAATAAAGGTAAATTAAGTTTGTTATCTTAACTGTTTCAAATAATAATTATAAGTATTTTAGTAAATTTTTGATTTAGTAAATATCCTTTTTTGTAAATAAAAATTTACATAAAATTTGTCTTTGATTCACAGGTATTGTTAATAAAAGGAATTTAAATTCAACTCTTTTTATTTTAAATACATATTACATATTTTTTCTTTAAAAAAAAAGTACTTCAAAAAAATTAAAAACAAATAAGGTAACTAATTTTGCAATAAATTTAAAATGAAATGCTAGATTCAATATTATGCTAGCTACATATGCCTTTTTGGCTAAAATTCTTGTCCTAATGCCGGCCGTACACTACACAAATTCAGTGCTCAAGTCTGGCACTGCGTAAACTAAGCTTGTCACACACACTATACAAGTAAATTGTGCTTATTTTATTTTAATTCGCCATAATGCTGGTGATTCTTTGTATAATTGTAGGAACTCTGTCCAGAATATTTGTTTTGCGCTCATATCTTGTTGTGAAGTCTTAACAAATCACGAAACAACTGAGCGCTTGCAACATACACTACACATGTTCACTGTACAGTTTTCAGTTTGAGCAAATATCAGAATTGTTTTGATATTTAGTCAGCTCACTGCGTAAATGACACAACCATCCCCAGACACTACACAAATGCACTGTGCAGTGCCAGGCTTGTGCAGTGAACTTGTGTAGTGTATGGCCGGCATAAGACGTTTTTATATGGACAAAGCTTACAATCGCTTCTTTTTTCGCAAGTTGTATAATTTTTTGATACGAGTTGATATTTCTTTTTATATTAATTTTTAATGCAGGAACTGCGTGTCTTTTTGTTGCTTGGTCCCCTACGAGATCACAACAAAGTGTTTTGCTAATTCTCGACCAGGTAAAGGGTTTTTTATTTTCGAAAATATGATGAAAAAATATGTTTATTTGTCATATTAAATATTTGCTGTAAAATCTAAACAATAAATAAAAAAAAAATTACGTATGAAAAAACTTGGTAAATGGTAAACTTCGTCGAAGCAAGTTGCAGAAATGTAATGAAAAAAATAGCTATTCAACAACGAACAGTAATGAATGACCACACACAACGAGATAAGACTATTGACAAGAGCTGTAGAGCAAATTTTAGCGTTACGTGTACAGATACAAAAGATAACATACAAATAAAAACAGTGTTAGTCATATCGACGAATGTATACCAATCTAGGGTTAAATTCACAATTGACGACTCCTCTGAAAAGTACAAATTTGCATATTAGATAGTTGGACATGGTAGGGACGATATGCTAAGACACATTTTTCAGTAAATATTTTCGATATCCCAGGTATTGATTTTCCAAAGCGAATTGAGGCGGGTTTTTTAAATAAGGGAATTTTTTTTAAAGTGCATAAGCTTGCACCAGCTGAGTATGCGTCGTATAATAGTTCAATTATAATATCGAGCTTACATATGTGCCGAAATAGCTTAAGCGACATATAAAAATTAAGCTCGAAAATTATGCCGCTTTAGCTTTTTTGGCGGTTTTGGCACCATATATTGTATTCTTGTTATTGGTAATTAACCCCCGACCAAAAAAAGGGGGTGTTATAAGTTTGTAGTGTGTTTCTGTGTATCTGTGTGTCTGTACAGACCAAACGGCTAAACCGATTTTGATTTATTTTTTTCCTGTTTAAAAGGTAACTTGATCGAGAAGATTCTAATCTATATTTTAAGAAAATTGGTCTATCCTTTTACAAGATATCACATCTTATCTAGATATTATCGAGGTTCTTTAAAAAATTTTTAATTTTTGTTATTATCACAAAGAGTGTGTTTTAAATATACGAGCGAATTTTATATTTATTTCTTTATTTAAAACATATTATACAAAATAAATTCCCAGAATGCGCTAGCACAAAAATGTTCGGAGTAACTAGACCATATGCCCATGATGTTATTAACGGTATTCTTAAAAATGTTTTTAATGACTGACTTAACACGACATAACTATGCCTAAACATAGGAAGTGGAAACGTTTCTGTCATCGAAATTCCACAAAAGAACTGCCAGCCCTTACCAGTGCGGCGAAGACTTTTGTTGCCCAGACTTTTTGAAGCATAATCTTTTCAAATATTTAAGAAAAAATACACTCCTTTCAAAACTCTTTGAGAAACTTAAATCAAATTACCGCTTCTTAACTAATTTGCTGTAGGATAATGGCCAAAGTCCTTTTTATTGTATAAAAATACTCACGGCCTAAAAATAAATTTCTTTGAAAATAACTCTTCTAACATTTTAAGATTGTGATCTATTTTATATGACATGAAAATTCGAAGAAAATTTCAGTGCTAAAAGTCGATTCTTGTGCTTATTATAGGCATTATGAATTTTGCAGGAACCTGTTGCATAATGCCAGTAATTCTTTTTGATTTACTACAAGGCAGCTGACGTTTAACTTAAGTGGCTGGCTTTTTAATGAACGATGTGATTAAATTTGGAATATATTTCTATATTTGAATTTTATTTTTATTTCATTGTCTGCTCTCTCCATATTCTGTCCCGATAATTTTATTATTTCTTTTTGTAATGATTCAGCATTATTTTTTTTAGCAATCGGAAGCTCTTGATGTTCTTGGCATGAAAATTCAGTGTGATATTCGTTGCACTGAACACATTTTTCAGGTCACAAAAGAAGCATTCAAGGGCCTAGGATTTTTAAAAGCGGTGCAAGCACTACTTCATCCCATCTGATCTTCTTACTATTTATACCACTTATATCGAACCGAAAATGGAATACAACTCTCATGTATGGGCCGGCGTTTTAATTTCTATTTTGGGGTTGCTCGACCACGTACAGGAGAGGGCGGAGAAGCTTATTGGTGACAGTAGGGTATCCAATTCTATTGACTCATTAGAGCCCCCAGGGGAGTCTAGGGGTAATGTGGCTTTTTCCATTGACGTACCTTTGGTACATTATCCATAGACCTTATGTGTTACTACCCGATCTCTGGCAACACAGGAAAGAATGTGCACATATTTATAAAAGGAAGACAGGTGTCTTGTTGTTAATTAGGTGCAGCGTCACCTTGAACTGCCCTTGGGTTCAAAAGTCCTTGTGGTAAAACTTCGAGGTCTCACCAGGGGCTACTTCAGGTTCCACGGGTGCCGGTTGCCCGACAGTCGAGCTGTTCTGAAGTTTTGAGTGTATGTAGCAGTCGTCAGGATCCTTTGCTAAAACGCCGAGTTCGTCCTACCCCACGGGGTTTAAAGGATGATTTTGGTGTGTGTGGAGTAGGCAATGGATTTTTGGCGACAAAGGCATGCTTTACTTTCGGATGAGTGGTTGAGCTGTGCCGGCAATGGTTGAGGAATTCTCTTGGGGACCTCGCTATAAGTGTATACACAACACCTTAGCGTGGAAGCCAGAGAATTATCGTGGTGGCTGTGGTTGCTACCAAAAACGCTGGGAGAATAGTCTTGGCTTCCCAGTGTTAAATCAATGCTAGTGGTTGGTATGACGCGGTCAGCCAGACACTATTCTAGGTGCTGTTGCCAATCAACAGAAGCTGTTATGGGCACGGACATAGCAGCAGAGTTTAGATAGCTTAAATTACCTCAGCAAGGTAATTAAATATAGTTCAGGGATAACTATATATAAGGATTGCAACCTATGTGCCTTTGTGGAGTGAACATAGGTGCATTCCTAAGAGGGTACATGGGGGCGTTGGTCTGGTGTCTAACTCACACCCGGTGCTTTGGCACCCGTGACATAAGGCCGTAAAGGCACGTGCTCACGGAAAGCTATTGCACATCTGACTCATTGGAGCATCGAGGCCATCGGGGGTGCATTTCCTTGTTCTATCGTTACTACAATGGAATGTGTTCTAATGAAATTAGGGAACTTGTTCCTGAAACCCGAACATTTTTACGCACAACATGAGCTTCATTCAGGGCACATCCTTTTGTGGTCGATTGCCCACAATAGCACTACGCATTACAGAGATAATTCCTTTTTTAGCCGAACTATTCGTATGTGGAATAAACTACCTGCGGAAGTGTTTCCTGTCACTTTCAACGTGGGAAAGTTTAAATTGAACGTCCACAGACACTACTTTCTCTATCCTCCTCTCCATAGCCTATTTTCCTAGTTCTAGCACAATGCATTGCATAAGTAGGGGTTAGCACCTGAATGCTGGTCCTATCTAAAAAAAAATAATGTCATCAATTCTTGTCTGGCCCTCTCTCTCCTTAAAGCTAAAGGCAGTTCATAATATTTATTCAGTTAATTCGTTTATTACTTTTTTTTGTTTTTGATATCTATTAAAAAAGCAGCATTTCAGCATCTGCAATGAATCACATGTTTCCCAAATCAACTCAAATATCACTCAGTACCAGAATGAAAACATTTGATTTCGTTCAAAGTTTCAGCTTTAAATCACATAATTTAGCGCCAGCCTGAATGGGCTTTAATTCATTAATTTTATTTATTATTCATTAAAATATTTTAAAGATTTAAAGATAAAATTATAACTAACATTTGCTATTTTATTTTTGTTTGCAATAAATATATTAAATGTTTTATAATTTCGACATTCATTTTATTCATAATACCCCTGGCTTTATCGAACAATTAAATTCCATTTAAGATATTTCAACTCAAATTGAAAAGAGGTCATTTGAATACAAAACATTTTCTCTTTTCTTCTTCTCCAATAGTTATTTTCATCGAAAACTTTTTTTTTTAACTTAAGACCATAAACTTTAT
The DNA here is from genome assembly GCA_944452675.1 of Tachina lurida. Lineage (NCBI taxonomy): Eukaryota > Metazoa > Arthropoda > Insecta > Diptera > Tachinidae > Tachina > Tachina lurida. Next base: position 43,504,908 of record OX101752.1, read on the forward strand.
TCGTCTGTAGTAGTTGCTTTAAGATGTGAACTGAAATGAAGAGAATTGGCAAGAGTATAAAAAAAGGAAAAAAGTTCCTTTTCTTGTTAATTTGCTTTCTATTCCTTTTTATTTCGTTTCCACTTAACTTTCTTCGAAAAGTTTAAAATCACATTTAAAACAACTGCACAATAACTATCGATAAAATCATGACGATATTGGAATTTTATTTCTTGTTCTTGCCTTCTTATCCTCTATTATGTTTTGTGTGTGTGTGTGTGTGTGTGTTTTTTTTTGTTTCTTTCTCATATATGTTCTCTGTGTGATTTTCATCCAAAGTATTCTTGAAAATAAAAGCCACACAGAAAATACTTTAGTTTACCATAAATTGCAGCTGTGTGTAACATTGGTGGCGGTATGGTTGGCTTGCCGTTGCTGTTGCTGTTGCTGTTAAGGAAGGAAGCACGGAAAGGAAAATACACAACATCATCAGGAAAACTATAACAAACACAAAGTATACAATTTAAGGATACAGCTATGCACACACCAACTAATATGTGCATACATATATGAACTTATGTATGTACATTAATAACATACTCGTATACATACATACATATGTATGTATGTATGTAAGTATAGAAATGAACTCAATTTCATGCACATACGAGACCTATTGTTTGAATGTTTAAACTAGTGAACACACACAGCAATACACCCCCGAATCAAAAACAAACTCTAATGCAAACATTCGAACAACATTAACAGCAGCAACATAGCCAACAGCAGCAGCGCCAGCAAAAGGTGTTAAAACAATTAACTGTTGGCATGTTTAACTTTAAGGTTTTTATGGTTTTCTATACGGTTGTCGTTCTATTTCAAGCAGATTGTTTTCTTTTTTTTTTCAATTATATATTGTGCCGTTTCTATTTTTTTTTTCTTGCAGATTGTCGTTAACAATGAGTGCTGCTGCATATGTGTCGTAGTACCTGTACTCGCATGATGTCACAAGTGCAGTTAAATACTCATAACAAAAAAATCCCTGTATAATTTTTTTATTTCATTTTTGTGTATGACACTCTTGCATTTAACTTAACGTGCGCACAATCACAAAAAATAAAGCACTACCAGCTTAATGCAAAACTGTTACAAGCATACAAAAGGAAATGGAAACTCATTTAAAAGTCAGGTAACGTAGGAGTTGTGGGCACATTTTTTTTGAAGGATTTATTTTCTATTAAATTAAATAAATTTTTGGAATCGTCTAATTTTAAACTATTTGATAATAAACTTATGTACATATGAAAAGCAGGAGAAGACGTAAAAGCCATTTACAAATACTGCTGCAAATAAAAACATGGGATAGATAAATAGAACTAGATATAGGAAGCATAAGTTAAGTAATTTCGTTCCTTCATTATACATTATTCTGCCTTATCGTGGTTGGCGTATTTTAAATACGACTACGACTGTTTGGTAATAGATTAAAGAAGACTTCAACAGTTTTTCTTTAATCTATTACCAAACAGTCGTAGTCGTTTTTGAAATACGCCAACCACGATAAGTAGAATTATATAATCCCTGCCGTCATTGCATAAAATTTTAGCCTAACTTTAATTGAAGAATGTTGAAATTTAAATATTTTTTACTATTTTAAATCTCATTGGAGTCATATTTATGACAGAGTACTAAGATCTTCAGTGTTTTTGTGTACAAGCTCATTTATATGCATATACATACATACGCATATATATATATATATATATATATATATATATATATATACTAGCTGACCCCTGTCCGCGTTGCTGGCCCTAAGCAAACATTAGTGTTGTATATGGCATTGGTGGTACAATATGAAAATTGGATTTTGCCCACGAATAAACTAAATATTGCGCCATCTGCCGGACGAACTTCAAACTACACAGAAACACTCCTAACGCCCCATAGAGCATATATATAAAGTTTGGTCTAAATCGGTGCAGTAGTTCTTGAGTTACGGTGCAAAATCACAAAAAAAAACTAAATATGGCGCCATCTGTCGGACGAACTTCAAACTAAACAGAAACACTACTAACGCCCTTTAGAGCATGTATATGAAGTTTGGTCAAAATCGGTTCAGTAGTTCTTGAGTTACGGTGCAAAAACACAAAAATAATAAATACTGCGCCATCTGTCGGACGAACTTCAAACTACACAGAAACGCTCCTTACGCCCCATAGAGCATGTATATAAAGTTTGGTCTAAATCGGTGCAGTAGTTCTTGAGTTACGGTGCAAAAACACAAAAAAACTAAATATGGCGCCATCTGTCGATTTTCCTAAAATTTAGAATACCATTTTACATCTTTTAAGTTAGTCAAATTTCATCAACTAATCAGGAGTAATTCATTTCCTAAAATTTATTTTTTGATTCAAGACGAAATTGACTAGTCCTTAGTATAAAATTTCCTTCAGTTTATAACCATTTTCCTACTCATAGTAAATATTTCCTTTAAGTCAGTAAACATTTCCTTAAATGAAAGAAATTTTTTGTATATTTTTATGAACTATTTTTGAGGATATGAACTTTTAATTTTTTACTCATATTAAGTAATTTTTACTAGATATGTGTAAAAATTTACTTAAACTTAGAAAAAATTACTTAAACTTAGAAATTTTTTTACTTGAATTTAGGAAAAAAAATTTCTTAATAGTAGTATATGTCTTTTTTTGAGTGTATTTAGGTCTTAAAAAATTGTACGTTACAGAGAGAATTTCGCTATAGGGAAGTTCGTTATAGGGAGATCAAAATTTATGAAAATACTCACAAAAATGTTGTGTTCACGAATTTTATTTGTTATAGAGAAGATTTCGTTATAGAGAAATTCGTTATAGAGAAGTTCGACTGTATATATACACACAAAAAAATTCATAGGTAATATTTCTTAAAATTATGGTATAATTTTAACTAAGTGAAAGGGTAGAATGGCATTTACAAAGTTTTTTTAGTTTAAACTCTTTAACGACTAGGTAAAGTCATATTTTTATTTTCAGTGAATTATCTAAATAGCAAAGTAAATGTATACACATGTAATGGGGCAAATTATCATTGATTTTAGTTGAATTAACTATTTATAATTCGATAATTGCCATGGTTTTTGGTAGATTTGGCTATCTTCGCTTTATCGAATAGCAATTAAAGACTTTTTGCATTTCTTAATAAATTATTATTTTTTATTAAATTTTCTAACTACATATGTATATAAATGATGAGCTGAAATTTTCAGAATAGTGTGTAGACATAGCATCATACTAGTGTGATAGGGGAAGTTCGTGTTTATTAGTTTGGCTCGACGGTTTTAAAAAAAATTTTATATTTTGTGTTTGAGAAACAGTTGATGACATCAGCCGGAACCATAATTTAATGAACGACGGCCAATGGTAGAGACTGCTGCTGTTCTAAGGGAATGGAGTAGTGCGTGTTGCTATAAACATAATTCAGATCCAAGTCGCCAGATGAAGCTTTTGTGGTGTAATCGTATGTGCCATAGTGCAAAGGTTGCTGCTGACAGTTGATTGTTCCTGATTGACGGCATCGTGGACTATAGGCAGATCAGCGAATGAGTAGCAAGAGTCACCTACCCCGGCAGTTTGTTGCAAAAAATTATAATGATTTTTGCCGTCTTGATGTGCAAATGATGTCGTGTCCTCTAGGTTTATATGAGAGATTTAGCCAATTTCTTTTCATTTATGGTATTTGTAGGCACTTGAAGCTGTTGGAAATTCTTCTGGTCGCATTTGAAGGGCATAGTGCACATGGGTCCATAATGATGCTGATTGACATTATATGGCGTGTAGGTATTGAGAAAGGTGGAGTGTATGCGCAAGCTACAGGGATGATGTTGATTACTGCTCATGTAGTCTTCGTCGCAGGTCTTTTGATATTCAAGTTCTTTGCAGCCAAACAAAGCCAGGGCGGTTACAGTGGCACCAGCACACACCTGCCTACTTGTATGGATTACTTTGTGTGCAGCCCATAACGGCAGGGTTAGAATTTTTCAAGTCCTCGCCTCTTGAAATTTCAGAAAATTCCCAGATGACTTCGCTTACACGCTGGTTGCTGTTATTCTTGTAAATTTCTCAGCAAAAGCAATCGCAGGACATAGGATTTTCCCAGATGTCTGAAGTCAAAGTTCTCAAGGCGTTGGCTTTGAGGTTAACATATTTCAAATGAGGTAAAGCAATTAAAGCTCTCTCTTAAACTCCAACAACATTTTATTTGAAGCCAAAAATTTTCTTTTGACAATCAAATGGAAATTAATTTAATTAAAATAATTTCGAAGAAGATACCTTATTGTAATAGTTATATTAACTTGGATTTTAGGTAAAGTGTAATGTAGAAATTACCTAACTGCATAGTTAACAAAACCAAACTTTTTTACTTTCATATAAAAAAAAGTTACCTATGCAAGCTTAGTTAATATTACCTCTTATATTTTTTTGTGTGAATACATATATATATATATATATATATATATATATATATATATATATATGTATGCCTTCAGGATAGTAAAGGGGCTTTTTGTTTACAAGTTAGACAGTTTGACGTCTTTTGCATGGTTTGGGGTCGGACTCCATAGTAAGCGCCAATTTACTGAATACTTTGGGGTAGTGTTACTTTAAGGTCCTTTTTTCCGATTTTTTTTTTATTATTGAAAATGATATTACCTTGTTATATAATGCACAATTAATTACTTAGACAGCTATAAACTCACTATATGTATGAAATTTTTAAGTTTTAAAGTAAACTTTCGTTTATTTGTGATGCCACAGTAAACGTCTTGATTCCGAATGTTTTTCTCGGATAAAATAATCATTACCGGCGTCAACACCAAAGTTTGTTGTCGGCATTGGTATGTTTATCGTGCCATTAACAGCTGAGCTTAGAAATAAGCAAACCAAAACCATAAAAAAATTTTATGGAAGTTTCTAAATTAAATTAAAGAAATATATTTTTGGATTTTACATAGAAATATCTTTAGTTAAACTTTATTGCTTTTATGAATGTATGTTTGCAAATGTATATGTGAGGATGAAAAAGATTTTTTGAATCAACCGTCTATTGTATCTAGTGTAGTGAATCTGCTCCAAATGGAACTAATTTGTGTACGTGAGATTAAATTGAAATATAAAAACCAATTTGAAAAACAGTGGCGATCCATAGCTGCTTCCGAGTTATGTCTCTCAAAATTTCATATAAAAGTGCAAATGTTTGTGGTATTATTCAACAAATCCAATCAGTATTGGTATTGTTTAAGAGCTTTCGCAGGAGGAAGTCTTTCATAAGCGGCTCTGTATCGGAAAGCATCATAATCTTTGCTCCCGACTCAAGGTGGGCTATGGAAATAATAAAACTTAGCGAATCAACTGTTGATCATATTAGAGAGAACCCTTACTCTATTCCGAAGACGGTGTATGCGCGTAATTTTTACCGGGCAAATCCGGTGTTGGTTACACCATAGAGGAGAGGAGGACTTCTTAAGCCCTGCTGAAGTCCGGTGACAACAAATTCAAAACAAAAATTAATTTTTTAGAGAATAAAGTGTAAATTTTGATCAATTCTAAATTTGATGTTTTTAAGACGTTTTGTAAGATTTTAAAACAATGTGTAAACTAAATTCATCAGTTTTAAAGGCATTTTCAGAAAAAATTTATAGATAAAATATAATAAATTTTCAATTATAAAAAAAAGTAATGAGAAAAAGGAAAAAATGCTCAGTCCGACATAACCTACATACGTTCAATTGATTTTTATTCTAAAAGCACTTTTGTTCAAACTATCAACTAATTTCTTTGAAATTTTGAGTAAAAATATAAATTTCTGAAAAACTTAGAAAGCCCGCTCTCAAACGGTCTCAAACCGTATTATGTGCAACTTCAAAGTTATTTGTTAGAGGTCTCAATAATGATTTGAATATATTGCTCTAACTATTATAAAACTAAACAAAATTCCGCTCTACAAATAGTTTTCATACCTCGAGACACCATTTTAAACCTTTTTTTTAAAGGCAATGGTTATTTAATCCTTTAATTAACAAGCAAATCTGGTGGAAAAAATTCGTTACTATCCGTTTAGATTTATTTCATGTGAAAAGAAAGCCAGTATAAAATCAGCCAATTATACATTAAAAACTGAAAGTAAAAAAGCAATTGCAAGTTTCACTGAATTCCTTTTGAATAAAGTAGAAAAATAATACTTCTGAACTGTACCTTTTAAAAAATTCTTCAAAAAAATTATCTGCAACAAATTTCTTAAAAAATTCGAATTTAAAATAAATGAATGGTTTTATATACTTTATATACCTATACATATGTATTCAAAACAGTCGCACTTGTTTATTACACTATTGGAGAACCTTAAAGACTTTTTTTAGAATCTTTTGCCATTTAAAATTTTCAGGAATATAGTGGTTAAAAATTGTATGAACTCTTTAAAAGGTGTAGTAAGTATACATTTTTTGGATACTATATACTTTGTAGGTCCTATTTGAATTCAAAAATAAATTTAACACATAATTCAGAAATTGCGACAAACTTCAAAATTCAATTGTAATATTTGCAAAACAATTTCTTTTATTTCATATTATATTTTCGAATATTTATATATGTACATATGTATAAAAAAAATAAAAAATAAAAATTAAGTTGTTTTCATAGAGAAGTTACACATAACAAATTTCATTTTGTACTCAATTACTAAGTTCCAAAAATCAAGTAACTTTTAAACGGAAATAAGACCAAAGTTCGTAAAAGTTTAATGGAATGGAAACAATTTTTTTCTTAGTTAAAATATCTTAATTTTAATTAATAAACATGTTGGTTAAAAAAAACGAAAACAAATTGTTTTTTGTGTAAGTCGATTTCAAACTTAGCTGTGTTTACTGTTTTCAAAAAAGTATTGAAATAAAAACTTAAAAAAATAACATCTTTTGGAATAAACTTATAAACTTACATACATTTGTATGTACATATGTATATGTACATTTGTAGATATGATAGGTATGTACATATATTTAACTGCTATTATTACAACTTCAAGTTAGTTGATTGAGATGTCATCTGATGAACATACATACATACATATATGTAAAAAGTTTTTCTGTATTACAATTTCACTTTAACCTAGAAAAAGCGATAGCTTAAAGGCAAGTTTATCCTCCAGGTTGGTTAAATAAAATTTGTAATAAAGAAAAACTTTGTATACGTCCTATAAAACCCTACTTTTATCTAGTCTTTGATTTGTAATAATGGCCATAAGTATGTTTTATTATTGACAAATTTCTACGATAGGCTATGGTACGTAAAAACTTTAAAACATATTGTATATTAAAAAAAGGAGTTCAGAATAGGCAGTAAATTTAAAAAAGTTATTTTTTAAATAAAATAAAGATCATAAAAAAAGTTTAATAAAGTTTTACAAAACTTTGATTCAAACATACTATATATATGAACGTATAAATACTGCTTTCATAATTTACATATCGCCCAATAAATCATGAACAGCTACAATTAGAAGCTTTTCCTAGTTTTTCATAATTCACCTTGGATTTGGTAGTAAACATATAATTTACATTACTGTCTTTTTAATTGAAAAAATACTATTATTCCTGTTTTCATATTACATGCGTGGGCCCTTAGTTGTGATAGTGTTCATAAAATTATTTAATTTTTGCTTAATTATTGTGCCTTATCGTGGTTGGCGTATTTCAAATACGACTACGAATGTTTGGTAATATATTAAAGAAGACTTCAAAAGTTTTTCTTTAATCTATTACCAAATCTATTACGAATTAAGTTTTATGCGAGCAAAAAGTAAACAAAAATTATTAAAAGTTTTCACTTTAATATAATAAAAGATTTTACAAATTTTTTATGGGCAAGTAATTTTGTATCGAAGAAAGTTTTTTTATCTTAAAATGTTAACTTTTAAATACCATTTTTATTTACTTTTATGCTCCAAGCAAGGTAATTTTACATAATATGACTCTGCTTACATAAGTTAGAAAAGAAAGAATTTTTGATCATTATAGAAGTGGTACCTACTTTAGTGAACAAATCTGCATATACTACACATTTTAACGTAGGAAATTCATATATAAGAAAGTATTTTATAATTGTATAACGAAACGGAACAGCAAAATACAATCACTTGTGTGTATCCGATTCAGAGTGATGATTTATTTTCTTATACATAAGTTCGATCTAAATGAAATAAACTATGAATATATATGCATATGTATGTAATTAAATATCAAAGCTATTATTATGTACATACATATGTATCTTAACAAAGATATTTTTATAACTTAACTACATATAGAAGGTTTTTTGGTGCAGCCAGGTACTTCTTTTATTTAGCTTTTGACATACATACATATGTAAATGCAACTTTCGATCAATTGATATACATATGTACTAGAAACGGATTATGGATGTAATTATGTATGACAAGGTTATTATCAAACGGGGTTTCTCCCTCGATATGTATTTTTCTGTAAGCTACTGATGACTTTGCCTGCTTTATAACGCCTTTGGTTATCAATCCAGCTCTTTATTTGTTGTGGTGTTCTTTGGTTTAAAGCTTTAGATTGGCTTATAGCGGCTTTGCATTCATTTAGAGTTGGAAGTTGTTTTAGAGCTGATAAGTCTCCAAATATGCACGATATGGCTTCTTTTTCAGCATCGCTCCATCTGCAACGTTTTGTTTTACCGAATGGTGATCCTACGTATAAAAAAAATGTTAATTTATAAGAACTGATCCGCATAACATTGTGCATTTATATAATGAGCATATTAAATGATACATATTCAGTCCTAATATAATAAAATTATATTATCTACAAATCTTACTATCGCTATCCAGTGTATAGCGAGAGAGAAAAAATCTTAGATTCATCCCATTAAAGGACAATGATAGACCCCAGTTAGGGAAAAGTTATGTACGGACAAAATGTTGTACTATTTATTTTAAACAAAAATGGTTTAAAAATGTTTGCCGAAAAACTCCGAATTTCAAAGTTATGGTGCCGAAAGTTTATATTGAAATGTGCTTGCCAAAAAATTTTAAAATTACTTTGTCGTTTGTAAACCAATTTTCAATATTCTACTTGCGTATAGGAAAGGTCCATAAATGGAGAGGGGAAGGAAACAAAGTACAAGTCCCAAAAATTTATTATTGTCGTCTTTTGACGACCAATTATAAAAATGCGTTTTGCATATTGGAAGAGGTCCTTAATTTCTTTTTGTGTGCGAAATGTGGCGGTTAAAAAATTAATCATCAATTTTCAAAATTCTTTTTTCGTATGGAAAAGGTCCACTAAAAAGTGCCCAACCAAAAGTTTGATTATCAAATAAGTAAATTTACCATTTGTGGACCAATTTAAATTTTTTTTGGCTTATTAAGAAGATTCACTGTATTTGTTTTTGCAGATCTTGGTAGATCATTCCACATTATGACAAGCCAATGTTAAGTTCACTTATTTCTGAGATCATTTTGAAGCATTTATATATGTACATATATAACTATCTAACTAACTTTCTATCATATCTAACTTTTTTGTCGGCACTTTTCACTTGGATGTTATTTGGAGGTCTTAAATTTTGAACAAAATATGAAATTGAGTGAACTTACTACGTCTTCGCTTTTTCGTGGATGAAGTTGAATTTAAGGATTCCTGTAATGAGTTCCCTTTAGCATTAGAGTTTTCGTCATCAGAGTAATCTTCTGAGCTATTACTTGAGTCCCCGTCCACATCATAGTCGTCTCCCACAGTTGCCATTAGTATTTGCGATAAACAAGTAATTTCTTTGAAAATAGTCTTGTGAATTTCTTTATGGTGGGCCATGCAATCGGCTAATCTCAGCACCGATGCCTCTTCTTCATTAAGTAGAGATGTGTAAGTTGTGAGATGTTTTCTCAATATGGTTCCTCGAAGAGTATCTGAAAACTTTTTGTTATACAGTTTTTCTAGAGAAAAACGACAACCTGATGTGGACGGTGAACAAGTATTCGATGTCAAAAATGCTTCTTGTGTTGGCGAGTTCGAATTTGCGTATTTACAATGCAGTTTATCTACAGGGGAATTGCCATTGGATGATAAAATTTTTTCTTTTTCGTTTTTTAAATCAAGCAGCTTGGACTTATCATCTAAAATCATATAATAATTAGAAAACCATTCATTACATATTAAAAATATTATTTTAATTTGTCAATACTGCAGATAGCGTGTGGGAAGATAAATTTCGAAATTTAAAACCCAAACCAAATGCAGAAAAATGTGCACTGTACTTCAAACGGAATTTTCGATATATTTTTCTACCAAATTAACTAAAATAGCTGTAGTAAATTTTATTTCTTTTATATTCAAAAAAGTTAAACTTTTAACGAAACTATAATTTTTATCAATGCAAAACATAAATTTCTTTCAGGATATTTTTTAAATTCCAAGAAAACGAACATACATACATACATATATCCAATAATACATGTATGACATCTATAATCTGTAAAAATGCATATAATTATTTCGATTTTGGGTAAACAAATAGTCGATCTTCGTTAATATTTATTGCTTGCAGCATTAGGCTTAAAAAAAAACAACAATAAAAAAGTAACATTTTAAATTAATTAACATACTATGCGAAAAAGCATGAAATTCATTTTTATTTTCAGGATCTACTTCTCGTTCTTATTTTTATGACCAAGTGAATTTCGTGCATTTTTCGCATCGTATGTTAATTAATTTAAAATTTGGTGTGTAGGTTCCCCTTCCGATGTATAGATCAACTAAGAAGCGATTTTTGGAAATTGAAACGCGAAAAGGGGTAAAAAGAAAAAAAGGGTAAACTCGGTATCATTATATCTCAGAAACTACGTTGGATAGACTAAAAATTCTAAAAGTATACGAATGCTGCTAAAATATAAGCCGACACGTGTTTAGTAATTGATAGAAAACCCTTTAATTTCGATTTTTTTTTTATTTTAGTGTTAATTGTTGTAGTCTGTATAAAAATATACTAACTTTACAAATTTAAAGTGTATATACTACATACAATTACATGTAAGTATATTACATGGGATTTTAAAATTTTTCTTTGCTCGTTTTGGAACACCCTTTAGTTTTTAATTCTTGTGTATTTTTTTGAAATCACAAACTAATTACGGTATTTGGAAATTGTTTACAATTTTGACAAACAATTTTGTTTGATAAAACTCAAAATTTTTGCATTCTAATATTTTCTATCGTATCCTTCATAAGGAACCTTAAGACATTTCACACAACGTATTGCAATGTCAGTTTAATTTTCGTTTCATTTTTTTTTTGTAGTGTTATTATTTATTTTAATATACAGGGGTGTTCTGTGAATCGCACGTTTTGATATCGCCTAATTACCAGGAAAGGGTTCAATTAAAAAGGTGACTTATTGCAGCTTTTTAATTGATTTTAGTGTTTTTCATGTTTAATATATTTTATACGAACGTAACTTTGAATGCACTAAGTCGTCCGATCAGCAGAACACTGTTTTCGAAATTGGAAATCGCACGATTTCAAAACGAGCGTTTTACAGAACACCCCTGATAATTTCATAAACATATAGATGTATACATATGTATATGTATGTATATATACATCATGAGCTTGAGGTCAGTTCCATTTCTCCAAAAAAAGATATTTGGCATACAGAAAACAATAATTTACTACCGCAGATACACATATTTTTTAAGCCAGAGCTAATAGCAATAAGGTTAAACTACTCCGATATTTTAAATCATCTTGATTATACGCAGTGTGGTTCGCAATAAAGTAACTTTTGTTATAAGCAATGACGATTATCAAGTCCACGCATATCTGTGTTAATTTTTTCATATTGAGTTTATTTGACATTCTTGCGGAAGTCACATTGTCGTTGTAGAGATGCATAGACCTTATATTAATGTCCTTGGTTGTGAGCATATATTTCTCAAATACATACATACATATTCTACTATATTATCTACAATAGTACATAAAAACATTTCACTTACCACTTTTAGCAACAAGCAGAGCTTCATATTTTCCAGCACTACATTTTGCAATGTAAATCTTAGCCGCGATTTGCTGAACATGCTTTGATTGTAATACGCCAAATTGGTCGTTACTAAATTTTACAAGCGAAAACATTTGTAAAATCCAAATTTTTCCAAGTTGTATAGATTTTCTAGAATGTTAAAAATTAAGAACATGAATAGAATATTAATAACTACGAGAAAATGTTTAATAAAAATACCAACAGCGACCGATAACACCAGAGGAATGGGGCTCCAAAGTTTTCAAAGATAAGCCTTATTGTGCATCAGTTTCGAAAACATTTGCTTCGAATGAAAAATTGAACCTCCCACGGAAGATTTATTACGTACTTACATTATATGTAAGATGACTCTGGTGGGCCAAAGAAAGGCTGTACAGAAAGTGTTTAGTGAATTAATTTCCAATGGGAGCAGATGCTGGAAATATTATGCGCAATCTGACTTCTCTATGAATATTTCGGAAGCCAATACGTCGACAAATATAAGCCACCAATTTGTTTAATTAAACAATTTCTCTTGTAACTTTTTATCAAGTATTCGATTTTTTCCTTTTGGAGTCACTGTACTTACTAGATTTTGGAGTTTGTGTAACTGCTCCAGATGGAAAACAATGAGCACATATAGAAAATTTAAGATAAGCTTACCTCCAAGCTCGTTAAATTGATTGTTGGTTTTCTTCTTTTAAATATTGATTGAACAATTTTTACACAAAGCACCACCAAAAATGTACATGTACATGTACGTCTTAATGCATACTCAACAAATTTTCAAATGAATGTGAAATGATGCTACCAAGGCACATTTAGCAAAATTTATCTTGAACACTGCTTAAAAAAATGTGAACCGTTATATTTCAGGAGAATATGTGTTAACACTTGTACATACATATATACATATTAACATACATAGGTATACACATATTCAGCGTTGCCAGAATGATTTTTTTATATTTTTGATAATTTATGTACCGAACTTGATGGGCAGCATGAAAATCGCTCAAAACGAAAACGACCCAAAAAGTTTATAAAATATTAGCAACTTAAGAACTACCACCAACTATGGCCCAATTTATACGAAGATTTAAAAATCTTGTTTTATTTTTGATTCTCTTTAAAAGTTGCTACCAAAAACATTTTACATTCATACGATGATTTTTTCCATGTTTCTAGTTTTGATTTTTTTCTTCCAAAAATTGTGTTGCCATTAGATTTTAAAAAAATTCGGGGTTTCCCTACATGTTAAAAAATTTGTATTGTAAAACTTTTGGAAACCAAAATTATTTCTTCTGCATATTTGGAGCTACACTAGGTAACTTAAAACTTGACATATGTATGTATGTATGTATATATGTAAATCTTTTGTATTAAATTATTCAAAGTGACTACTTCTGCCTTCGAAATTAATGCATACTTTTCTACAGTTTTTCAGAAATTATCTTATATGTAATACAAATATAACACATATCTATATTTGGGTTTTCTCCAAGCATGGAATTTATTAAGATTTAAGTTAAATAGTTGGAAGTAATATCCTTAATTATTAAATCATTGTTTAATAGATGCTCATTTCCTATTTCCTAAACTAAAATAACTTGGTGTTATTATGTAATCCGAATCAAAAAGAAATGCTTTCGAATTGTATTGTTAATAACATACAAATTCGAACAGTTATTTTTTCGAATCGAATTACATAATAACCCCAATATTTCTTATTTTACCTTTTGTGTAACTTTAACTGTTAAACAATGAAGAAAGCAGTCAACTTGACGATTAATGCATTAAAATTTATTAAAATATTTTAATGTTAATATATTTATTGCTATCTAGGGCCCGTTTCTCAAAGCTACAAATTACAAATCGACAAGTAAAATACACACAAAACAACAATAAATTTTGTAAAAGTGTTGTTGTTTTGTGTGTATTTTACTTGTAGATTTTTAATTTGTATTTTTTAGAAACGGGCCCCTAGATGAGGTATTTAAACACATAATTCGTTTCCCAATTGCAGTTTTTTAAGGGAATGGCAATACTGCTACAGAACACTGGAATGTACACACATACACAAGGTACATTATAATTAGTGATGAGATCGTGAGTTACTTTTGAGACACGATCAAGCGAGCTCACGAAAAAAAGGAATATTTTCTGTATAGTAGCATTTCTCTTGTTCAAAGAATTTTCTCTGTCTTATTTGGACTGCCGGCTTAACTTTCCAAGTATTTCCTACATGATCTACTGTATGTTTATTCATTTCATTTCATTTATTCATTCAATTGCAATAGCCTATTGGCCAATTACATTTGTAATACTAGTAATAATACTATTCTATTTTTATGGCTTTTTGATATTTTATTTTTGACCCATTTTCACTTAAAGGATGGTTCATACAACAAAAAATATTACAATACAAAACACATTTCACGAAATCATCAGGTAAAAAATCCACTCACGCACACTCACTCAACTGAAGTGGACCCCATCAATAATTATGTTTCTTGCAAACACAGTTGCCAAATTTATGCATGCTGTACTCATTTTTAAATTTGTCAACATAGCTTGAGTGATGTATCGTATATGTATGTATGTATGTATGTATGTATAAAAAAATAAGGCCTAGGCACAAGCGCACATATGTATGCATGTATGTATCTACATATGTATGCATGGATATGTACATATGTATGTTTAAGCAAATTAGAAATTAAATGTATGGACATGTGCATATGTATGTATGTATGTAAGTATATTATATGACTTGGTAACTTATATGACATACATACATAAGTATACATATGGTTTATAAAAGCTTTATAAAACAAATTTTGTATGGAAATTTGATTAGTAAACCTTTTATAAAACCAAATTACTTTTTATATACATATAAGGCTTCGTTTGTATTCATATATGTATGTGCATACATACATATGTACTTATGTATGCACATATCGCTCATTTACTCAAAGAACGTCATAACTAAAAAATGGAATTTTTGAGTTAATGTTGCAGAATTAATAATCGTATCGTTCCTCATATTTTGTAAGAATTCCATAGAAATACATCCTTACATACTATGTATGCATGTATGTTCCTATATACATGCATATGTATGTATGTATGTATCTTCTTTACAAAACACTTGAAGGTAAAATAATACTTCCTTTTTTTGAGTTATTACGTTGTTTGAGTAAAAGACTGATGTGATCTGCTGTATGTAGTACACTTATGGCCTAATTTTGTAATACTAAACGAATTTTCGTTTTCGTTTCTGGTTGGAGCGAAAACAAAAATATTTAATATTTTGTAAAACGCTACGTTGTTTTCGTTTCTTGTCAAAATATTATAATTGAAAAATATATTATTCATTATAAAAAGTTGAATATAAAAATATTTTCAAAGTAAAATTTAATTAAATTATGGAATATGCACCAACGAAACAAGAAATTTTAAATCAGCGGCGTTAGTTAAGGGCCCATAAATACTTATTGGATGTTTGTGAAACTTTGAAACGTTCAATATTTCAATGCTGGAGTGAAATGTTAATGTACATTCCTACATTCATACATTTTTCATCATACACATGGATTCAGTCAAGTTCCTATCCAAAATCTCACAAGTACATTCGACAAGGTCTCATATCATTTCTAGGCAACCTGCTTACTTCACAAAATATTTCCCCACATAAAGAAATAAAGAGATATCGCCTATAATCTTCAGTATTATAAAGGTAAAAATATTGCCAAGTATGCAGATTGCATAGAAATAACATGACACCCTAATGGTTATAAATTAAAACACATACATACATATATATGTATGTAATATTGTGATAAGTATTGTGCCAAAAAAGAACTTTATAAAAAAAATGTATATCACTAGTTTTGATGGCCGAAATTTTTAATAGGAACTTGGCCTTTTTCACATTTATATTTTTGTTAACATCTAACAACTTTTGTTTTCTTTACTAAAACATTGAAAATTAAAGATTGCTGGTCTGTTATATTTCTATTAATGATCACTGCGCCAGTTGAAAAGGGCAGAGTTAAATAATATAATGGGTTAAAGAGAGATACATAATAGTATAACATCACGTTATAAATTCAATGCTTTCGAATTTTTCTTGTTCGTAACTCACCTAGGCCTACTTGTGTAACAAAATATAGCTCTGTAGTTAGAGCTCATGTTCTTCATCAATTTGATGACTGTATCAGTGGTCAGTGTCAGTGAGTATGTCTCAAGAAATGCACTTTTGCATCTCCATTTATCAGGAAACTTTCATTACACACTTTCAAACTTCGCATTAAATTTTATCATTTTACCATTGACAGGAAAAAAGTAGTTATCAGGGTCTTAAATCGAATGTATGTGTAAATATAGGCACTACGTCCATAGGCCGAGCTGGCATGGAGTTCTATCGTGCACCTAGATCAAAGTCAGGCAAACGCATACATATACATATAAAAAAGACAGTAAAAATCCATGCTTGTACGAATGTGCGTGTAAAAAATATCATAAGAAAGTACCCACGGGCGGCCTTTTGCTTATTTTTGACCTAGATACTAATTTACTCATTATTGCAGCAAAACTAATGCAATAATGTAGTTAAAACTTTTAAAACGAATACAATTTAATAAACGTTTTCATATGACATGTAAGTCGTTTGAAAACGTTTGCAACTGTTTTATAAAATACATTTATTTTACGTAAGATAGAATTTTCGTTTTCAAATGTTTTACAAAATTCAAAACAAACCAAAAATTTCTGTTTGAAACTTTTCGTTCTGTTTTACAAAATTAGGCCATTAGTCATACTCTACATACGACTTAATATTTAAAAAAAAACTTTACTTTTTAAAGGAAAATCATTAATTTTTTCAACCTTTTTTTTATTTTAAAGTAAAAGTAATTTAAATTAAATAAAAATACCACATTTGATTTCACTAAACAATATTAAACAAGCAAAAAATAATAAAATTCAATATTTTATCCGATTGCAAAATTGTACATACGATGTATTGTTGAGTATATTGTGTAAAATTTTTTTAAAATTTTAAAATTTTGTGTGTCCGTTTTTTGATCAAAAGCTTCTCTAAGCCTTTTAGGTATCGAAGAAACCAGATCTTCAGTTGTTTTCGCCTATAAATTTTCCCATTTTTCCTTTAAAATTGTAATTATTTTAGATAAGAGACTATGGTCGCTATTTTGACGCCTCTAGTTCAGGGAAGCCCATAAATAATCGATCAGATTTAAATCTGGGGACTATGAAAGATGTGGAAGCTTCGGTTCTACTTTACAAAGCAGCCATTCCTTAACCAGCCTTAAGTTATTCTTGGGTTCATTATCATGCATAAATACATATATATTTATCTTTAAGGCGCAATTTGTTCACATTATGTAAAAAATATAGTTTTAAATATCTAAATTACCACGAGGATCCATAATTCCATCAAAAAATTTTAATTCTCCAACCCCATCAGCACTTATGCACTCCCACACAGTTACGGAGTCCCCACCATGTTTGACAGCGCTGCATACATTTTATTATCCAAGTCAATATTACATTTTATCCATGTTTTTGGTCGTCCGTCGTTTCCAAATAGGTTGAACTTACGTTCGTCCATAAAAATGACTACTTTCAAAAACTTAGATATATTAAGATGAACGTGTTTGTACTCCAGAGCATAAGTATATCGTTTAATTTTGTTTATGGGACTTATGTATGGCCTTTTCTGGCTATACAAGTCTATAATCCAAATTTATTTAAGCAACGGTGAATTGTGTTAGCATCCACAAGAATTTTATAATTATTTTGAAGGTTCTCTTTCAGTTTTTTGCTACTTCCGTTTGTATTTTTCGCAATTTCTCTCACAATTTTGCGCTTTAGTCTTTCATCGTGGAAAACTTTGATTCTTTTGTAGTTTAAATGATAGTTATGATTGTAAATTTAAAAAAATTTAAAGTTTGTCCGGTTTTTCTAATTTAATTCCCTTCATTTGAAAGATTGATGACAAATTTTCGAACGTTGGTTGATATTTCCTTATTTTTTCCAAAATTTTTCCAACTACTGCTAATAATAAAATCAAAATTTATGCAAAATCTAACAAGTCAAACGCGTATGTACACTTTTGCGACGTTGGCTAAGCGTCATTTTTCAGCAATTTTTACTTTACCAAAAAAGTAACAGTGATTTTTTATGTTTTTTATCTCAAAGTTATAAAGCGGGTCCAATATTAAATAAAAATTACGAATAAAAGAAATGAAATACCTAAAATCGTATGTAGAGTTTTGCGACTAAGTGTATGTACTAGGGATGTAACGAATACCACTTTAGCGAATGCGAAAACGAATAATACATTTAACTGCCTGTTTCACGATGTCGACAAGAAATTTTCGTTTAAAACATATAAGGTTAAAAACATACAACTATCCATACTACAAGTAAATGTCGCAGAAAATGTTCAAGAACTCTTTATTATTATTATTTTGAAACGTTTTTTGTTTCTCCTGTCAAAAATATAAGTGTAGGTACGTGTGTTTGCATTTAAGGTGACGATATGTTCATACATATATACCTAATAGTCACCTATTCTAAGGACAGAAATTGCGAAAAATTAAAGAAATTCAATTTTAATAATTGCAAAACAATTTATTTTATTTTGTTATATTTTCGAATATTTATGTACAAAAAACATCAGAAATAAAAATTATTATTATATAAATAGTTTTAACTTAGAACTTACACAGAAAAAACATCATTTTGTATTCAATTACCAAGTTCCGAAAATCAAATAACTTTTTTAAGAAAATAGGACCTACAACAGAATTCGTAAAACTAAATATCAAAGTTCGTAAAAATTTGTTGGAATGCAAAAGTTTTTTTCTTAATTACAATAAATTCATCAAAGCAAATAAAGAAAATAACAAGTCTTACAAGCAGTTTCCAAAACATGTTTATTAAAACAAAAACTTATAAAATTTTTTTCTGTGAAGTATTTACAGATTTAAAAAAAGTATTCAATCAAAAACTTAAATTAATACCAGCTTTTGGAACAGAGTTACAAACTTACATATATACATGTCTAGATATGTATGTATATTTCAATTTAAGGGCTGTTATTACAACTTCAAGTTACTAAAAAATCAGATTTTATTTGAGGTACATATGTATGTATGTAAAAAGTTTTCCATTATTACAATTTCACTTTGACCTAGAGATAACTTAAAGGCAAGTTTATCCCACCTGGTAAGTTAAATTAAATTTGTTATAACAAAAACTTTACATAAGTATGTCCTATATAATCCTATTTTTAACTAATCTTTGATTTGTAATAATAGCCCTAAATATGTTTTATTATGTAAAATTTCTAGAATAAACTATGGTACATAAAAACTTAAAAACATATTGAATAGTAAAAAAAAACTATTTCAGAATATGTCGCAACTTTCGAAAAGGTTTCTTTTAAAATAAAATAAAGATCATATAAAAAAGTTTGAGATGTTTTTGATACTATATGCGTCGTTTATACAGCATCCAAATAAGAGTTTGACAATTTTAAATAACATACATACATACATATGTACATATATATATAAAAACGTAAACATTTTGTTTGAGAATTTTTGTTTGTAATTTATTTAAACAATACAAAAGTAAAATATGGATAAAAAAACAATATCGTAGTTTACTACGGAACGTTGGATTTTTAAGAACTATTTAAGATCACTAAAATAAACAGTGAAAAAATTGTTGTCTTTAAACAGCACTTAAAACTAAATAGCATTTAATAATAACAAAGTCAAACAACTCCAAAATTATTATGGAGTACTCATACGGGTATGTTCTGTATTTCACGTGAAATTAAAACGAGTGAAGTGATACAGCATTGTTGTTATAATAACATATTTCCAACAACAATTTTATGGCAATCCCACCCGTTTCAATTTAACGTGGAATGCAGAACATACCCGATAATGTAAGAGTTCAGAAAGAATTCTCACTATTCCATCAAGCACATTTTTTTATTTGAAAATTTGTCGAATACTGCTTAGACGTACATATAGTATGATGTACATTATACCACCCAAATTGCCGAAAGTATTTACTTTATTAGCTCCACAGGCAGTTTCTGATACAATGGCCATACAAAATCACATATGTGTAAAATATGCACTAAATGCATGCGAACCGGCCAGACGCATTGCAATGTTCACACAAAAAATAACCGAAATCTATAACGACCTCAACAATTTCTTTTGTAAAACAGTCTTCTTGAAGAATATAAAATACAGTTATGCTTGTTTTTATGTCACATACTTGCGTCATTTGTACAGTATCAACAGATGTTTGCAACTACTCAGCATCTGAAATTTTTTGAGTTGTGACTCTTTTTGATTTAATGTGCGATATGTACATATAGCAAAGCTTATAACGAACTGGATGCGATGTTTTGGTCCTTATATAATCAAATGATACGTATTTGGTCCAAATGTAATTTGGGTATATAATATACAGATATTACCTCATAAAATAATGAAAACGGATTATAATTATTGCTACACAACTTTTAGCGAGAGCGATTGAAAAAAAGATTTTCAAAAATCTTAGTTTCATTCCATTGAAGGTTACAGTTAGGGCGAAATTATGTGCAGGGGTCCGTTTCTCAAAACTAAAAATTACAAATCTACAAATAAAATACACACAAAACAACAGTAAAATTTGTAAAAGTGTTGTTGTTTTGTGTGTATTTTATTTGTAGATTTGTAATTTATAGTTTGGAGAAACGGGCCCCAGGAATGGCGTTGTGTTATTTATTCTAAACAAAAATGGTTATAACTTGTTTTTTTTTTTAAAAACGTCGCATTTAAAAGTTGTGGCGCCAAAATTGTTTATAGTGAAGATAGGCTATTTTTGTATAAAAAGTGCAATGATTTTCGGCATACCATAAATTTTTCAGTAGAATAGCTTAAATTTACATTCGAGTACATATGTATGTATGTGGGTTTATGGGATGTGGTGTGGTGGATTTGGTGTTTGCTGGGATGTTACATCTTGAATATTTTGAAATTTTTAAATAACAAATGTGAATTTTTTAATCAAGTATTTGATAAAATATATAAAATTGTGAGAACGCCATTAAAATAGGTACCACATTTATAATGATCAAATATGAATATTGTTCGAATTTATGTGAAGAGTAAGACATCATATTTAAATTTGCTGCAAGCAATAAGCAAAGAAAAATTATTAAACTTTTCATTTAAATACGAGTATAAGAAAAGGTTTTTATTTTTTTATGGGCAAGTAACTTTATATGCACAAATGTTTTTTATCTTAAAATGTTAACTTTTAACTACCACTTTTATTTACTTTTATGCTTCCAGCAAGAGCATTTTACATACTTTTTTTTGCTCTTTTCACATAAATTCGAAAAAAAAGCATCTTTGATTATTAAAGAAGTCGCACCTATTTTAGTGAGCACATCTGCATATACTACACATTGGAACGTAGAAAATTCGTATATAAAAAAGATTTTTGTAATTGTATAACGAAACTGTACAGCAAAATATGTATAATCAGGTGTATATCGGATTCAGAGTGATGTTTATTTTTGCATACGGCCGATCTAAATGAAAAAATAATCTTTGAGTATAATTATATGTATGTAATTAAATATCATATGTAACAATATGTACACATGTAAGTAAAGGTATTTTTATAAAACGTACTTAACTACACATCAAAGGCTTTTGATGCAACTAGATACACATCTAAAATGTACTAATTTAAACTTCTTTAAATAAACTTTTGACAAATGTATGTAAATGCAATTTTCGATATATTGCTAGATAAGAAAAAAACTATGTATGTATGTATGATATGTAGTTTTCCATAATGGTTATGTACGTTTATGTTCATAATTACTTTCTTGTATCTTACTAGGTAATTTTTCCTGCTTTATAGCGTCTTTGGTTGTCAATCCAACTCTTTATTTGTTGTGGTGTCCTTTGACTTAGAGCTTCATTATGGTTAATAGCGACTTGGCACTCATTTAGAGTTGGAAGTTGTGTTAGAGCTGATAAATCTCCAAATATGCATGATATGGCCTCTTTTTCAGGATCGCTCCATCTGCAACGTTTGGTTTTACCGAATGGCGATCCTACGTGTAAAAAGAATGTGTTAATTGATAAGAGCTTATCCTCATAACAATATACATTTATCTAAGTAGCGTCTGGTTGAAATAAAAAATTAAAATTTATTTTCAATATATAAATAAATAAATTTTTAAATATATTTAGTCAAAGTCTTCTAAGTCATAAGTGACAAATTACAATTAAGGCCAAATAGCCTGTTGTATTGCCATATATAAAATTGTCATAACGCTAAATTCAAAGGACAGACAATAAACATATAGGTTTGTTTCTATTTATTTCGTCTTAACAGTTTTTGCAAGTTTTAAACTTTGCGACTAAGCTTTTTTTTATCAAGTTTATGAGAATTTTAACTATTTTCGCAACGAGTTAGTGGCATTTTAGAGTTTTAGAGATTTTAAATAAAAATTAATGTTCGTTTAAAATCTTGAATTTTTTCGCAAATTTGTTATTTTTGCAATTGTTTTTGGCTTAGCGAATATTTGTATAATTTAGTATCCATGGGATATATACATATGTATGTACTTACTACTTCTTCGCTTTTTCGAGGATGTACTTGAATTTAAGGATTGCTGTAATATGTCTCCGTTTGTATTAGAGGTTTCTTCATCAGTATCATTGTCTGAGCTATCACTTGAGTCCCCGTCCACATCATGGTCGTCTCCAACAGCTGCCATTAATATTTTTGATACACACGTAATTTCTGCTACGGGAATTGGAACCCTGTAAATATTCTTGTGAATTTCCTTGTGGTGGCCCATAAAATTGGCCAATCTCTCCACAGATGCCTCTTCTATATTTAGAAGAGATGTGTATGTTGCGATATGTTTTCTCAATATGGTTCCACGAAGAGTATCTGAAAATTTGGCTCCACATTCCCTTGAAAACATTCGTAACAGTGGGCAAGCTCTGTAGTAATCTTTGGAGAGCTTCGTTGTGGTTGGTCTAGCAAAAATATATTTATTTTCGCTACTAATGCCTGCCTGCTTTCGATATTTCAACAAAATTTCAAGCGATTTTGTACACATGGGGCTCAGCAAAACACTAACCGTCCTTCCCAGCTTTCCACGCAATGAAATTCGCACAAACTGTTTTGCAAACTTTAACGAGTCCTTAGAAACTTTATCTAAAATATCCTTGTCTATATTTTCTGTTATAGTTTCCTTATTTTCAAAATTTTTAACAGTAAGCCTTTCTATTTCACCCGATCTTCTTCTATTAAAAATTTGAATTAATATTAACGTAGCCTGCACTAGTTGCGTCCAATTTGACAAACTGAACATCTCCGATAAGCTTGCCATACAGTTAAGTACGCGTTCTTTTAAATATGTATACAGTTTCCTTATATCATCTATTGACGGCAAAACGATTTTTTTGTTTCTTTTTTGGTTAGTTTGATCGTCCAATGCTTTTTTGTTTATTAAAGCAATCTCTTGATCCCATAAAAATAAAAAATTTTCCAAATCGCCTTTTAGGTCGTCTCGTTTTTGCTTTATGAGCTCTAGTTTTAGCTGCATGCCACACTTTTTTATTAGGCTAGTCAAAGCTGGGGCTACAGCTGGGGTTTTGAACCCTACCGTGGTGTCGCTCCATTTAGCAACGATTCGGAGAGCTTTGATGCAATTGTCAAACAATTCTGGTTTATAAATTTCCTTTAATTCATTTATTGTAGGATAAAATTTTTTTACTTCTATTTTAAAACGACCAAGTAAGCGTAATTTTGCACGAATCATATCGTGAAGATGTAATGAGGAATATTTCTCAGCGAGATAGTTTCCGTACTTAACTATTAGTTCATCATATCTGATTGATTGAACGATTTCATCATTTCGAAAAACTGGAAATATTTTTGATTTCAAAATACTATTTGCTGACGGATGGACGTACTGTGTCAATCTGTGGCTTTCAATTTGATTAGAGCGTTTGCCTTTGGTTTTGCCACATGATGTTCTCTTGTGAATTCGTATAGTTCTTTTTGAAAAAAAAGCTTTGCAGCCTTTGCAACACACATAGTCGTCAACCGTATTTTTGCATTTACTGAGTTGTCGGCGGCTTACAATAAGAACTCCAGTATTGTATTGTGCAGATGTGTTATGCTCAAAATCTCCTTTTTTCCTTATTTTGTTCATAATTTCCAAGCGTTCCTTACTGTTTTTAGGGAAACCAAAAGCTGTTTTTACCTCTTCTTCATTTTTATGCTTTACAAAGAAATGTCTACTTATTTTGGTGTGTAATTTCTTGCAGTAAATGCAAAAATGCTTTTTTGTACTAGATTTGGAATATGGGATTGACACTTTATTTATATTGAGAGGCTCTATAATCTCATCAACACAATCACTTTTATCTGCAATATTATTTTTAGAGTTCTCTAACGTATCTTTACTCATGTCCGCGGAACAGTCTGGAATGTATTCTGAGAAAGAACTTAGATTTCCGCGAGTAGAACTTATATCAAGAAAATTTTCCGATTGCAAACTATTTTCTACATTTTTAGACGTAGAAAGAGCCAATGTACTGTTTTCAAAGTGTGTAGTGTTTTTAAAATTAGATATTGTGTCCGTTTGAACGTTTGGTATTTCAGCTTGACTAGAATTTTCATCATTTAAATTTTCCGATTGATTCTTAGTGGTGTTTTTAAGAGAAGATGTGTCTGTTTGTAAGTTTGATGCCTCTGCTTTATCTACACGTATTGAACTTCGACTAAGCTCGTTATCTGATAGTAAAATTGTTTCGGCGTTGTATGTAGTAAAAGGCAAAATGGTAGTTTTTGAGGTTGTAGTATTTTTCAGATCTGGTATTGTGTATGTTTGAACGTTCAGTATTTCAACATAATTTCCACGATTATTGTTTTTATCAATTGAACTTTCTAATTGCAAGCTATCTTCGGTATTGTTACACGTAGAGAATGGTAATATTTTATTCTTAGTGGTGTTTTTAAGATTAGATATTGTGTCTGCCTGTGAGTTTGAACTTTCTGTTTCATCCCCTCGAATTGAACTTATATTAAGATCATTATCTGTTAGTAAAATTTGTTCGCCTTTGTATGTAGTAAAAGGCAATATAGTAGTTTTTGAGGTTGTAGTATTTTTCAAATCTGATATTGTGTCCGAAGAAATTATATCAAGCATATTTCCCGATTGCAAATCGGTAGAAAAATGCAACATACTATTTAGCGATGTATGTTTAATATTAGCTATTCTGTCTGCGTTTACGTTTAATATTTCTGATTGTAAATCAATTTCGGTGTTAATAGCCGTCGAAAGAGGGAACATACCATGCTGAGGTGCGATATTAGTTGATATAGCTTTATTATTGCAAGGAAATTTGTTTATGCTTCCAATATCAATATTAATTTCCTTTGAGATAACCTCTAATTGTTCATTTGTTAATTTTTCTGAAGTGGAAACTTTTTGATTCTTATGAATTTTGGATCTGAATTTTGTAGATTTATGATTGAGGTTATCTGTAGAGGAAGTTAATAGCGACGGTGCATTAAGATTCGATTTTAAAGGTCTTTCTTGTACTTGCAAGTTCAACTTTGTGGATTTATTACGCAGTTTGTCTATGGGGCATAGAAACCCTGATTTGGACAGTTTGTCTAGAGGGGAACAAAAATTTGATGTGGACGGTGAACTATCATTCGATATTGATAATTTTTCTTGTACTTTTGAGTTGAATTTTGTGGACTTGTTATACACTTTGCCTGGAGAGGAGCAACAACTTGATGTGGACGGTGAATTAGTATTCGATGTCAAACATTTTTCTTGTGCTGGTGAGTGCAAGTTTGTGGATTTTTTACGCAGCTTGCCTACAGGGGATCGAAATCTTGATGTGGACGGCGAATTAGCAATATATGATAAACAATTTTCTTTTTTGTTTTTTAAATCAAGAAGCTTGGACTTATCATCTAAAATCATACAATAATAACAAAACCATTCATTATATATTAAATAAAATTAAAATGTTTACATAAATTTCTAATTATCTTAACAAAAGTTGCGAATAAATAGAGTCATATACATGACTACACATCTGTGATGTTTAAAAAGTGGTTATGTAATAACTTGGAGCATCTTTTTAAATTGTCTGCCTAAAATAAGTATTTTAACCAGGGACCGAAAATAATTGTTATTTTTTTATTTGAAATGAAAAGGTTACTGTAAAGTGTGTTTTATTTCGATTGGGTTATTTTTAACCATTATCGTAAGAGATATTTTATTTTGGTTATTGTAACCAATTTAAGCGAGAAATATTTTTTTTGGTTACAAATAACTATTATAGCAACCAAAAAAATTTTTTGGTTGCCAATAAAAATTATCTAAAGAATTTTAATTTTTTGGTTACTTAAGTAGAAATTATTGCTACCTTAAATACGGAATTTTAAATGTATAAGATGCAGGACAAGAAATTTAAATATCTTTTATAAGAAATATTTATCAATTTCATAATAAAATAATTCAGGTATTTACACTAATTATTTTGCTTTTTACTTTTCTTTTTCGACAAAATGTTCAATTATGTTTAAGTATGGGGTATTTTTCTTTTGCAAATTTCTACTAAAACATTACACATTGCAAAAAATATACTAATTCGCAAGGGAATAAAATAAAAATAATCTTCCAAAACTGATTATATAGACCGCCAAAATCGTCAAGAACTTGCGAAAATTTGCTAAAAATGCGAATATGTTAAAAAAAACTTCCAAAACCGCAAGAACTGTAAACAAAAAAACTCAGTAGATTTTAAGAACCAAAGCAATCTCATATGCAAAAAACTGCGAAAATTCGAAAAAATGCGATAGAATTTTATTAAAAACCCTTAAAATTGTAAGGAATGCCAAAAACTTGGAAAAATTTGTGACAATGACGAAAATTCGCAAAAACTTGGTAACATCAAAAAGATATCAAAGTCTGATACTTATTAAAAATAGTTGAAACTGCAAATAAAAATAAAGAATTGAGAAGAACCACTTTTATTATGAAATTGCAAAATAGCAAACAAGACCCAAAATTACATACAAATACCTAAAGACATAAGAAATTCCAAGAAATGGGAAAAATTGCCAAAATTATACAAATGCATACGAAATTGCTAACATCAAATAAATAGATGGATTAAAAATCGGTAAAATGCTAAAAAGGCAAGATTTGGCTTAAAATCACCTTCATCGCGAAAATTGGCGACAAAATGCAAACAAGCCCTAAAATTCTTTAGGTAAAATTACATATAAGGAATTATAAGAAAATTTGCAATAACTTGCTAACATCAAAATGAAATCAAAGTGTGATATTTAGGGAAATTATGTAAAAAATTCCGCTGGAAATTTCTCCCTTTTCCAATTAGAATTTTTTGTTTTCCCTATTATTTGCTATTAGTTGGAATTTTTTACATAATTGCCCTGATTAATTAAAATTTGGCAGAACTATAAAAAGGGAAAGAATGTTAAAAAAATTATTCTTTCAGACAATAACGTAACTGGTTTGAGTCACCACTAATTTGCAAAAATTGTGCACAAGAGCAATAAGATTTATTAAAAATTACCTGATTCGCAAAACTTACTAAAATTTGCAAATAATTACTAAAGGCCTAAATTTTGAAAGGATAAATGCTCGAAAAAATTTCGTTTCATAGGTATATTGCAAAAACTACAAAAATTCGCAAATAGTTTTCGGATACAGATAGAAGCCGTTGAATAATTTTCTCATATTTTTGCATTTTCGTAAAAATTTTTTGTTTGCATATTTCCACCTAAAGTACTGTAATTTTAGGTAGCAATGACCAAAAAATTAAAATTCTTTAAATAATAGTTATTGGTAACCAAAAAAAATATTTCTCACTTTAATTCGTTACAATAACCAAAATGAAATATATTTTACGATAATCGTTGATTATAACCAGGGAAACCGCAAATATGCAATTGCATGTTTTTTCTTGTATCACGTATTAATGCGGGGACAAGATATTTATCCGTTTCAGAACTTTTAATGAATTTTGGCATCGATTTGTTAGTGCATATTTTTGCATATTTTACCCTTTAAAGCATGTTTATGCATATATCGGTTTTACACGCATATTTTTAGCATATTTTCGAATTTTTAGAGCATAATTTACGCTTTTAGGGCATATTTTCATGCTTTATAGAATATATTTTATTTCAACCCGCTTGGCACCACCATCCTTTAAAAAAACTCTCCATTCCGAAAAAAAAATTTATGAAATTTTTTTTAGCAACGCATTAAAATTTCATTTTCGAAATAAAAATTTAAGTTTTAAAGAAATTTTTTCCTGTGCTATCTGGGTTAATATGCTTACAAATTATTTTTAATTTTCGCCATCTAAATCTCTGTTCCAATGTTCCATGTAGTGTATAATTTTTTTTATATATAACGCAGTTTTACGGACGTTAGTTGCAATACAAATTTAGCTGTGTGTGATTTACTCTGCCCCGAAAAGACCTTGAAGGAACATTGTAAATGTATGAAAGTTCATTAAGACGTGACAGAAAAGATTTTTATTTGAAATTCTAGGTCAATATTTTGTTATTTATTTCAATAAAAATTATAAATTAAAATCTTGTCTTATTTATCCAAAATACAGTTCCAAAGCCTTAATTCTGATATCGTAATCTTTTGAAATTAAAGTTAAATTCTTATGCATCCAATAAAAATTAATTTGTTTTAGTAAAAAAATTTTATAGTAATTTTGTTTTAACCTGCACTTCAAACCCAGTTATTCTTTGTTAATTATGTTTCCGTTTTTTGGTTATTTATTTTTTTCTTATTTTATATGCAAATATTGTTGAATTTTTGATTAAAAAATATATTTTCATTTACAAATAAACCTATTTTTAAGAGCATATTTTTTGACTTTTAAGCGCATATTTACAAGTTTTTAGTGCATATTGAATGCGCATAAAACACTTTTTTTAGAGCATATTTGTGGTTTCCCTGATTATAACCAATATTTGAATTCATCAATTTTAATTGTTAAATATAACCTTTTTGTCATTTCTCTTATAACTGTTATGTCCCTGATTTTAACTATAGTTTCATCCAAATTTATTGATGATTTTGATTAGTAGGCAATGCATTTTCATTAAGTTTAACAAATATTGATTGATATTACATTAACAGAATTATAAAAAAAGCAAAAAACCTAATAACATAATAATAAAATCAATAATAAAACCAAAAAACATAATACCAGTGTGACCAGATTTTAAAATAACATTAAGCTAAATCACGTTTGAAAAAAAGCTAAAATAAGCTAAAAAGTTAAATTTTAGGCTAGAAAATAAAGCTAAATTTTTTCTACTTCTTTGATCACTTTTCAATAGTTTCTTATTGCTAAACTAACATTAAATATTACACAAACATATTTTCTTATTATACACATTGACTATTTGTTTAATGAAATTTATTAATTATTATATTTTAGATTTAATGAAGAACAAAACAAAAACTTCCCCAAAATAATCTTAAAAACTTTTCAAAAATGTAAAAACATTTATACTAAAATACGAAAGTTTTTTTAAGTGCATTAATACTATTTAAGGTAAAGCATGGATCACACTATCGGCACTATGTACCGAGTTTCGTCAGATCATTGAAATAAAGTCATAAGTAAAGAGCTAAATTTGCTCTAATTTATCGACTAATTGAAAGACAAGGACATAATTGCGCCAAACTGCATTGGCGCAATTAATTGAGTAATAATGCCATTTTGGCTTATTACTTATGACTTTATTTAGGTGGCTCGACGAAAATCGGTACATAGTGTTATCCAGGCTTAAGGCTATTTCAAGTTTTTGTTTTAAGTTAATTGATGCCGCTGAATGAAAGTTCAACTCAAGTCAAATAATTTTATACCCAAAAAACTCAAAAAGTGTTTTGACCACTAAAATGAATTTAACTTTTTCCATTGTAATTCTAACCATTCTGCCATTATCTACTACTACTTTTCAACTTTCCATTTCTGTTATAAAATTGTTGTACAATTTACATTTTGTATTTTTTGTAAACTATTTTACAATGTTAAAAGACTATAATTTCTATAAGGTGTTTATGTCTTTAATATATTTTTAGAGAACACGCAATTTAGACTAAAAAAAGGCTAAAAAAGCTAAATGAGTTTTTTAAAAAAGCTAAAAAATAAGCTAAGAGCTAAATGAAAATTTTAAAGCTAAATCTGAAATAAATAAGCTAAATTTAGTCAAAATAAGCTAATATGGTCACGCTGCATAATACCTATCCTTGTCAGAAGGTGAATGTCAAGAAAAAATAAGAATGGAAGTACCTTCTATATTTATATCATGGTTTAGACTACGAATATGTAAAAATATTTTATAATACTGGGGTAAAATTTAGTTTTGAAATCACAAAATAATAACGATATTAGGATATTGTTTACAATTTTGACAAAAAATTTTGTTTGATATAGCTCAAAATCTGGAGGCAAATCACGGCATTTGATACGACTCGTAATTTAAAATAATTCAATACAGTTTATATGGAAATATTTTTAAATTACGAGTCGTGTCGAATGCCGTGATTTGCCCCCCTGTACGCTCTAATATTTTCTATCACATCCTTCATAAGGAACCGTAAGACATTTCACACCACGTAGTGCAATGTCAGTTTAATTTTCGTTTCGTCTATTTTTTGAATAGTGTTATTATTTATAGTTATTTATTTTGAAAATTTAGCTTGTTTTTATGGTTAAGCAATCGTCTTTATGCATTTTGTTCCCGCTTACACACAAAGTAATGGGGAAAAAATATTTTTTTCTCTTAAGAGCTGATTAAACAAGACATTTATATGGATATTTTACAAAATATGAATAACGATTTGAGAATTTATTCTGTATTAACTCAAAAAATCCAATTTTCGAGTTATGATGTTCTTTGAGTAAATGAGCGATATGTGTGTATGTGTATAAGTAAGTGACTTATCTTAAATAACTTTTTTTGAACAGAATGACTTTTCCTTTTGAAAAAGTATGTACATATGTATGTATGTATTTATTTACAAAAAACCTTACATTTAAAAAAATAATGCCCCTATTACGGTTTACAACACAACTAAGTTTAGTTGAAATTGTAACAACTTAACCTTAAAACAACTTAACTGTTTTTTGGCATTCTGAATTGCAACTAATTTTTTGTTACCCCTCTCAAATCAAAGACCAGTCTTTTTAATGAGGACTCACAAAACAATTTAGGGGTCTAGCGATGACCGTTCGTGAGCTGGGCCGTGTAGGGTTTGTAATTTTTGTATTTTCTCCCAACACAACATTAAAAAAAGTACATCATCTGAAAGATTTTTAAGCCGCTTCCAATGGTGTATTAAACTGCCATTTGTACCATCAGCAATACATTATTCCATAAATACTAGGATGTTTGAAGCATTTTCATAGCAAGTGCTACTTATATTAAAATAAGTTCTATTATTTTTTTAAGGATTATTAGATTTGACTCATTGTTAATTTCTTTGTGTTGGTAGTTCTTGCGCGAACTTTTGCGAAAACTATTAACAGAAATAAGTTAACGACTCAAATCAAACATTACTTAAAAAATCATAGAATTTATTTTAACACGAACAGCACCTGCTATGAAAATCGTATTTATGCAAATGTTTTTTATGGAATAACGCATTGCTGATGGTACTCATGATAAAGTTTAATACTCCATTGGAACCAACCTGAAAATATTACAGAAGATGTGGTGAACGTGAGTCGCTCTATTGTAGATTTGATATGGCACTGTTTTCTGAAAAAATGTCCTTCTAGGTACATACAATACATACATAAGTACGTAAGAAAATAAGGAAATTTTTCTCAGAAAAATTGTCTTGGCAAGTCCCTGTTAAGGTTGAGTTATTACCGTAGGAGAAATGATACTAGTGCACGTCCTGTGATCTAGCTAGTCTCTATACTTTGAGAATATTGACATCACGAGCTTGAGGTCAGTTCCATTTCCCCAGTGACTCGCAAAAAGACTTTTTTTGGCATACAGAAAACAATAATTTACTACCGCAGATACACATATCTTTTAAGCCAGAGCTAATAGAAATGAAGTTTAGCTACTTCGATATTTTAAATCGTCTTGTTTTACGCAGTGTGGTTGGCAATAAAGTAACCTTTGTTGTAACCAATGACGATTAGTATCAAGTCTACGCATATCTATGCTAATTTTTTCATATTCACCCTTATTCCAGTTGTCGACATCGACGTCACTTTAACACAATACCAAAAAATTGGGGCTTATGTAGCCGTTGTCGAAAACAACTGACAGGTTTATGATATTTTCTAGACCTTAGGGAACGGAAATATATTGTCAGCAGCACAAAACCGTTCTCGAGAGCGAGTAAACAAGCTCCAAATTTTTGATATTGTGTTAAAGTGACGCCGATGTCGACAACTGGAATAAGGGTGATTGAGTGTAATTGATATTCTTGCGGAAGTTATGTTGGTGTTGTAGAGATGCATATATTATATATATTATATGTCCTTGGTTGTGAGCATACATTTATAAAATACATACATACATACATATGTACATAGTTCTACTATATATGTATGTATATAAAAATATCTACAACTGTACATAACTGTACATAAAATCATTTCACTTACCACTTTTAGCAACAAGCAGAGCTTCATATTTTCCACCACTACATTTAGCAATGCAAATCTTAGCCGCGGTTTTCTGAACATGTTTTGATTGTAATACGCCAAATTGGTCGTTACTAAATTTTACAAGAGAGAACATTTGTAAAAGCCAATGGATTCCAAGTTGTATAGATTTTCTAAAATATTAAAAATTAAGAACATTAAAACATAAATAAACAAGAGAAAATGTTTAATAAAAAAAATCCACAGCGACCGATAATACCAGAGGTATGGGCTCCACAGTTTTCAAAGATAAGCCTTATTGTGCATCAATCTCCAACAAATTTTCTTCGAATGAAAAATTGAGCATTCCACGGAAGATTTATTACGTATGTATAAATACCTTAAAGATCACTCCGGTTGGCCAAAGAAAGGCTGTACAGAAAGTGTTTAGTGAATTAATTTCCAATGGGAGCAGATGCTGGAAATATTATGCGCAATCCGACTTCTCTATGAATATTTCGGAAGCCAATACGTCGACAAATATAAGCCACCAATTTTTTTAATTAAACTTTTTCTCTTAATTTTCTATCAAGTACTCGATTTTTTCCATTTGGAGCCAGAGTACTTACTAGATTTTGGAGATTGTGTAACTGCTCCAGATGGGAAACAATGAGCACATGCTATAGAAAATTTAAGATAAGCTTACATACCTCCAAGCTCTTCGAATTGATTGGTTTTCTTCTTTTAAATATACCCTTAACAATTCTTACGCAAACAC
The DNA here is from genome assembly GCA_944452675.1 of Tachina lurida. Lineage (NCBI taxonomy): Eukaryota > Metazoa > Arthropoda > Insecta > Diptera > Tachinidae > Tachina > Tachina lurida. Next base: position 43,538,531 of record OX101752.1, read on the forward strand.
CACCAAAAATTTACATGTACGTGTACGTCTTAATGCATACTCGACAAATTTTCAAATGAATGTGAAATGATGCTACCAAGGCACATTTAGTAAAATTTATCTTGAACGCTGCTTAAAAAAAATATGAACCGTTATATTTTAGGAGAATATGTGTTAACATATGTATATATACATACCTATATACATATTAACATACATATGTATACCCGTATGCAGCGTTGCCAGTATGATTTTTTTTATATTTTTGATGATTTATGTACCTGACTTGATGGGCAGCATGAAAAATCGCCACAAACGAAAACGACCCAAAAAGTTTATAAAATATTAGCAACTTAAAAACTTAAAAATAAAGCACAGAAACTACGTAAAAGCAATCAAAATAAATGAAAAAATGCCAATATATTAAGTTGCAGTCTTTAGTGAGCTTTTTTGAGCTCAGCCAAATGTCGGCTCTGCAAAATATCATTAGTAAAAATGAAAACAAGTTATTTCACTTTTTGGCTTAAATTAAGTTTAGTGACATAACTCCAAAATTAATAAAAATTTGGTATCCGATAGAAATTTAAAAAATAAAAAGAAAAACTTAAATAAAATTATTGGCAGCGAGGCTTAGTTTCCGAGTTATGGGCCTTTGAAGTTCTAGTATGAAATTGTGATTATACGTAATATTTTCTCCAACGAATGTCTTCAATATTAGTATCATTTAAAAGCTTTGGAGAATATCTTTCAGGAGAAAATCTTTATTAGGCAGCCCGGCCGAAGGCCGGCAGTGCAGAAAATCGATATTAAACAGGAAAACTTTTCCAGGCAGAAAATATTTATTACGCTGCGCCGTGTAGGGAAACACCTAAAGGGCCCATAACTCGGAAACTAAGGCTCGCCGCCAATTTTTTTATTAAAATTTTTCTTTTTATTTTTTAATTTTCTTTCAGATGCCAAATTTTTATTAATTTTGGAGTTATGTCACTAAACTTAATTTGTTCCAAGAATTTTAATTCAGGCTTATTCTGAATAACATCTCCCTGAGAGTTTACTCCCTTTTTATTGTTTTCCCCATTTTAAAAAGTAATTTGCAAGCTTTATTCAAGTTTTATTTTCAGGAAAAAAATTAAGTCCATGGGAATTATTTAGCGGAGAATATTTAGAATTTGGCCGATTATAAAATACATACATACATACATATATCCTAAAATAATGAGCGATATTTCATAAATAATTTTGGGCTTTTTGTATAACCAAAAAAAAATTAACGATGAGAATACAACAAAAAATTATGAAGAAATCCTTAAAAACCTTTGGTTGTTTTTCATATTTAATAAAATCCAAACTTTTATGAAAATATTTTGGGCGATGTCATAAATTTTTTAAACTATTTTCATTCAGGCGATTTAATGATTTTTTTCTCAAATGATGTTTTTATTTTATTTTTAGAAACGCTCACCTTGTTTTTACTTCTGTAGTTACGTTTTGAAATACATAAGTTGTAATTCGAATACTAAATTTAAGTTTCCATTACTATTCTACTTAACAATAAAAGTGAAATAAAATATCTTTTTTATAAAAATGTATACTCGTGTATTCATTTTAATCTTTTTTTTTTAATTTCTATCTGTTATTATATAAAATTCATTTTAATTAATAATAATTATTATTACATTGGTTAATGAAAAATATGTGATGATTTTATTATTCCCACAGCTTCTAGCAACGCTGTACATATGTAAATTATTTAATCTGGCAAGCGTGCTGGCAAGATAGAAAATGCTCTGTGAGCAGGGTTGCCATTTGTATTTGAAAAAAAGAATGCTAACTTCAGAAAAACAGGACATTTTACCAACAAAAGAGGATGGTATTTTTTTAAATAGTATATAAATAATAAAAAAAACAGCAATAAATATGTTGAGAACTACTTATAATCTACTTTCTTTAAAAATAAAAATTCAATACAAAAGAATCACACATAAGTAGTATAAATAAAAAAAATTTGGTTTTTCTAAATGAAATTTATTAGCTGGTGGTTAAGCATGTCGATATATGTAGTATGTACATTTCATTGGGGCTTTACCAAATCGTCAGTACACTTCAACCATACCTTTGAACAGTTACAAACAAACCACTTATATTATGCACAGACTTTCAAAAATCATTTGAAAATTCACAAATAATAATATTTCTTAAAATCACAAATGAATAAAATAACCGTAGTAGGGTTAGAAACTTATAAACCTTAATATAATTAAAAATTCATTCGATAACAATAAAAGTATTTATAAGGCAAAATAAAATATAAAATTATTAGTTTTATTTATAATAGTTTTTCGAAAGACAGCATAAATTCTTTAGATCGTGTTTGTATTATTTTCAAAAGTTGTACTATTGCTTAGGATTGTGAGCTAATAATATGAATTGATCATTCAGACGTTTATAGATATTTTAATTACATATGTATGTGCAACTAATAGTGATTTTACTAAGCATTATATTAACAATTATTTGCCTACTTGAATGAAGTAAACTAAAATAACCTGGGGGTTATTATGTAATCCGAATCAAAAAAACATACTATCCGAACAGTTATTTTTCCGAATAGAATTACATAATAACACCCCTGTTTCTTATTTTACCTTTTGTGTAACTTTAACTGTTAAACAAAGAATAAAACAGTCAGCGTTTGACGATTAATGCATTAAACTTTATTAAAATATTTCAATGTTAATATATTTATTGTTATCTAAACGAGGTATTTAAACACATAATTCTTTTCCCAATTGCAGTTTTTTAAAGGGAATGGCAATACTGCTACAGAACACTGTAATGTACACACATACACAAGGCATATTATAATTAGTGATGAGATCGTGAGTTACTTTTCAGACACGATCAAGCGAGCTCACGAAAAAATTATTATTTTCTGTATAGTAGCATTTCTCTTGTCTAAAGAATTTTCTTTGTCGAATTCGGGCTGCCAGCTTAATTTTCCAAATATTTCCTAGATGATAGGTACCTATCAAGGCCTATTTATCAGGTCAACGCAATCGTCCTGATGATATTCTGTGTTTTCTTTTTTAAGCTGTCAAAAGTTATTTGCACCATATACTTTAGTTCATGTGTGTGTTTCTGACAACTTAAACATAAAGTTGTTTTTTGTATTGCTGTGTTTTTGTAGAGTTGCGTTGACCTGATAAATAGGCCTTGGTACCTATATTGTATGTTTTTTCACAACATTCATAATTTTTATCGCTTTTTTGATATATTATTTTTGGCCCATTTTCACTTAAAGGATGGTTCGTACAACAAAAAATATTACAATACAAAACACATTTCACGAAATCATCACGTAAAAAATCTACACACGGGTACTCACTCAACCGAAGTGGACCCCATCAATAATTATAATGTTTCTTGCAAACACAGTTGCCAAATTTATGCATGCTGTACTCATTTTTAAATTTGTCAACATAGCTTGAGTGATGTATCGTATATGTATGTATGTATGTATGTATAAAAAAATAAGGCCTACGCACATGCGTACATATGTATGTATGTATCTACATAAGTATGTACATATATATGGATATGGACATTGTACATATGTATGTATGTTTAAGCAAATTAGAAATTATATTTTTGGGCATACATACATACATACATATGTATGGACATGTATGTAGTATGTATGTAAGTATGTATGCATACATACCCTGCAGTCAGACTGGGGCCAAATGTCTCTATGTCAACACTAAAATTCTAGTAGTAGGTACATTGTCTACAATTTATTTTCTATTCGTCAGTATAAAAGAAAGAGAGACAACATATGTGGTGTATTTCTGGTGGCTTTTGCAACAACTTGCCAATATTCATATAATTGTATGTACGTAAGGTATAGAAATGTACCACTAAATGTCTGGTTGGTATCTCTCCATGTTCCCATAAGAACTATGTAGTCACTACCTAGTCAATTGTTTTAGTGTTACTAGTAGATTTTCAATGACAAGCACATGCTAAATGTCTATAGCACAAAGTATTGTATGGGGATTAATTAGAGAGTAGTACTGGTGACAAAGTCAAATGCGACTCAGTACATTTTCACCATCGGCATTTCCTTCAGGGTACTTATGCATGTACTTATGTGCATACATTTGTACATAGTATGTACATATGTATGTACATATATTATATGACTTGGTAACTTATATGACATACATACATACATACATATGTATGTTTGTATATACATACATATGTATGTACATAAAATAAAAAAAAAAAATATTTTTGGTTTATAAAAGCTTTATAAAACAAATTTTGTAAGGAAATTTGATTAGTAAACCTTTTATAAAACCAAATTACTTTTTATGAACAAGGCTTCGTTTGTATACATATGTACAATACATACATACTTATGTATGCACATATCGCTCATTTACTCAAAGAACGTCATAACTCAAAAAAATTGATTTTTTTTAATTAATGTTGCAGAAATAATAATCGTCTCGTTCTTCATATTGTGTAAGAATTTCATAAGAAATACATACTTATATACATACCTATGTATGTATGTACATATGTATCTTCTTTACAAAACTCTTGAAGGTAAAATAATACTTTTTTCCCCATTAAGTTGTATGTAAAATGAAAAATTTAAACTCGTTTTCTGGCAAACTTTTTTTTTGAGTTTTACGTTGTTTGAGTAAAAGACTGATATGATCTGCTGTATCACGTAGTATGTATTAGTACATGCATATCTGTGGCAAAAAGGAAAAAGTGTTTAAGTCGAGATAAGCTGATTTTGAGTTGATGGTACCTCTGTAATTTGCATATTCGAAAGTAATTCTGGTCAAAATCCTAATTAATTTGTCTGCTTTTTCAGAAAGTTATAGCAAAATTACTTGCGACTTATCTGTTTTAGACTTCTAATTTAATTTGGAATAATAGCTTAATTAAGGTTATACTTTGCTATATTTTAACTTAAATGTATTATATACAGTGTGTAGAACGATGTTTGCTTAAAAAAATTAAAAATTTACTCAAACAACGTCATAACTCAAAAAATGAAAATTTAGAGTTAATGCTGTAGAATTAATCATCATATCGTTCTTCATATTGTATAAACATTTCATTGAAAGATATTATGTATGTAGTTACTCAATTCTTGAAGGCAAAATTAAATTTTCTTTTTGCATTAAGTTGTGTGTAAATTTAAAAATTTAACTCCTTTTCTGGCAAACTAGTTTTTTTGAGTTATGACGATGTTTGAGTAAATGAACGATATATACATATGTATGTACATTGAATGATGCCAACTTTTTCCAAAAAAAGCTCTGTTTGTTCATTAAAAATAAACTGAAAAGCAATAAAAGCAAAATATACTTAAGTTTGTATGTCCATTAGGCATATAATATATTTTTGACTAAAAATTTGTCAATCACTACGCTATGGGGAATATTGTACTGATTACAAAAACTGATATCTTAGGCCAGTTAGAAATAAAAACCTTCCGCAATTGAATTTCTAAATTTATGAACTCTATTTGCGGTGTTGAAACAAAGCGTAAATAAAATCTGAAAAATATTTTAAATACTGCCATCAAAAAATTCCAACACCAAACTTCATCGCATTTGCTGCGGAAAGTTTTCTAACGATTGCGTAAAAGGAAAAACGCAATTATTCTTATTTTTCCATGGACTATTCAGCCATATCTGTCAAATTTTGATATTTGCAATAAATAGATATGAACTCTTTAAACAAGTAATTTTACGAGAACAACTTGTGTACACTCAGGGAAAAGCTGCAACTTAAAAATACGAACGCGTCACATTAATTCAATGATTTTCATTATAATAGAAAATGTATGGTTGACTATTGACTGACGAAATTTGTGTTCATTTGTACTCTCGGAGATAGCTGCCCAATTTAAATCATTCATCAAACATTTAAATTTACGTGAAAATACTTTGACAACAACGCAAATGTAATAACTTTGTTGAATCTGTCTTGAATGTGTTTAACATTTAGAGTTGCAAAAAAAGGGAAATTCGTATTTGACATGTTATATGAAGCTTCAGAAATTAATATTTAGTGGAGTTGCAAAATGCACTAAGACCAAAAGTGAAAAAGCACTAATTTAGTGCCTTAAAAAAACACCAATTTGAACAAATTGTGTACTGTCATGATTTAAAAATCACTGAATCTAATGCAAAATGCACTAAATTGGTATCGCTGTTAACATTAGACAACACTAATTTCCAAAAGTATTTATTTTATTCGCTCCCCCGGCAGTTTCTGATAAACTGGCCATAAAAAATCAAATGTGTGTAAAAATTACTTTGATAGCGTGCAAACCGGCAATGCGCTATGGCACTTTTCACCCAAAAAATTACCTATTTTCACTATAAACACTTTTGACACCATAATGTTTAAATGCTGCATTTTTCGGAAAAATTTTTTGTAACCATTTTTGTTTAGAATAACAAGCACAACATCTTTCCTGTACATAATTTTGCCCTAATGGGATGTAACTAAATTGTTTGAAAAGGTTTTGTTTTAACGATTCTCGCTAAAAATTGGATAGCGATAATTATATCTGTTTTCATTATTTTATAAGGTAAGATATGTATATTATATAGCTAATTGCATTTGGGCCAACTATGTATCATTTAATAATAAAAGAATCAAAGCATCACAACCAGTTTATTATAAGCCACATGTTATGTATTTGGAAATTGTCCTTCAGCTCGTGATCTATTGAAGATATCTCAACAAAACTAAGCACAAATATAGACGATAGAGATAATTATTTTTTGTATACAAAATCCACGTACATACTTGCATATAATATGTAAATTCACGAACATATAATTAGGATTCTTTTTAATTACTTGATTATTATATACATATATTATGGCATTTTGGAAAGCACATGTAAATCTTGTTTTCAGATTTAATATCATTATGAATTAAAAATGATTTATAAGAGCTACATAGTCAGATATGTTCCAGAAAAGTAAATGCAATTGAATTTTGAAATATTGACTTTGTGTGTGATTTTTTCAAAGAACATAATTTTTCATTACCATGTCTGTATAGTTTTTATAATGTTTATTAACTTCAAATGGAAAATAGTAACCACATACTATTAATTTTGTAGTTTTCAAATTTCATTTGCTTCTAATATTTTAGAACATACCTGAATGTGATAATGCTTTCGTTATCATATCGACGTTTCCTTTACTCAGAAGGATATTTCGTAATATGTCGTTGAAATTTTCGCAGTTTTTTTTTAGCTTCACCTACTCCGCACTATTTTTCTTAAAAATTTTCTTAAGGAAATATTACTATCTTTTATAACTATTATTATCATTATTATGATTAAATTATTGTTATTTAAACTAAAAATGTGAAAGTTAGTGCTTTTTCGATTTTTTCTCTGAGTTTAGCGCTTTTTGAAATTAAAAAGTTGACAACTCCGGTAGCTGAGTACAGAGTTAACAAACAAAACTAGAACGCAGGCGAAATTTGCAAGGGAAATTACTGAAAGATCTGGCAATAATTTTTTGCGTTTACAGAGACGACATTTTGACGGCCAGCCGCATTACTATACATAATTTATACCAGAGCCGTCATAGCATCCAATTCATTATCGAAATCATTTTTCGTCAAAGTTATCCAAAATTATGGTGAAATATCGGGTTTTATTTGACTATAAGGATGCAAGATCCGTAAATCCATAATAAAAAGTCAAAATTTTTTAGGGCATCAAAGCATCCTATCTACATATATATATATATATATATATATATATATATATATATATATATATGTATATACATCACTGCTTTACTTGAGCACCCATTTAACAGCTGATAGTTGATTTTGTTTAGTTAGCTTTGAAATTTCATTATGAATCGACTTACACTAGAGCAACAAAATTTTCAATCAAAATAATTATTCTAGTCGTGAAACTCATCGTGCACTTCTTCCATTTTATGGCGTACACAATCGCCTTTCAAAGCAAATAATTCAAAGAACAATAGATCGTTTTCGGACCCCATTTACTGTTACTGATAATGTGCATCCCGTGAGATGCCGAATAGTGCGCACTAAAGAAGCTGTAGCCGCTGTACAGGAAAGCATTGAAGATGATCCTAATCAGTCAATTCGTCGCCGGTCTCAGCAACTTTAAAATTCCCCATGAAGCTCGGAATTAAAAAAGGAAATGTAAAGCGTTTAACAAGAGATATTTTATTGAAATTTGGCGTGCATGCTGCGATAATGCAATCCTATATATTTTCATTGAAAAAAGTGGCCGTTAATACACCTATAAAATTTAATCCTACTATTTTATGTTCTTCGGCTCAGCATATTTATTTAAATATACTATTTATGCAGGTAGTATTATACGTTTCCAGCGGAACTTGACACAAATTGTAGTCACTCGCCGAAAAAAAATCTTGATTTTGAAAAAGTGGGCGGAGTTTCGCCTATACAAATTCAAAATTTAATGTTGCGCTAATGAGTTGAAATTCGATACAAAAATAGGTTTAGGTGAGAAACCATCTAAAAAATCTGTAAACAGAGAAATTTTAGACAGAGGGCAGGGCTACGCCCCTAAAATTTATAAAATTAAATGAGCTGAAATTTGATACACAAGTAGGTTTAGTTGAGAAACCAACTAGAAAAATCTGAAACCCCAAAAATTTTCCCCCGAGTGGTTGGGGCCACGCTAATATTGCTCACAATTAAAACTTTAATATATGTACAACTTTTAATTCTAGACATTTCAGTAAAACTTGGCATGCACGTTACACGTATGCAAGACTTTAAAGTATCACATTTAAAAGCGGGCGTGATCACTCCGATAAAATGTTAGCCTTGTATTTAATCTACTTTGGCTTAGCAGAAAATTAGCATGAATGATAAGCGTTGCTCACAACAAAATCTTGCATTTAAAATAGTAGGCGGAGTAATGACCATGAAATTTAAAGTGTAGAATTTGCTCTTAAGGGCTGAAACTTTATACTCAAGTAAGTGTAGATGAGCAAGCTAAAGCAAAAATCTGAAATTCAAAAATTCACAATGCATTAGAAGTTGCCGAAACTATTAAAAATAAAATAAACTCGGAAAAAACGCGAAAAAATCGCAAGCTCACGAAAAATGTCTAAATGCATTGAAGAAATCATTTACACTGCAAAGAACAACAATATCTCAGAAAATTATACAAATCGCAAAAAAAAAGTAGCCAACATTGCAGAAACTTTAATGTTTAGTAAAGGTTTTTGTTTAATTTTTGATGTCATAACAAAACCACATCACCACAATGGACATTTAACAATATTTTCCTGTCACGAGTAAAAACAAAAAAATCAAACAGTTGGTCGTAAGAAATAGAAATAAATCGTTTTATTTATTTTCTGTCATTTGAATTTAACGTTAATAACAAGTTATTATTATATGGCAATACAACAGGCCGTTCACAACGGTGCTATTTGGTATTAAATAGTAACTTATCACTTGTAACTTTAGAAGTCTTTGTGAATTGGCTAAATAATTTTGCTTCATATTTTTATTTAGCAACCGCATGATCTATAAAAATCGTATTTACTATTTGCACTATTTGTATAAAATATTTATAGAATATATCTTAATAAAATAATCCATGCAAATGCATAAAATATACTAATTATTATATACTCATTTTTAAATTGCATAATTGATTTTATTATTATTTATTTGCGTCTGCTAATTATATAGTCGACTTACTTGTTTGGCATGATTTCATTTTATCTCTTTAACAATATTTTTTTTGTATTGTGTTTCTAATTTAAATTATTATAATCAATTTTCCAACAAATGAGCAAACGTTATGTGTGAATTCATTATTGCTATAATAATAAAACAAGCTGCATTATAATAAGATTAAAAATACAGTGAAATTTTATAAAATCAAATTGAAATTTTGTAATATGAAAAATAAATCCAATTAGTATTGCAAAGTGGAAGCATAATTGAAAAAATAGAACAACATATGCTGGTTGATATAAAAATACAAAAAATAAACTAAAAAAAAATATCGAGTCTTTGCTTCAATAGCGTCATAATCGAAAATAAAAATTGTTTTGCAGCAACGAGTTTGAAGTTTTGAATTTACTAACCATACAATGGAAGAAGAATATGTTTCTTTTAAATCAAGAGTTGAGTATACAAGATGTCAGTATGAAATTTTTAAGCAATATAAAGAAAGATATGACGTTTCATTATACAATGGTTTTTGAGTTATGCCACTATTGCAGCAAAGGCTTGATATGTGTGTGTGTATCTAAAAATCATAGCTGTTAAGTAATTAATAGTAATCGTAATGATTACTAATCTGATAAATTTTATTTAAAGGTGAGGTAATGTCCCGTATTGCGTATGTCGAGTCGAATGTTCGTCTACGACAGTTTTATCCTTGTACACGTTTCCTTTAATCTAGAATAAAATTCTCGGTCACGAATATTCGACTATGAATGATTAAATTACGATTATATTCAGTTTCGCACGATTACTAACTAATTGATTACGATTAACTACTAATAATGGAAAAGTAATCTGAATTACTTAAAATTACTAAAAATAATGAAAAAGAGTAAAAAGTAATCAAAAAATAATCCGATTACTTCTAAGGATTACTTTTGATTCTTTTTGATTATTTATTAAGAATTAAAAATAATCTTCAAAAGTAGTCGGATTACTTTTTGATTCTTTTTGATTATTTTTAGTAATTGTAAGTAATTCAGATTACTTTTCGATTATTAGTAATCGTAATCAATTATTTATCAGCAATTCTTTTGAAGGCAATTACATAATCATTACAATTCTTTTTAATCTAATTGATTAGTAACTAATCGTAATTGAAATTTAATAGCTCTGCTAAAAATGCCTAACGGAAGCCAAAAAAAAAACCAAGAAGTTGTTATTTACAAAATTCACAATTGCACAGCTTAAGTTTACGAGTAAAAATCATTGGGCACATTTAATAGGTTTGTGTAAATAAATTCCCACACAATTTTTGACATTTTATTTACGAGAGTGTAAAAATGCACAACTGCACAGTTTGCGAAACTTTTGAACATTCTCATGAAAACCCTTAATATAAATTTATTTTGTGCAAAATGTTTTTGGGCACTTAAGGTCCATGCTCTCTTTTTCCTAAATTATCAGAGTAATCTCGGTGAAAGCGATATAATTTGGTTCATTTAAAATTAATTCTGCATCAGCATTTGCGTGAGTTAAAAAAAAAACAAAATATTTAGCAATTTGCATAAATTTTGAACCACAATTTTGTCATCCAGTTCCAATAAACTGCTAAGGTTTAAATACCTTTTAGCTTAACGTTTTTAGGGTTTCGTATACCAAAGGTGAAAAGGAACTCTATTGTTTTCGCTTTCATTGTCCGTCTGTCCGTCACAGGATGTTTTTTCGAGAACCTTGAGAGTTGCTGATCCGAAATTTTAAATATGTCGAACCTTAGCCGCAACATGACATAAATGTATGACAGTTAAAGATTACAGAGTGTTCTAAAATGAGCAACGAAAAATTTTTAAATTCTATGGTGTGTCCGTAAATGCATCATTGCTCTGCATCATACGTGCAAACTTTTATTTGAAATGCAATACAAGTTCGCTGATAGTCTGTTTTAGTAGTAATCATATTTGTACACAATATTTGACACTTATTTGTGTGTTATCTACTTCAGCGAACCAGCTTAGAACATTTCAATTTCCATTTGCAGCGAAGTGATGCATTTACGAACAGACCCATACATACAATTAGTTGCACATGAAATGCCAGATGTTTACTCGGCATGAGTGAATTTTCACAAAGACTACAACAATTAACACTAAAATATAAAAATAATCTAAATTAATGGGTTTTCTATCAGTTAATGTAATTTTGACTATGTGATTTTGATAACTTGCTGTATCTTGGAAACCGTAAGAGGCAGACTCTTAAAGTTTTCAAAAACCCAAAGTAATAATTAGATTTAGTAAGTTACTTTTATATAACAAAAAAAGTTAAAGTTTTCCAATCCTGGAAATGTCTTTTTAATTTTTTTATTTTTTTTTTAAATTTAAATTACCAATTTGATTCATACTGAAGTATAAAATAACTTTATTTATATAAAAAAAGTTAAAATTTCCTTTTCGGTAGTTATTTTTAAATGGCAAAATAAAGTTTACGTCTTCCAGCTCTGCAACCGTCTGCTTGATTTTGCTGATTTTCAATACCAATTTATTTTGAACCATTTCTGATACACCAGTTCAAGAACGAAGTCTCTAGCTTTTCTGGGAGCTTCGAAAAACCGATTTCACGTACAGACAGACGTACATCGCTTATTCGTCTTCCCTTTGCATAAGGATCCAGGGATATAGAAGAATCTTTTGGCCTTACTAATATAATACCCAATGATTAATATATACATACATATATGAATATTGGCATTTCAACAGGAATGTCAACTTTTTGTAGCGTGCGACACCAAACAAATATGCTTGCCTTTTCAAAGAAAACGAAACTTTTTTTCTACTTCTTTATATATTTGCGTAGCCCGCAGCAGTGGTAAAATTTTAAGAAAAATCGAGTCACATTGTTCTAAAATAAAAGCTTAATTGTTGGTTGTCGCACGTGACAAAATCAAGGACTTTCTCGTGGATAGTCCATATATCATTTAGCGCATTTTCTTTTTGTTGCTTTATGCTGCATGGTACAATATTTTATTTGGTAGACAAACTCTTTAACCTGCTGCGTTATTAATCTATTTTAACTCATATGGTTATTTATTCGAAATAATGTAAGAGTTTAAATTTTTTTTCCTGGCTTACTTTATATTATCAAGAAACATTTTTGCTGTTTTTAAATTTAAACTTTTTAATTCAATATCTTGCGCTTGCAAAATTACACAGATATATTAAAAAGAAAAATTTTTAATTTAGAAGACATATAGCTTTTGGAAGTATAAATAAAAATTTAAGGATATTGTCTCTTTACAAATAAAATCTCGAAAAAAAAAATATTAAAAGTGAATTACAAAAAGGCATCCATGAAATTATAACAAAGGCAACAATTTTTTATACAATGAATTCAATATAATAACAATTACAAAATACAAATAAAAGTAAGCAAAGCGGAAACCGGAAAAGAACAGATGACCATTGTATTAAAAAACAAGTAAGAGTGCTATATTCGGCTGTGCCGAATCTTATATACCCTTTACCAACGTACGTACATATATATAGTATACAGACACGTACATACATATTTGTTTTGTAAAAAAATTTATCATTTTTTTAAAGTTTCCATCTTTGGAGCTATAATTTTCATTTTTCAAATTTCATACACCAAACTTTTCTTTCAGAAGCATAAAATATATTCAATTTATAAAGAAAAAGAAAAAAATTTTTAGACCTATTTAATTTTACATAACACAAAAAGTGTAAGTTTTCCAACCCTGGAGTCATAATTTTGGATTTTTCTGATTATTGATACCAATCTAGTTCTTTAAAAAATACATAAAATATGTTAAGTGAAAAAAGCAAGAACGAAATAATATTATTTTAATATTAAAAAAATCAGTTAAGTGCGACTTTGACGCGCACGAAAGGAAGGTTTTTTGCTTTTTTGAAGTTTTTTTTCAGTTAAAACGATTTTTTCAGTTTTGTCGCTTTTTTCTCGTTTTGGCGATTTTGTCTGTTTTTGGAGGTTTTTTTCATTTTGGCGATTTTTTTCTGTTGTTGGGCTTTTCTTCATTTTGGAGATTTTTCTCATTTTGACTATTTTTTCTGTTTTTGGGTTTATTTTCGCGATTTTTTTTCCGTTTTGGTGATTTTTTTCATTTTGGCGATTTTTTTTCATTTTGGCAATTTTTTTCTTTTTTTTATGTTTTTTTCGTTTTGGTGATTTTTTTCATTTTGGCGATTTTTTTTTCATTTTGGCGATTTTTTTTCACTTTGGCGATTTGTTTCTGTTTCTTAGTTTTTTTTTCGTTTTGCGATTTTTTTTCTTTTTTTGGCGATTTTTTTTTCATTTTGGCGATTTTTTTCTGTTTTTTTTCGTTTTAGCGATATTTTTCATTTTGGCGATTTTTTTTCATTTTAGCAATTTTTTCGTTGTTTTGCGATTTATTTTAGTCTTAGAAATTTTCTTTTAATTTAGTGCTTTTTTCATTTTGGCGATTTTTTTCTGTTTTTTGGGGTTTTTTTCGTTTTGGTGATTTTTTTTTCATTTTGGCGATTTTTTTTTATCATTTTGGCGATTTTTTTCTGTTTTTAGTATTTTTTTCGTTTTGGTGATTTTTTTCATTTTGGCGATTTTTTTTTTCATTTTGGCGATTTTCTTTCATTTTGGCGATTTTTGTTTTCATTTTAGCAATTTTTCCGTTTTTTTGCTATTTATTTTAGTCTTACAAATTTTTTTTTAATTTGGTGCTTTTTTTCGTTTTGGCGATTTTTTTCTGTTATTTAGGTTTTTTCTTTTTTTGGCGATTTTTTTTCATTTTGTCGATTTTTTTCTGTTTTTTAGGGTTTTTTTCGTTTTGGCGATTTTTTTTCATTTTGACGATTTTTTTCTGTTTTTTATGGTTTTTTTCGTTTTGGTGATTTTTTTCATTTTGGCGATTTTTTTTCATTTTGGCGATTTTTTTCTGTTTTTTAGGTTTTTTCTCGTTTTGGCGATTTTTTTTTCATTTTTTAAATTTTTCCGTTTTTTTGCGATTTATTTTAGTTTTAGAATTTTTTTTTTAATTTGGTGCTTTTTTTCGTTTTGGCGATTTTTTTCTGTGTTTGGCTTTTTTTTATTTTGGCGATTTTTTTCTGTTTTTGGGGTTTTTTTCATTTTGGCGATTTTTTTTTTCATTTTGGCGATTTTTTTCTGTTTTTTAGGGTTTTTTTCGTTTTGGTGATTTTTTTCATTATGGCGATTTTCATTTTGGCGATTTTCTTTCATTTTGGCGATTTTTGTTTTCATTTTAGCAATTTTTCCGTTTTTTTTTGCGATTTATTTTAGTCTTAGAATTTATTTTTAATTTGGTGCTTTTTTCGTTTTGGCGATTTTTTCTTGTTTTTGGCGATTTTTTTCGGTTTGGCGATTTTATAATTTTTTATTTTTTCAGTTTTACCGTTTTTGAAAATTTCAAGAGTTTTGCTCCTACGGTTTCCAAGATACAGCAAGTTGTCAAAATTGCATAGTCAAAATTGCATTAACTGATGGAACACCCTTTAATTTAAATTTTTTAAATTTTTGTGTTAATTTTTGTAGTCTGTATAAAAATACACTAACCTTACAAATTTCAAGTGTACAATTGTATATATACTACATGGGATTTTAAAATTTTTCGTTGCTCGTTTTGGAACACCCTTTAATTTCCAATTATCATGTATTTGTTGTTGTAGCGGCCAAAGGTCTACATACTGTGTCCAAATTTCAGGTCTCTAGCTCTTACGGTTCTCGAGAAAATACTAATATAGTTTTAGACATAGTTAATTTTACATAACATAAAAAGTTAAAGTTTTCCAACCCTGGAAACGTATTTTTAATTTTTTTGTATTTTTTTTATTTAAAATTCCAATTTTAGTCGTACTGAAGTGTAAAATATGTACATTTATTAAAAAAAAATAAAAATTTGTTTTCGGGAGTTACTTTTATATGGCAAAATGAAGTTTAAGTTTTCCAGCTCTGCAATCGTCTGCCCGATTTTGCTGAATTTCAATACCAATCTATTTTGGAAAATTTCTGACACACCAGTCCAAGAACGAAGTCTCTAGCTCTTCTGGGAGCTTCGGAAAACCGATTTCACGTACAGACAGACGGACAGACGGACAGACGGACAGACGGACAGACGGACAGACGGACAGACGGACAGACGGACAGACGGACATCGCTTATTCGTCTTCCCTATGCATAAGGATCCAGAATATATATATTATATGGATCGCTTATTGATATTATAGAAATTACAAACGGAATGACAAACCTATATATACCCTTTTACCATTTTTGTTGGTAAAGGGTATAACAAATAGAATAAAACAAACTGCCATACAAATAGTTAGTACTTGGATAAACGTACTGCTGCTATTAATACTTACATACTTTTATGTATATTTGCCTTGTAACAAGTAAATGAGAAAAAAATGTAAATGTATGTGCATACAATATAATGGTTCATTGAATGGTAACTATAATGTTGCTCTGTGGCACAAAATCCTATTGTAAAAAAAAAGAGACAAAACTGATAAAAAAAGAAAACAAATTATTAAAACGCTTTGAGTAGAAAGAATTACCAGCCTGGTGGAAATCTTGGACTTAAATGAAAATCAAGGCTGGCTTTTGGTATGTATTTTCCATATCGCTAGATTGCAGTTAGGTATTTCCTTCCCTCATCATTATTCGTTAATTCAAAATAATAAAATAACAAGTAAGAGTGCTATATTCGGCTGTGCCGAATCTTATATACCCTTTACCAACGTACGTACATATATATAGTATACAGACACATACATACATATTTGTTTTGTGAAAAAATTTATCATTTTTTTAAAGTTTCCATCTTTGGAGCTGTAATTTTCATTTTTCAAATTTTATACGCCAAACTTTTCTTTCAGAAGCATAAATATATTCAATTTATAAAGAAAAAGAAAAAAATTTTTAGACCTATTTAATTTTACATAACACAAAAAGTGTAAGTTTTCCAACCCTGGAATCATAATTTAGGATTTTTCTAATTCCTTGTACCAATCTAGTTCTTTAAAAAATACATAAAATATGTTAAGTGAACGAAGCAAAAACGAAATAAGAAAAAACTTAGTTTCATTTAATTCCTTTAATATTAAAAAATTCAGTAAAGTGCGACTTTGACTCGCGCACGAAGGGTTCCGTACATTCGGTTCTGAGCACTTTTTAATGTGGCTTTTTTGCTTTTTTGAAGCTTTTCTGTTTAAAAGATTTTTTCAGTTTTGTCGCTTTTTTCTCATTTTGGCGATTTTTTCTGTTTTTCTCGGTTTTTTTCATTTTGGCGATTTTTTCTGTTTTTGGGGCTTATTTTCATTTTGAAGATTTTTTTCATTTTGGCGATTCTTTTTCCATTTTGGCGATTTTTTCCTATTTTGGGGGTTTTTTCATTTTGGCGATTTTTTTTTTCATTTTGGCGATTTTTTTCCTGTTTTTGGGCTTTTTTTTTCATTTTGGCGATTTTTTTCTGTTTTTTGGGGTTTTTTTCGTTTTGGCGATTTTTTTTCCATTCTGGCGATTTTTTTTCATCTTGGCGATTTTTTTCTGTTTTGGGGTTTTTTTTATTTTGGAGATTTTTTTCTGTTTTTTAAGGTTTTTTTTCGTTTTGGCGATTTTTTTTCATTTTGGCGATTTTTTTTTCATTTTGGCGTTTTTTTTTTCATTTTGGCGATTTTTTCCTGTTTTGGGCTTTTTTTCATTTTGGCGATTTTTTTCTGTTTTTCTCGGTTTTTTTCATTTTGGCGATTTTTTTTCATTTTGGCGATTTTTTTTTATTTTGGCGATTTTTTTTTATTTTGGCGATTTTTTTCTGTTTTTGGGGCTTTTTTTCATTTTGGCGATTTTTGCCTGTTTTGGGGTTTTTTCATTTTGGCTATTTTTTTCTGATTTTGGGGCTTTTTTTTCATTTTGGATTTTTTCTGTTTTTGTGGGGTTTTTTTCGTTTTGGCGATTTTTTTTAATTTTGGCGATTTTTTTCTGTTTTTGGGGGTTTATTTTCATTTTGGAGTTTTTTTTTCAATTTGGCGACTTTTTTTTCATTTTGGCGTTTTTTTTTCATTTTGGCGATTTTTTTTTCTGGTTTTGGCGCTTTTTTTCATTTTGGAGATTTTTTTTCATTTTGGCAATTTTTTCCTGTTTTTTGGGTTTTTTTTTCATTTTGCGATTTTTTTCTGTTTTTGGTGCTTTTTTTTCATTTTGGATTTTTGTCTGTTTTTGTGGGGTTTTTTTCGTTTTGGCGATTTTTTTTCATTTTGACGATTTTTTTTCATTTTAGCAATTTTTCCGGTTATTCGCCATTTATTTTAGTCTTAGACATTTTTTTTTGTAATTTGGTGCTTTTTTTCGCTTTGGCGATTTTTTTTGTTTTTGGCGATTTTTTTCGGTTTGGCGATTTTATAATTTTTTGATTTTTTAGTTTTACCGTTTTTGAAAATTTCAAGAGTTTTGCTCTCACGGTTTCCAAGATACAGCAAGTTGTCAAAATTGCATAGTCAAAATTGCATTAACTGATGGAACACCCTTTAATTTAAATTTTTTGAAATTTTAGTGTTAATTTTTGTAGTCTGTATAAAAATACAATAACCTTACAAATTTCAAGTGTATATACATACATACATACAATTGTATGTATATTACATGGGATTTTAAAATTTTTCGTTGCTCGTTTTGGAACACCCTTTAATTTCCAATTTTCATATATTTGTTGTTGTAGCGGCCAAAGGTCTACACACTGTGTCCAAATTTCAGGTCTGTACCTCTTACGGTTCTCGAGAAAATACTAATATAGTTTTAGACATAGTTAATTTTACATAACACAAAAAGTTAAAGTTTTCCAACCCTGGAAACGTTTTTTTAATTTTTTTATATTTTTTTTAATTTAAAATACCAGTTGTAATCGTACTGATGTGTAAAATAAGTTCATTTATTAAAAAAAATAAAAATTTGTTTTTGGTAGTTACTTTTATATGACAAAATGAAGTTTAAGTTTTCCAGCTCTGCAATCGTCTGCCCGATTTTGCTGAATTTCAATACCAATCTATTTTGGAAAATTTCTGACACACCAGTCCAAGAACGAAGTCTCTAGCTTTTCTGGGAGCTTCGGAAAACCGATTTCACGTACAGACAGACGGACAGACGGACAGACGGACAGACGGACAGACGGACAGACGGACAGACGGACAGACGGACAGACGGACAGACGGACAGACGGACAGACGGACAGACGGACAGACGGACAGACGGACATCGCTTATTCGTCTTCCCTATGCATAAGGATCCAGAATATATATATTTTATGGGTCGCTTATTGATATTATAGAAATTACAAACGGAATGACAAACCTATATATACCCTTTTACCATTTTTGTTGGTAAAGGGTATAATAAATAAAAATAATAACTAACTAAAACAATTTTTTTTTATATAAAACTATTTTATATTTAAGAAAGAAACAAACATATTGGTATTAAAATTCGAAAAACTGTAAGGGCACTGCTACACGTTCAATATATATTGAACGCGATCCAGTATCGTGATATTTATTGAACGTGTGGCATGCAGTATTGATGGATTGCGATCCATATCGCAGAAAGGCCTTAATTATGGAATCCAAATAAAATAAAAAAAAATTTAACAAACAAAAAGTAAGAAAGTTTATTACATTTGTGTAAAGTTTGTTTTAATAAAGGGTAATGGCAGAAGATAGTGAAATCGAGTGGGTTCTGCCGGTGGAATCGGAATTAACGGCAGAAAAAATTATTTTGAAAGACTTTATTTTGATTTGCAGGCATTGCCGGAGTTGTGGGACTCGCCGGCTAGAGCTTATTAATAAATTTATTATTAACAAGTAAGAGTGCTATATTCGTCTGTGCCGAATCTTATATACCCTTTACCAACGTACGTACATATATATAGTATGCAGACACATACATACATATTTGTTTTGTGAAAAAATTTATAATTTTTTTAAAGTTTCCATCTTTGGAGCTGTAATTTTAATTTTTCAAATTTCATACGCCAAACTTTTCTTTCAGAAGCATAAAATATATTCAATTTATAAAGAAAAAGAAAAAAATTTAGACCTATTTAATTTTACATAACACAAAAGCGTGAGTTTTCCAACCAACCCTGGAGTCATAATTTTGGATTTTTCTGATTATTGATACCGATCTAGTTTTTTAAAAAATACATAAAATATGTAAAGTAAACGAAGCAAAAACGAAATAAGAAAAAACTTAGTTTAATTTAATTCCTTTAATATTAAAAAATTCAGTAAAGTGCGACTTTGACTCGCGCAGTTTTTTTCAGTTTAAACGATTTTTTCAGTTTTGTTGCTTTTTTCTCATTTTGGCCATTTTTTTCTGTTTTTTTTTCATTTTGGCGATTTTTTTTCTGTTTTTTGGGGGTTTATTTTAATTTTGGCGACTTTTTTTTCATTTTGGCGATTTTTTTCGCAATTCTTTTTCCATTTTGGCGATTTTTTCCTATTTTGGGATTTTTTTTCATTTTGGCGATTTTTTTTTCATTTTGGAGATTTTTTTTCTGTTTATGGGGCTTTTTATACCCTTTACCAACAAAAATGGTAAAAGGGTATATATAGGTTTGTCATTCCGTTTGTAATTTCTATAATATCAATAAGCGACCCATAAAATATATATATTCTGGATCCTTATGCATAGGGAAGACGAATAAGCGATGTCCGTCTGTCCGTCTGTCCGTCTGTCCGTCTGTCCGTCTGTCCGTCTGTCTGTACGTGAAATCGGTTTTCCGAAGCTCCCAGAAAAGCTAGAGACTTCGTTCTTGGACTGGTGTGTCAGAAATTTTCCAAAATAGATTGGTATTGAAATTCAGCAAAATCGACCAGACGATTGCAGAGCTGGAAAACGTAAACTTCATTTTGCCATATAAAAGTAACTACCGAAAACAAATTTTTATTTTTTTTTAATAAATGAACTTAGTTTACACTTCCGTACAACTAAAATTGGAATTTTTAATTAACAAAATATATAAAAAATAAAAAGACGTTTCCAGGGTTGGAAAACTTTAACTTTTTGTGTTATGTAAAATTAACTATGTCTAAAATTATGCAGAGTATTTTCTCGAGAACCGTAAGAGCTAGAGACCTGAAATTTGGACACAGTGTGTAGACCTTTGGCCGCTACAACAACAAATACATGAGAGTTGGAAATTAAAGGGTGTTCCAAAACGAGCAACGAAAAATGTTAAAATCCCATGTAATATACATACAATTGTATGTATGTATGTATATACACTTGAAATTTGTGAGGTTAGTGTATTTTTATACAGACTACAAAAATTAACACTAAAATTTCAAAAAATTTAAAATAAAGGGTGTTGCATCAGTTAATGCAATTTTGACTATGCAATTTTGACAACTTGCTGTATCTTGGAAACCGTAAAAGCAAAACTCTTGAAATTTTCAAAAACGGTAAAATTAAAAAATCAAAAAATTATAAAATCGCCAAACCGAAAAAAATCGCCAAAAACAAAAAAAATCGCCAAAACGAAAAAAAGCACCTAATTACAAAAAAAAATCTAAGACTAAAATACATCGCGAATAACCGGAAAAATTGCTAAAATAAATAAAATCGCTAAAATGAAAGAAAATCACCAAAATGAAAAAAACCCCAAAATTAAAAATAAATCGCCAAAATGAAAAAAATGGCCAAAACGAAAAAAAGCCCCAAAAAACAGAAAAAATCGCCAAAATAAAAAAACCCAAAAACAGGAAAAAATCGCCAAAATGAAAAAAAGTCGCCAAGATGAAAAAATTCGCCAAAATGAGAAAAACCCCAAAAACAGAAAAAAATCGCCAAAATTAAAAAAACCCCAAAAAACAGAAAAAAATCGCCAAAATGAAAAAAAAAAACGCCAAAATGAATAAACATCGCCAAAATGAAAAAAACCTCAAAATAAAAAAAAATCGCAAAAATTAAAAAAAATCGCCAAAAGGAAAAAAATCTCCAAAATGAAAATATACCCCCAAAAAGAGAAAAAAATCGCCAAAATTAAAAAAAAATTGCCAAAATGAAAAAAAATCGCCAAAACGAAAAAAACCCCAAAAAAAAGAAAAAACTCGCCAAAATGAAAAAAAACCCCAAAAACAGGAAAAAATCGCCAAAATGAAAAAAAAATCGCCAAAATTAAAAAAACTCCCAAAATAGGAACAAATCGCCAAAATGGAAAAATAATCGCCAAAAAAATCGCCAAAATGATAAAACATCGCCAAAATGAAAAAAACCCCAAAATAAAAAAAAATCGCAAAAATTAAAAAAAATCGCTATATATACTATATATATGTACGTATGTTGACGAATATAGCACTCTTACTTGTTTTATTTTGGAGATTTTTTTCATATTAGCGATTTATTTTCATTTTGGCGATTTTTTTCCGTTATTTGGGGTTTTTTTTGTTTTGGCGATTTTTTTTTCATTTTGGC
This sequence comes from Tachina lurida, assembly GCA_944452675.1. NCBI lineage: Eukaryota > Metazoa > Arthropoda > Insecta > Diptera > Tachinidae > Tachina > Tachina lurida. The sequence continues at coordinate 43,560,755 of OX101752.1, forward strand.
AATTTTTTTTATTTTGGCGATTTTTTTTCTCTTTTTGGGGGTTTATTTTCATTTTGGAGATTTTTTTCCTTTTGGCGATTTTTTTAATATTTAGATTTTTTTTATTTTGGCGTTTTTTTCATTTTGGCGATTTTTTTTCATTTTGGCGTTTTTTTTCATTTTGGCGATTTTTTTTCTGTTTTTTGGGTTTTTTTTTTCATTTTGGAGATTTTTTTCATTTTGGCGATTTTTTCCTTTTTGGCGATTTTTTTACTGTTTTGAGGTTTTTTTTAATTTTGGCGATTTTTTTTCTGTTTTTGGGGCTTTTTTCATTTTGGAGATTTTTTTAATTTTGGCGAATTTTTTTTTTATTTTGGCGATTTTTTCCTGTTTTTGGGTTTTTTTCATTTTGGCGATTTTTTTCATCTTGGCGACTTTTTTTAATTTTAAATTTTTTTTCTTTTTTTGGGGTTTTTTTTCGTTTTGGCCATTTTTTTCGTTTGGCGATTTTTTTTCATTTTGGGGTTTTTTTCATTTTGGCGATTTTCTTTCATTTTAGCGATTTTTTTTACTGTTTTGGGGTTTTTTTTAATTTTGGCGATTTTTTTCTGTTTTTTGGGCTTTTTTCATTTTGGAGATTTTTTGAATTTTGGCGATTTTTTTTTATTTTGGCGATTTTTTCCTGTTTTTGGGTTTTTTTCATTTTGGCGATTTTTTTCATCTTGGCGACTTTTTTTAATTTTAAATTTTTTTTCTTTTTTTGGGGTTTTTTTTCGTTTTGGCCATTTTTTTCGTTTGGCGATTTTTTTTCATTTTGGGGTTTTTTTCATTTTGGCGATTTTCTTTCATTTTAGCGATTTTTTTTTACTGTTTTGGGGTTTTTTTTAATTTTGGCGATTTTTTTCTGTTTTTGGGGCTTTTTTTCATTTTGGAGATTTTTTTAATTTTGGCGATTTTTTTTTATTTTGACGATTTTTTCCTGTTTTTGGGTTTTTTTCATTTTGGCGATTTTTATCATCTTGGCGACTTTTTTTCATTTAAAATTTTTTTTTCTTTTTTTTTGGTTTTTTTCGTTTTGGCGATTTTCTTTCATTTTAGCGATTTTTTTTTACTGTTTTGGGGTTTTTTTTAATTTTGGCGATTTTTTTCTGTTTTTGGGGCTTTTTTTCATTTTGGAGATTTTTTTAATTTTGGCGATTTTTTTTTATTTTGACGATTTTTTCCTGTTTTTGGGTTTTTTTCATTTTGGCGATTTTTTTCATCTTGGCGACTTTTTTCATTTTAACGATTTTTTCCTATTTTTTGGGGTTTTTTTTCGTTTTGGCGATTTTTTTTCATTTTGGGGTTTTTTTCATTTTGGCGATTTTCTTTCATTTTAGCGATTTTTTTTACTGTTTTGGGGTTTTTTTTAATTTTGGCGATTTTTTTCTGTTTTTTGGGCTTTTTTCATTTTGGAGATTTTTTGAATTTTGGCGATTTTTTTTTATTTTGGCGATTTTTTCCTGTTTTTGGGTTTTTTTCATTTTGGCGATTTTTTTCATCTTGGCGACTTTTTTTAATTTTAAATTTTTTTTCTTTTTTTGGGGTTTTTTTTCGTTTTGGCCATTTTTTTCGTTTGGCGATTTTTTTTCATTTTGGGGTTTTTTTCATTTTGGCGATTTTCTTTCATTTTAGCGATTTTTTTTTACTGTTTTGGGGTTTTTTTTAATTTTGGCGATTTTTTTCTGTTTTTGGGGCTTTTTTTCATTTTGGAGATTTTTTTAATTTTGGCGATTTTTTTTTATTTTGACGATTTTTTCCTGTTTTTGGGTTTTTTTCATTTTGGCGATTTTTATCATCTTGGCGACTTTTTTTCATTTAAAATTTTTTTTTCTTTTTTTTTGGTTTTTTTCGTTTTGGCCATTTTTTTCGTTTTGGCGATTTTTTTTCATTTTGGGGTTTTTTTTCATTTTGGCGATTTTCTTTCATTTTAGCGATTTTTTTTTTATTTTAGCAATTTTTCCGGTTATTCGCGATTTATTTTAGTCTTAGAAATTTTTTTTGTAATTTGGTGCTTTTTTTCGTTTTAGCGATTTTTTTTTTGTTTTTTGCGATTTTTTTCGGTTTGGCGATTTTATAATTTTTTGTTTTTTTAGTTTTACCGTTTTTGAAAATTTCAAGAGTTTTGCTCTTACGGTTTCCAAGATACAGCAAGTTGTCAAAATTGCATATCAAAAGTGCATTAACTGACGGAACACCCTTTAATTTAAATTTTTGGAAATTTTAGTGTTAGTTTTTGAAGTCTGTATAAAAATACACTAACCTTACAAATTTCAAGTGTATATACATACATACATACAATTGTATGTATATTACATGGGATTTTAACATTTTTCGTTGCTCGTTTTGCAACACCCTTTAATTTCCAGCTCTCACGCATTTGTTGTTGTAGCGGCCAAAGGGTTACACACTGTGTCCAAATTTCAGGTCTCTAGCTCTTACGGTTCTCGAGAAAATACTAATATAGTTTTAGACATAGTTAATTTTACATGACACAAAAAGTTAAAGTTTTCCAACCCTGGAAACGTCTTTTTAAATTTTTTATATTTTTTCAATTTAAAATTCCAATTTTAGTCGTACTGAAGTGTAAAATAAGTTTTTTTATTAAAAAAAAATAAAAATTTGTTTTCGGTAGTTACTTTTATATGGCAAAATAAAGTTTAAGTTTTCCAGCTCTGCAATGGTCTGCTCGATTATGCTGAATTTCAATACCAATCTATTTTGGAAAATTTCTGACACACCAGTCCAAGAACGAAGTCTCTAGCTCTTCTGGGAGCTTCGGAAAACCGATTTCACGTACAGACAGACGGACAGACGGACAGACGGACAGACGGACAGACGGACAGACGGACAGACGGACAGACGGACAGACGGACAGACGGACATCGCTTATTCGTCTTCCCTATGCATAAGGATCCAGAATATATATATTTTATGTGTCGCTTATTGATATTATAGAAATTACAAACGGAATGACAAACCTATATATACCCTTTTACCATTTTTGTTGGTAAAGGGTATAATAAACGACCAGCACAGCACAAAATAACGTAAATATTGACGCGATAAATATAGCATACGCTCGTGATCCATAAATCCATTAAAATGACTCGCGATCCAAATATCACAATATATATTGAACGTGTAGCAGTGCCCTAAAAGATGATTCCAGAGTTGGAAAATGGGATTTTTTTTAGTATACAAAAGTAACTAACTAAAACTAATTTTTTTATTTATTTTGAAACAAATGAGATTGAAGTTCTACTTTTTATTATTCTATTTTTTAATTTTTCTCTATTATTAGTATAAAATTTTCTGCCCGTATAGCATTCCTATTAATTTTAATAGCATGTAGTTTTTTATTGTAACTCTTACGTAATAAAGTGTTCGGCTTTATAGGCTTTATTATTACTAAATTGAAAATATATACAAATACAAATTAGATATATTTTGTATTTGGAAAATTTACACTTTTCTTAGCCAAAAATAGTTTTTTAGTAATTAACCTTTGTGTTTATACCCAACTGTTTAGCACCCGGTGCACCCAGGTCCCCATACATGGTATATTCTTATGAAAAAAAATTAAATGCTCTTTCTCGAAGAACTATTGCTATTGATTACAAAAATTCATTTCAATATAAATGAGCATATTTAAAAATATTGTTTAAATACGAGTATATTTAATGCTTATTAAAATATTTTGATTGAAAACTTTTTATGAATAATGTAGCAAAAGTTTTAATTTTTATACAGCGTATTAGTTTTTGTTACAATATGAGAATTATACCTCTGCATATGGTTAGAAATCGCAAGATCATGTAGCAGTCAAATTTACATATATCCACTGTATTGGATAGCAATGGGAATCCACCGAATCCGCAACAGTAAAAAATATATACGGCCCTGACAATATAGTTTAGATAGTATTACCAAAGGGAAGTAAACTCCTGTACTCAGTTTGGCGATTTTGATGACCAATTAAGTTTTATGAAGCTCCAAAAATTTCGAATATCAGTGCGCCCTGAAAAAATTGTGTCATCAATATTTGGCCAACAGCTAATTCAGACTTAGAGATAACGCTTCACTACATAATGCAGCTAAAAGTCCCCCAAATAAATCTCATTAACATTTTACGCCGAAAAAAGTATTTCTTCATGCACTTTCTTTGCAAAAATAAAATAAAAAATTTTTTTCATTTATTTCACATTAACTAACAGGAACTTCTAATTTTTTGCTAACAATATTTGGCTATATCATCTGAACGTGTCTAGGCACCTTAATATGTTATACCGATAGACCACTTTTTAACTCAAAAATTTTCGTTTGTCACAATTTTTTCGACTCTTAAATTTTTTTTCGAAAATCATATAATTATTCTACACTTCTCTGTTTAGTTTCAGTAACACTTTTTGCAACAAAAAAAGTATGGCTTAGTAAAAAACGAAAATGTAACATGCGAATTTATTTAAAAGTGTAGTCAGTCAAACCGACAAATGTTCCAACATGTCGACTACTGTCTCCATTTTGTATAACTTCTCGTTTCATGCACTCGCTTTGACTGCGACTGTTTACATTGTCAGTAGCAGAAGAGTAAGCAGAAGCAAAAGCAATTATACAAATCAGAAAATCTTAAATGCTGCTTGCCACTACCTTCTAACTAGAGTGCGCTCTGGTTTCGTGAATAAAGATGTAAAATACACTCACCCGAGGTGTGGTTAAATCTCCACAATGCTGAATGGTTCAGTTCAACTGCTTTAGAATACTTTCAAATAAATCTAAAAAAAATTATTTTGCTGTAATAAATTAACCGGTAAGATCAGATTTGTATTCCAAATTTTTCATAGATATGTATAAAGCAAAAGTTATTCACAAAAATGATCAATTCCAAACTATTTAAAATGCTAATTCTTAGTGTTCGTAAAATTTTGCCGCCCCTAAACCATGCCGCTCAAGGCCCGGGCCTCACGGGCTTATATGTAAATCCATCACTGGCTGAAGTTATAAAAAGTAAAGTAGGCACACAAGAACAATCATAGTTTGTATGAAAGAACTATATTTCCAAAACCTGTTACTTGATAAATTGAATCATATTTGCGATTAACAGGCCAAGTTTTTTGTGGCACAAAGTATGGTTCAAAATACTCGTAGCTGGTAAAAAAAACTCAGACATACAAAAATTCCTTGTAGGTTGCAAGAGAGGTATGGCTTTTTATGTCAATAATTGAAGAAATGACTAAATGAACAAAAATGACATATGCCACAAAAAACTTACCCTGGTGATTGGTGATTTTTCAATCGCTGTGAATGGGTTGGCAGGGGTCTACTCTGTAATTCGAAAAGAAAGAAAGCAAATTCGAAATCATTTTCTTTCGTGTCGAATTATAGTGTAGACTCCCAGGTTTCGAAATATAGCTCATCTCAAATCACACGCATATCTAACTCACTTAGTTAGTGCGCTCTATTTAACTCTAAAAATCCAAGTAAATAATCTTAATGGGGTTACAAACAAACATTGCAGAAATTATAAGGTAAGACTTAAACTTAAACTGTAAGTGTTGAAAGTGGTGTAGACTCACTATAGTCCGACTTCATTGCCAACAGGGTTTTACATATGTATTTTTTTTTTTGTTCTCTACATGCAGACAATTCAAAGGATGTAGAAAAAAAACGCATAAAGCCACAATAAGAAGCTTTACAATGAAAACAAGAAATACAGAAAAAATATGCTAAAATGACAACAAAAACTTTGCTAACCAAATACAAATAAAGGACACACAGAGAAAACTCATTAATTTGTTCTGCTTTCGTTTGGCAAACTTAAAATAACAGTGTTAATCCGCTTAGCTTTTAGCCATTTTTATAGCGCCGTGCCACAGTATTGTAGCTTTGTTACCACCACCAGCAACCAACATCACTTTGTTGTGTCCAACGAATCGTGTACTACGCGATGTCTTCATAGTCCAACTGGGAAAACAATATTATGGCTTTAAAAAGATACTGAAAAAAACAACCGCACAAATACACACACACACACACACACACTCACACTCACAAACTGTTCAATTCTTTTAGTGATAATACGAACCGCCCAACAAGAGCACCTCAGCTCCAATAATGTTGTGGCATTTACCCTTTATCGCTGCGATGCGATTGTTTAAAATACTATTTGTTTTTTGGCTGATTTCTTTTTTTGTTGTTGCCATAATTATCCAGCTTATGGCAGTTATTTGTTGTTGACATTATTGTGATTGTCTTTATCTGTGCATGTTGTTGTTGTTGTTTTTGTTTCTGGTTATGTTTTGCACACATTTTAAATGTATTTGTGTTTATTTAATATTATTATTTTTTTGTTTGCCACCATAAAGTAAACAAGCATTAAAATGAAAATGTGTTAATTTAACCACATGATATCCAGTTATGATTACGTTAATACAATTTATGCATTATTCTAGATTTTTAAGACCACAATAGACCAATATTATGACTTGGAATACGATAATGAAAGAGAAAATAAAATGTTCATATCGTTGGCGAAGGAACTGTGGTAAAAACAATGCAATAATCATTGTTGACATCGCACACAGTGCTTTTAGTATCATAGTAAAAAAAGAGAAGAATTCATATATAAAATGCATAAAATCAATTTTAGTATATATAGATAAGATTAAAACTTCAGTTTATTTTATTTTGTTTCTTTCTGACAAAAGGGAGCACTTACATCAATTAATTTGCCTTAAAAAATAACTTTAGGCTGTTTCTCTTAGTAAATATTTCCCTTAAATCAGTAAACATTTCCTTAAATGAAGGAAATTTTTTGTGTATTTTGTGTATAACCTATTTTTTTGAGCATATGAACTTTTTATATTTTGCTCATAGTAAAAAAAAATTTCAAGTCAAATAACTTGGAAATTGTAAGAGATAAAATAGTGCTCTAAGCATGTTTTTTTTTATTTCTTAACGCTGATTATCCCGCTTAAAAAATTATTTAGATCGGTCCATATTTACAAAAGTTACAAGTTTCGAAAGAATTTCGACACCCGCAGTTTCCCACTTTGAGGCTTTTTGGAGCCACCCTGTCTTATAACAGGGTGCCTCCAAATATTCTTTCTCAAAAATTGAAAATTTTTTGTTTCTAAAACAGTTAGTTTTATCGAAATCGGTTAACTAGTCCAAAAGTTGCGGACTTTTTACCACTTTTATTTTATTTCACGCCAATGTGCCTTTTTAGGGTTTCGTACACCAACACGCAAAGAAAAGATATGGTTGTAAAATGGTTGAGAAAACAATACTATGTTCTCTGAAACAAAAGTGTGGTCGTTGAAAACTAGTTATTGTTATTTTAAACAATAATTTCATTACGATAAGCAGAGTAATGTTTGAATTTAATAATTACATTATTATATTCATAGAAAGTGATATATGGTTAGAGTTTAACAATATAGTTTTGTTAAACATTTACGATTACAATATAATTTGTAATATTGTGTAAAAATAATATGATGTAAATAACAATATAATGTTATCCAAAACCATACTATGTTAAGTTTTTAAAAAAATCTTCTTCAGAAACATCTTCTGTCAGTTCAGTGTTTCGTTTGTAAGCTATAGGTAGTGCAAGCGTGGTGTTAAATAAATAAAAAAAAAGTATAAACAAAAGGGTAGATATATAAAAATAATATGTAAATATATATGTTCATATGTATGTATATCTCTTTATACAGATGTGTTTGTATTTCATGTATATACATATATTCAAGTATACATTTCTATACATACATACATACATTTTATTTCAACAATATTAATTTATTTTTATTTCGGATTTACCGCACAGCTGTTTTGAAACAAAAGATTTGCCAATAAATATATGATTAAAAACAAAATATTATTATTACATAAAATAATACTATGGTCATATTTAACAATATTATTATAATATTAGAACATGGTATGGTATGTCTCAATTATATTTTAGTCACATCTAATAATAGTGTTGTCTTATTTACAATAATAAGATTAGGTATAACAAAGTTAATTGTTTTTGTAGATAATATTATTATTAACTCAGAAAATAATATTATTTAAACTTTGCTTTGCCGTTGACAATAATATGATTCGACTGCAACCATATAATTCAATCATAGTATGTTGCTGTTTGATTATGGTTACCTCAACCATATTTTTTCTTTGCGTGAAAGGTGAAAAGAAACCCTATTGTTTTCGCTACGCTGTTCGTCTGTCCGTCTGTCCGTAACAGGGTATTTTCTCGAGAACCGTAAGAGCTACGGACCTGAAATTTGGACACAGTGTGTAGATCCTTGGCCGCTACAACAACAAATACATGAGAGTTGGAAATTAAAGGGTGTGCCAAAACAAGCAACGAAAAATGTTAAAATCCCATGTAATATACATACAATTGTATGTATATACACTTGAAATTTGAAAAGTTAGTGTATTTTTATACAGACTACAACAATTAACACTAAAATTTAAAAAATTTTAATTAAAGGGTGTACCATCAGTTAATGTAATTTCGACTATGTAGTTTTGATAACTTGCTGTATCTTGGAAACCGTAAGAGCAAACTTCATGAAATTTTCAAAAACGGTAAAACAAAAAAAATCTCAAAATTATAAAATCGCCAAAACTAAAAAAAATCGCCAAAATCGAAAAAAAAATCGCCAAAACAAAAAAAAAGCACCAAATTAGAAAAAATTTCTAAATCGAAAATAAGTCGCGAAAAACCGGAAAAATCGCCAAAATGAAAAAATCGCCAAAATGAAAAAAAATCCCCAAAATGAAAAAATCGCCAAAATGAAAAAAATCGCCAAAATGAAAAAATCGCCAAAATGAAAAAAAATCGCCAAAATAAAAAAAATCGCCAAAATGAAAAAAATCGCGAAAATTAAAAAAAAATCGCCAAAATTAAAAAAATCGCCAAAACGAGAAAAAAGCGAAAAATAATAAAAAATTATTTCAGTTGAAAAAAAGTAAAAAAAACACTGTATTAAAAAAAATGCTCAAAGCCCAACGTACGGAACCCTTCGTGCGCGAGTCAAAGTCGCACTTTACTGAATTTTTATTATACTTGTGCCAGATAACACACACAAGTACCCAACCACACAAAATACCGTATTATATACACCATGAGTTTTACCATATCGTCGGTTGGTTTCTGGTTTGCTGCAAACATAATGTATTTTGTATATACTGTGCCGCAAACCAGAAACCAACCGACGATATGATGACGATCGCATATTTATCATGCATGGTAGTACATTCAGCGTTGTGTAGTTGTGTAGTATACCCGTATGTTGTTCTATCATTTCCGTTAATTTTAAACAAACACAGTACAACATATAATTTTGGGACTCAATTCTGACAATTTCTCGTGAAAGTAGGCCCAAAATGAAGAACTTGTGCATCATTCGTTTTGTCTTCTTACCTGCTAAAATATTTTTAATATCGATTTGAAGTTAGTAACTATCGTATAGGCTCTTTTGTCTGACATAACTCGAGAACCACTAGTCTGATTTAGCTGGAACAAATTTAGAAAAATTAAAAATTACAATTTCGCTTATCTGTTCTTATACCGTTTTCCTATGTGTGCAACACTTTCGAAGTTAAAAATTAATGTCTGAAGGGAAACAAATTTTTTTTGCCTAAAAATTAAATTTTTTTTTAAATTCATAAAAAATCAAAAAAAAAAAAAATTAATTTTTAGGCAAAAAACTAACTAATGACTGGTCATCACAATGCGGTAAAAAAATGTGCTCTGAAGGGCAGAATAAGTGAAGATTTTAAAAATAAATTAGAAATACTTGCATACTTTACGTATGCAAAGCACAGTTGAATATTATAAAAAAAGTTTCTCCTAAAAACTTTATTTTTTTTTTCGCTTACGATTAAATCGAAAATAAGGCTGGATAAAAACCCCTGTTTCTATTTGATTCTCTTGAAATAATTTTAGTATTAGTATTATCATAGACCAAATAAGGTAATAAGTACGTGAAGTAAATAGTTTATTAAAAATTAGGAAACATAAGGAAAAATCGGGAAAGAGGTTAAAATATTTTTTATAGGCGCTGGGGCATGGAGATTTTTGGTGAAATCTCCTTTTATCTCAATTTAGTGAATATAATGCTCGTTGCTAAATGTCAACGATTCTAGGACATTTTCTTAAAGTTTTTGCACAAAAAAGTATGAAGGCAACTTTGCACCGTCCTAAAGTCACCTTTGAAAATACTGAGGACGATAGTGTTATTCCATATCTGTCAATGTTGAATATGATAATGTGGATATTGAAGCGCTGCCTTCTGACATTTCGATGTCACATTAAAATGGCAAATTTATACAGAAGACACTCCAAAAGCCTTAATAATATCAACTATTTTTTTACATATAAAAAAGCATTGTTGATAGTTGTTTTGATAGGAAAAACTTCTCTCTAGTTGTATTTTCTACCAGTATAAAGAAATCTAAATAAACATTAGTTGTAAACTACAGCATATAATACTTTTTTTGTTACAAGAAACAAAATTATGAACACATTCGCTTACTGATTCCTTTATGCAAAAGTGTAAAAGACAAAAATTGTATTTTGGTTACAACTTTTATATTTTACATTTTATTACAAATCTTTTTTTTTTATACGCTTACTTTTGTAGATGCAGCAGCAAAACTAATAATGACTAAGAAAATAAAAAAAAAAATTGTCTGATAAAAATTCTATGTGATAAAGTTTTTTATGACAAAAAAGAAACAAGAAAAACTAAAATGGAAAATAACCCGAAAAACCAAACAATTTAAAAGCTGAAACATTTACTTTTCCTACGTGCATATAAATACATTCTAGTTGTTCGGAAATAGTGCTGCGGGTTTATTTTTCTTTATTTTTTTCTTGTCTCGAAGTGGTGTGTGTATGTGTGTGTGCATGTGCAGTGCTGTATTGAGTTAAAATTGTATTTTTTTACTTCTCACCAATATGTTTTTTGCTTTTAACTAGTTTTTAAAAACTGGTTAGAGCTTAGTCAGGCTTATATTTGCTGCTTGTTGACTTGCAAGTTAATGCTAGATAAGTTTTTTTAGTAGTGGCATTGAAAGAAGTAATGGAAAAAACAATTTTAATTTCAAAACTAATTTTTTTGTATATCACGCAATTAAGCTTACCTACCAACTAACCACTTCACCAACAGCACCAACTTCGAACAGCACTATAATAGGTAACATATATAAAAATTTAACTAGATCTATATTATTTTTAGCTTTTTAGTGCGTATTTTTGAAGTCGGTTTAATTTTTTTTTTAAGTTTTATTTTTACCTTTTTAGTGCATAATTTTAATAAGCAGAAATATATTTAATTTAATACTAAATTTACACGGGCCCCGCTACTTTTTTTAACACTTGATTGAGTATTTTTTAAAGCTCAGGGTGGGTGCCAAGTTTCGTAATAATCGATTAAGTAAAATCACGTGAAGTATAGTATTGAATTTTATGGGGCGTGGCTACGCCGACTTTTTTTAAAACAAAATTGTGTATTTTTAAGAGTTCAAGTTCAAGTTAAGAGCCAAGTTTCGTAAATATTGGTTAAGCACAAGCACGTGAAATAATATACAAAAATTTAATAGGCGTGCCCAGCCCACTTTTTTGAACTCAGGTTTGTGCCTTTATTTAAGCTTGGGGTGTGTGCCAAGTTTTGTAAAAATCGGTAAAATAGAAGCCTTTGAAATAAAATACTAAAATTTAATGGGCGTGACCCCACCCATTTTTTTTAAAGGAGTATTGTTTTGAAGGTGTGTGGTAAGTTTCGTAAAAATCAGTTAAGTAGAACCACGTGAAATACTATAGTACATTTTAATGGGCGTAGCCCTGCCTATTTTTTAAACTTTAAAATTGTATAATTACAAGATCCAAAGGTGTTTGCTAGGTTTTGCAGCAAACAAATGAGTAGAAGATTGTAAAATCAAATCTAAAAAGTTGTGGTCGTGTCCCCGCCCACCTTTCTTACAATTAGACCAATGGGAAGCTATTCCCTCGGTCTAAAATGTACCGAGTTATGAACCTACTCACCTAAAAAAAAAAATTATAGAGACGAATTGTTAACCTCCTCCTTTTTTTTGAAGTCGGTTAAAAAAACGTTATTTTTCATTACTTTGAGTATGTGTATGTAACTTTAAAATTATTGATATAAATTACTTAATTTATTTCGCTTTTATTTAATTTAATTTAATATTAATTTATGTTGGCGAATTTATTGTGCACAATACAACACTGCGTTATAATGAAAAGACTAACCCGCATATGCAAAAAATAACGTGTGCTTCAAGTGTACGTCATAACCGGTTTTTTATAGAAATTTTATTTTAACGTACATTTCAAGCAGACGTTATTTTTTGCATAGGTGGGTACGTCTTTTTATGTATGGGATTCAATAAATAAATAAATAAAAATAAATGTTCACAGTTTGGAAAGCTTACTGAACAGAAATATCAACACAGTTTGACGCAGTGTTGCCTGTTTTTTCTAGAGCTTATGGCCAATGTTTGACTGGACAGCTTACTGAACAGAAATATCGACACAGTTTGACGCAGTGTTGCCTGTTTTTTGGACATCCCCAAAATGACTTTTTTTTTAAGGATTAAATTTGTCACAACAAATTGAATTATTTTTAAAGTGTATGTTTATTCTAAGAAGTGCTTTCAACAAGTCGTATTGCATTTTGTTGCGTATTTTTGTTTTGGTAGTGTTCATTATTGGCTAATCTGCCTTGATACTTCTTCTTTATTAGAAACCATTCACTATGAATAGTGACTAATGTCCTGCATAAGACCATTTATAAGACCTTTCAAGACATGAGAGATTTTTAAAATGCCTTACTACAGCGAAATATTCTAAAACAAACGCTAAACAACACTTTTGGCATGACAAACAACTCAAAAAAATGTCTTGCTAACAGTGTTGTTTAGCGTTTGTTTTAGATTATTTCGCTGTAGTAAAGCATTTGAAAAATCTCTCATGTCTTGAAAGGTCTTATAAATGGTTTTGACTAGCCAGACGCATATTTCTTAGTTCAAAAATCATTCTGGTTACCATAAGTTATAAACAAAATCCCCAAAAAATCCCCTAAAATTTGGTTATCATCCCCAACAAATCCCCAGATCCCCAATAAAAAATTTTCATCCCCAATTGCGAAAAAAAATCCAAAATTTGGGTACAAACCCCTAAACTGGCAACACCGATCCACATCGACCATTCTCATGCAGCTAAAAACATCGGATAATTAAAAATGTGCTAGCAAGATGAATTTTATATCCGCTTTTGATTTTGTTTTAATATTTGTGAAATTTCGAAATAAATTTTTAAACAAAATCGAGCTTTAAAAAATATAATTTCATCATTCAGCATTTTTAGTCCATATAAGTCCATTAATGAGCAAGTTTGCAATATGTTACAATTAGTCGAAAATTCATTTTCTTTTCCGTTTTTAAAGTATTTTTTTAATTATTTTGCAAGCTTCTTAAAAATGGAATGGGAGTACGTTAAAAAAATTTGTGCAAGTATAATATCTCTGTGTGAAGAACGCATACAATGCAAGCTAAAATAATGAAAAAAAAAAAAACTTCATCACCTAAAATGGAACATAAATAGCACAGCACAAAATTTCCGGCATTTTCTTCTTCGAATGTAACTCGATCTTCTATCACAAAGTTTGCACTAAGAGAAATGTTTTATTTTTTCTAATTTTGTGCCTTTGCCATATTAAACAATTTAAAAAAAAAATAAATTTATTTTGCATTTTTCTTTACGTTGTAATATTGCTTTGGCTTACGATTACGATTACCAATTTATATTTCATTTTCAAACTTTCGAAATCTAGTTTTATTTTACTACTAATGTAAGTTTTGTTGTTGTTTGTTGTTGGCTTTTACATAACAAATGTGTTTGCTTCTATAAACTGATTCCAAGAATAAGTTCCCATACTCCTAGAAAGCTAAAACTCATGTGTTTGAATAAAAATGTTCATTTTAATATTTTATTCCAAATCGACTACTAAAGAAACAATAGAAAAATATATATGTATGTATGCACGTTACAAATGGCAAAATAACAATATAACGTATTTTCAAAATAAAATTTACAAGTATGAAATTATTATATGGGATAAACTGTTTTTGATACCCTTTGGCTAAAAAGAAAATTTGTATAAAGAATCATTTTCATACGAATGTATGTATGTGGGCTGGTGTTTTGGAAGATACAAGAAAATTGTTAGATTTAGGAGAAAAAAGATGAGAGGAAATGGTAGGATACATTTGTGTACAGTATTTAAATTCATGCATTCTTTAAGCCTGTTTGGCTAAAATATGTTGTGCCCAAAAAGAGAAAAAAAAGGTTTGAATAGTCTATAATTTCCTTATTTTAAAGTCCATAAATATTTTTTTATAATAAACTTTTTTAATCTGTGAGGAATTTAAATATTAGTATCAGTATATATACATGAAAAGTAACGTCTCCTAAGTGCCATCTATTATAAGGTTGGAATAATTTCTCTATCCCATAAGGTCGCGTAAACTAAGATCTTTTAGGGGGGAAATTTATCTTCTAAAGGCTAAAGGATCAATTCAAAAGTGGGCCGTGAACAACTCCTTGAAAATTATTTTTGAACAATAATAAAAAAAAACACCATCACACCACATTCCCACAGCGTGTGAATCCTCACCGAGTAGAATTAGTAGCCAAGCGCGGAATCTGGCTTTAGGAAACAATAACAATTTTTTCCGAAAACTGTTAATAAATGGAATGGTATATTTTCATGGAAATGAAAACATAAGACATTATAGAATTTCTAATTAGTAACTCTTCCAACGGAGACCGTACTTTAAGTAAAAATATTTAGACTCGTTACTTTTGTTTTTGTGTTTATTATTATTATTATTATTATTTATTTTTAATTTCTCCATTTTTCTTAAGCTCAAATTTGTAGCAAAAATGTTACGCTGAAACAAAATTGAAAGGGAAAAAATAACATTGTTTTTCAAAAAATTTTTTTAAAAAATATATTTTACTGCTTAAGTAAAATCATAATGTGCGATTATTAGTGCGTTAACAAATGTTAAAACTTGTTTAAGTTAGTTTAACTATTTGTGTTCGAACTTTGTCAGAACGGAACAACATGCTGTCTCACCTCATATTATCAGCGTTCTTGTAATCGGCCCACAGTGTGTGGCGTCATTTGATGAAGATTTAAATGCAAATGGAAAATGTGAATTGCTTATTTTTCATCCTATTACAGTTTGCTGAAAGCTTTTTTTGTAATAAAAGTTCAATTTCACCATCTCTTATTTTTAACAATTTTTTCGTTCCTGTTTGTTCTTTACTAATTTAATTTATTACATGTAATTTGGATTCGAACAAAAACTATACAACTAACTGGGATGGTGGCAAAAATTGAACGAATAAAATTAAAGTATAAAATCAAACAAGTTTGTTTTATTTAGAACAAAAAATAAAAAATAAAATTAACAGACATGTGCATAATTAATAATGAACAATATATATATATACTCTTCTCAGAGGTGGAAAGTTACTGATTGCCACTCATTTGGGAGTGGCCAGAACGATTCCTTTGCTGAATTATCCCAGCAGCTATCTACTTCCGGTATTCGACCAAGTATCCCCCGTGCAATGGCTTTAAGGCAACCGATTTAAAGCTAGCTAAAGTTAGAAGGCGCAACAACCATGTATCCTGAGTGTCTGAGATGTCTCAGGAAAGTAGGCGGTAAACCGCTGAAACATGGTTACATCGTGTAATTGGACGCGAAGATAGCAGCCGTATCACCAATCTAGGGGGCGAGGGCTAGCAACCCGCGTCTCGCGAAACACCAAATTTGCTAAAGAATCGCTATACAAACAGCCTCTAAATGAACAATAAATGAATAATAATTTCCAATGAGTTTTACATAAGGTTTTGTTTGCAAGAAGCTCCCATTTTCTATCCTTATGGAAAATTTCCTTTTTGGCGTTCTAATAATATTTTCTTTGGGAAAAATTATAAAAATGTACACATTTTTGCAATGTTTTCTTTTTATATGAACTTAGTTAATAGTTCATAGGCCAAACTTAGCTCATGAGATTCTTTTAAAAAATAAATTTTTTTAAGATCATGGTGAGTATTGGTGCCATTGTGCAGCATGCATTTGCATTTCTATTTAATTGGTTGTAAAAACTTAAACTCAGCTTTATTATACCCTTTACCAAAAAATGGTAAAAGGGTATATTGTATAGATTTGTCATTCCGTGTGTAATTTCCACAATATTAATAAGCAAGCCATAAAGTATATATACTCTGCATCCTTATGCACAGGGAAGACGAATAAGCAATGTCTGTCTGTCCGTCTGTATGTACGTGAAATCGGTTTTCCGAAGCTCCCATAAAAGCTAGAGAGTGTGTTCTTAGACTGGTGTGTCAAAAATGGTCCAAAGTAGATAGGTATTTAAAATCAGTAAAATCAAGCAGACGGTTGCAGAGCTGGAAAACTTAAACTTTTTTAACTACCGAAAACTAAGTTTTATTTTTTTATTAAATAAACTTATTTTATACTTTAGTACAAATAAAATATGGAATTTCATATTAAAAAAATAAAAAATTAAAAAAACGTTTCCAGGGTTGGAAAATCTTAACTATTTTTATTATATAAAAGTAACTTACTAAAATTAATTTTTCCTTTTTTTCTATTAAACATATCTTTTATTCTTAAAAGAGACAGATTGTTGTTAGAAATCAGAAAAATAAAAAAAGGATGATTCCAGAGTTGGGAAACTTACACTTTTGGTGACATAAAAGTAACTAGGTCCAATTAATTTTTTTTTTTCTTTATAAATTATATATATATATTATTTATATTATGGAAAGAAAAACTTAGTGTAGAAAATTATAAAAATAAAAACCAAAGCTCCAGAGCTGGAAACTTTTAATTATTTTTCTGGATATTAAAGTAACTAAATAAAACAATTTTTTTAATATCCTATTTGCTTTGTTCACTTAAAATACTTTATACATTTTTTAAGAACTACTAGATTGGTATAAGGAATCAGAAAAAATCTAAAATTATGATTACAGGGTTGGAAAACAATTTTTTTTGTATATAAAAGTAGCTAGCTCAAATAATTTTTTTCTTTGCTCACTTAACATACTTTATGTATTTTTTTAAAAACTACTAGATTGGTATAAGGAATCAGAAAAAATCTAAAATTATGATTACAGGTTTGGAAAACAATTTTTTTTTTTTGTATATAAAAGTAGCTAGCTCAAATAATTTTTTTCTTTGCTCACTTAACATACTTTATGTATTTTTTTAAGAACTACTAGATTGGTATAAGGGATCAGAAAAAATCTAACAGGATGATGCCAGGGTTGCAAAATATTTTTTTTTGTATATAAATTATACAAAAAATTATATTTTTTTCTTTTTGTTGGCAAATTATTTATACATTGTGTTTTAGAAAGACATAGTTTGGCATAAAAATTATAAAAATAAAAAACATAGCTCCAGACCTGGAAAACTTAAACTTTTTCTGGTATATAAAACTAATTAAATAAAACTAACTATTTCTTTGGTAAATAAATATATTACACATATAGTATTAAAAAGTAGAAAAATAAAAATTATGGTTCCAGGGTTGGAAATTAAAAAAAAAAAACAGTGTTAGTAAAAATATAACCAAAAACAATTTTTTCCACTTAAAAATATTTCATGTTTTAGGAAAATCTTTAGTCTAGGTTATTTTATATATGTATGTTAAATTTTTATTTAAGTATAAAATGAAGGTTTGTGCCATGTTGCTTGTGGAATAAGGGTGAATGTAAAATATTTCTTAAATACAAAGCGTAGAATAAAATATTCAATTCATTGCTAATATCGAAAAAAAAAATATTTAATCGAAAAATACCGAGATATCACTTAAAAAAAATTGCACTAGATCAAAAAATTATAAATTTTTTCACAAAACAAATATATATGTATGTATGTGCTTATGTAGGTATCTCTATGCAACTTATACGCACTTTGGTGAAGGGTATATAAGATTCGGCACAGCCGAATATAGCACTCTTACTTGTTTTTTATTTCTGAAAAGTTTTTCTTGTTATATATGCATTCGAATAATCGAATAAAACTAAGCATTCGATTCATTACTCGAATATATTTTTAATATAATTTTTTTTCTGTTATTCTTTCGAGTAATCGAACAAAATTAAAATATATTCCTTTAATCCTTTATTCTAAATACAAATCTTATATGGAATTATATTTGAATACTTTTGAATTAGAATGAATGAAAGTACTTTGAAGATACCCCACATAGTATATTTTATGCTAAATATCAAAACCAAAAAAAAAAATCACTCCTTTACGACTCTTATTGTATTAACGTTAATATTATAAGACAATATAATATAATGTAATATCAGTGTAAGAACATCTAAATTGTCGATAGAAAAACACCCATTTGGTAACTTGTGATGAGAAAAAAATATATGCTGGCTCTATTACTACCTTCATTTATATTTCCTTTTTTTCCTTCCATGGAATCGAAATTGGTTATTTCACTTTATATTGTTTTCATTTTTCTTCTTCTGATTTTGTATATGTGTTTGTGTGGCGGTGCTGCTTCTGCGATGGGAAATGTTTGAATTTTGTCATCATTTATGTAAAATAAAAATGGATTTAGTAAAATGTATTTTAAAAAAGGTTTTATTGTATACATGAGTATGTATGTGTATTTAACTTTGCTTAAATTATTTTATGTAAATTGTAAAATTTTCACTTGATATTTGCAAAATGAGGGATGTCATTGTGAATGTAGTAAAATCAATTTTGTAGGTAATAAAATAAAAGGGTTACTACTTTTTTGGTTTTTGTTTTAACACTTTAACTCTTTGGAGGTAAATATGAAATTCAAAGATTGTTATCTGGATTGTTACAATTGAATTTTTACTACCAATAGCTGCAATAATTTTGCACTGTTTAGTATTGTGCAAATTGAAGTTAAGTATATTCATCAAGACCTTTTTTTCGTGAAAAAATATTAAATTTTCCCATTCCTGAAATAATATTTGCTTGAAAAATATAAAGTACTTCATACAGTCCTTTAGAAAATATGAGTATAAAAAGAACGCTGAAGTTAATTGGAATATAGGAAAAAAAT
Source organism: Tachina lurida (assembly GCA_944452675.1). Classification (NCBI taxonomy): domain Eukaryota; kingdom Metazoa; phylum Arthropoda; class Insecta; order Diptera; family Tachinidae; genus Tachina; species Tachina lurida. The sequence goes on from OX101752.1 coordinate 43,579,980, forward strand.
TTGCTGAAAAAGTAATTCCTTATTTAATAAATGTTTAATTTTTAAAGGGTTCTTCCTAACATCATTTCACAAAAAATGAATGTGAGACTTTATTGCAATGAAATAAAATTCTCATATGTTTTCGTTTATAAGTCAATAATAAAAATGCCATAATGACTTAGGGGTGTTTGAGTTTTCTTATGATTGTTATAAAATTTAAAAAAAATTTAATTTTATAAATGTACATACATTTGTATATAAAAATACGGAACTAAATATAACATAAAATGTTTACCCCCTATTCATAAAGTTTAAAATAAATTTGAAATCTATTTTATTTAAAATTTTTCATAAAAATTTTCTTAAAATGGACTTCAAATTCATTTTATTTTTTTATGAATATGGGGGCTAATACTTACTTATTTGAATTGTGTTCCAAGGCAATAATTATATATCTTTAATAAACATAATTATAAAATGTTTAACATAAAATAGAAAGAAAAACAGATTGTACCATGTTGGTGTGTTTTTGAGCTTGATGAAACTTGTGAAATGGTTAATTGTAAAATCAACTGTCTTATTTCGCTCACTTCTCGACATTTATGTTTAGTATACACTGGCAAAATATCATGGATGGATTGGCGCTGGAACAACGCTCCCAAATTGCACTTTGAAACAAATTTAAATGAAATCGAAATACCTGGAACGTGTTACTATATTTCTGGTAGGTATTGTCCAGCATAACAATTTGAAATATTCCAAACACCCCCCAAATCTTGAGTCACGGGTAAAAAATCGGCTTTTTCGTACCCGTAGGAACTTACCGACCTCTAACTAACCTAAATATTAACCGATTTTAAATTTATAAACGTACTTAGAAAGAAGAAACTAAGACCTTTTGAACCATGTTATTGGTGTTTCAGTAAATTTCAGATAGATGTGTGTATTTTTTCACCAAATATAATTTTTTCTGTTTTTTTTTTGTCACTTTTCTACTTTGGATTCGTTTTTAGTCACTATTTTTGAACTGGAACTATACTGTTTATGACCTTATATATAAAACATAATTGATAAGAAGTACGTACGCAGGTTTGTTTTAAAAAAATCTTTAGAAATTGACTGAGTTATAAAATATTTCATTATTATTATCATTATTATTGTTAAACAACTACCTGCATGATGTATTTCGCATTGTACACAGAGCAAACAGATTCGTTGAGACAACTGAATTTGTTGCCAATCGAATTTTGGCGGTTGCACCAACTATCATAGAATTCTACTATAACGACTGCAATTTTCTTGTGATACCACTATATTTTAATTATAACCCTTAAACAAATAGTTGCAGCAACAGAAAAAATTGGTTAACAGTATGGAATTTGAAATATAAGTTATTCTTGCTACCGAAAATATGGTTAGTATAACTGAAACAATATCATAATTAGTACCTGTGAAAGAAAACTTGGCCTTCCTTGCTGAAATAAAATAAGCAATAAATGAAAATAAAAATACACAATTGAAGAAATTTATTATTTAACATATTGTCATAAGTTTATTTTAATTGAAATTTATTTATTTGGTGAAGCATATCTTATATGCATTTCTTCAACCACACATTTTAAACAGCCACAAATCTGTTATCTTTTGCACAGACTTTCAAAAACCATTTGAGAATTCATAAATCATAATATCTTTGAAAGTCACAAAAGTTAATTTTTAATTTGCTGCAACGAGTATAAACTATGATAGTAAGCTTAACCTATAGTTAGTTGCAGCAACTGATAGAAAATGTTTATTTTAACCTTAATATAGAACGACAATTTTTTAGTTGCCAATACCAAAAGTTGGTAGTAACATCCAATTCATAATATTTTATTCGGTTGTGTTAACCAATCAATGAATTAGTCATGGCAAAAGCATACGCTCGGTTGATTCAATCAATTTAAGAATTGTCAGAATCATATATTTATAACAATTATGCCCTTATGGCAATAAACATGGATTGTTTTTTGGATTACCAGAAAATTGGAATCAAACTTTTTTCATGGTGATTTTACATTGCTATTTTTTTCTGTGTGTAGCTGCGGACAGTATCATTTTCCTACATGAAAAGCATTAGCATCTTAATAATTGTAATCGTTCTTCTATAACTATTACTGTCGTTCTTTGAATAAAATCAATCGAAAGTAGTTGTAAACCATGGGTCATTCCCTAGTGTATCATAATATTTTCTTCACATACTTGGATTAGCTGGAGAAATTTCACGTACCACATTTTCTGGGTGATGCCATGTTTAGTATCGCAGACTGTTCAGAATGTTGCTTGGTAAACTCCTTCGCCAAACCAAGATCCAACAGGCTGTCGCATGATTCTATAAAACTTGTTATCAATGAATGAATGAATGGTTGAGTTTGAATTGTTACAGAAAACACAGAACACTGGGACCGAATTTATTTATTATGCCATTTGTATCCATGTTATTATTTTACATACTGCAATATTTTGTCAACTTTTACTTTAAATGTCATTTCAATTTAGTAACTCAGCCAAGAAATAAACGAAGTAGTTTTAACACATTCATGCAGCCGCAAAGTGTAACCTAAAATTTGCAATAAAATGTTGCAAATGCAAAGTCGATGAAGCAGCAATTAACCAAGCTGAAAATTCACACTCAATAACACTTACTTATAAACTTGTTTCCCTTAACTTCTCTTCTTTAACTGTAGTTTTTGCCACGCCAACGGCATCAGACTCAACCATTTACTGAAAATGAACATTCCACACACACAACAAACATGGCCACACTTTTCAAATGTGCTTTTGCATTTTTTATTTATGCTCCGCAGTTTCTTTTTTCTTTTTGTTTTTTTTTTTTTTTTGGTAACTGCCGCAAGGAAGGAATAAGTGTAAAAAGTATGAAGCCAAAAAGTTTTGGTATTAAACATAAGATGAGGTAGACACTTGAGGTTTTAAGCCAAAGATTTTTGTATTTAATTTTTAGCACTCCGCCAGAGAGTGGGAGAAACGGATAGAAAAAAAGTTAAATAATAAAATAAATAAACTCTTAAGCTTTAGTACTAGTACATCTTTATATTTTTTTTTAGTTTTGCTACAAAAGATATACATACATCTAGAAAATAGGAAAAAAATTAAGCGCCAAAAAGTTTGGGATTCATTTAAACCAATAAGCAATAAAGTATTAGTAGTAGTAAGTATTAAAACTAATGCAAACTGTTTTGCAGGCAGATACACACACTTGCAAACACCTTCATGCATAGATATAAATACATGCATGTGTATATTCATGTGTATATATTTCTTTGTTAGTGTGAAGGTGAATACGAACAAACCAGGGATGGAGTTATATTTGCGTTAATCACTTGTGTATACATATATGACGGTGAATTTGGCCAGTTAGACAAAAACTCTGAGGGCAAAATTATGTCAGGCGATATCGGATCAAATTTTGAAACACTCTTTAGAGCTTGTAGAAAAATAATTTAGAATTTCGTATCAAATATAGTTAGGCAGTTTGCTTCTTGAAGTTTTTTTTTTAAGTTTTGTGAAATGGGAAAAAGTGATGTTTTATTTGCTACAAGCCCCAAAACCATTTTTTATAGGGCTTAGGAATATACTCCATCATTTACTCAGATTTTTTATGAATTTTGTTCTAGTTCAACAACGAGAAATGGCTTAGACTTGTATTGAACTCATTCAATGGCTCATAGTGTTGTCATTCGAATAAAAATTATTCGAATATTCGAACAACCTTTTTTAATTTTTGTTCGAACGAACATACATTTTTAATTTAGTTTTAAAAATAATTCGAATAATTTTTGCCGAATATTCGAATCTTTGCACAATTTCCTTAACTACTTTGCATAAAAAGTATTTTACATTTCATAACTTTTGATTTGTTAACAATATGAGAAAGGGTGTTTTTTTTTAGAGTGTCACAACTTTGAGTTGGCATCACTGCTTTATCTGAGCACCCATTTAATAGCTGATAGTGGCTTTTTGGTTAATTTGCTTTGCAATTTCATTATGAATCGACTGACACCAGAGCAACGCATGCAAATTGTTTAAATTTTTAATCAAAATAATTGTTATATACTTGAAACTCATCGTTCACTTCTTCCATTTTCTTATGAAGCCCATTCTGGTTGAATGGGTACGTAAATAAATAGAATTGTCGCATTTGGAATGAGAAATATCCACAAGATTTTATCGAAACACCATTACATCCGCAGAAAATTACAGTTTGGTGCGCTTTGTGGGCTGGCGGAGTCATTGGCCCATTTGTCTTCAAAATGTTACTGTCAATGGTGAACTGTAAGGAACATGATTCGAAAATTTTTCGTATCTCAATTACGTGGCATTAATCATGCTGATATGTGGTTCCAACAGGACGGAGCCACAAAAGCGGGCGCTAATTCTTTGGGATTATGCTAAATCACTTTTCTACGTCGATAAACCGCAAAAAGTTAAACACCTGGAAATCAACATTCGGAGAGTTATCGGTGAAATACGGCCGAAAATGGTGCGCTAAGCTGTTTAAAATTGGTGTTCCAGATTGCGCTTTCTATGCGCCAGCCGTCGGCGGCCACATGGCAGAGATCATATTTAAACATTAATTTCATAAAATTTTGCTCCCAATAAACTTCGTTTCTTTGATATTAAACATATATTTCTTTATTGCATTATGATTGAAACTTATGTCACACCCTTTATATCACCAACATTAAGAATTTGCAAAAGGAATTTTTCTACTTGTTCTTTCATCAAAAGTAAAAAAAACCATCTACAAGCTAAAAAAATTATCTGCGGTTTTAAATGCTTTTTTTAAGAAATAAATGACATATTGAAAAATTTTTGTAAATGTGTATAAGAACGTACACTTTTAACTAATTTTATTTCGGTTTTAATAATATTGTTAAGTTTGTTATTAAAATTTGTTTTTCTAGTGTAATGAATCATTTTTTGTTTTTTTTTTAATTAAACTTTTTTAGTAATATTCTAATAAATGGTTTTACTATTTGTTCTTTCGAGTATTCGACCAAAAATTCAAAATTATTCATTTGTTCGAACTAGAAAAAGTCATGAAATTTCATTCGAACAAGTATAAAACTAATATAATTTGCAGCACTAGTAGCTCGTTTTTGACACAAATCAATGATCGAACCCATGTACTTTAAATGGGTTTGAACGAGCTACCGAAAGAGTTTGATACAAGTCTAGAATGGTTGTAATACGACTTGTGTCAAGATCCTTAAGATAGAGTTCGACTAAAGTCTAATTGTAACTAGACTTATGTCCAATAGCTCTTTTAAACTAAAATGAGCGGCTGGACACAACTTCGGTCTAAAGCGTCAATTAGACTTGATTCGAACTCATTCAGTCGGTCGTTTTTGACACAAACCAATTATCAAAAACAATATACTGAATGAGTTCGACCCAAGTCTAGACACAACCCAATGATCAACCCCATTAGACTTGTATCGAACTCTTTCAGTAGCTCGTTTTTGACACAAACCAATCATCAAACCCATGTAATTTAAATGGGTTTGATCATTGGTTTGTGTCAAAAACGAGCTACTGAAAGAGTTCGATACAAGTCTAAACCCCATGTAATTTATTGGGTTTGATCATTGATCAAACCATGTAATGAATTACTGTTCGATACAAGCCTAATTGACGATTTTGACCGGACTTGTATAGTTGTGTCCAACAGCTCTTTTTGAACTAGTTTGAGAGCGTTCGAATCAAAAGTTGGTTCAAACTCATTTAATTTATATTGATGTTTTTGACCGGACTTGTGTCCAACAGAACGAACTAGTTAAAAAAGAGGTGTTGGACACTACTGGTGTCCTGCAATTGAAGATGGGTTTGTGTCAAAAATTAACAAGTGAACTAGAGCTGGGTTCAACTCGTTCAGTCGTTTCTTTTAGATATAAAACTATGATCACACCTATGTAATTTAAGTGGGTTTGATCATAGGTTTGTGTCAAAAATTAACGAATGAACCAGTTGGACCCAGCTCTAAAGTGAACGAGTTCGCTGTTACACAGCTAGCATTGTGTAGAGCTGAGTCCTACTCGTTTAGTCGTTCATTTTAGACAAAAACCTATGACCAAACCCACTTAAATTACATAGGTTTGTATATTAAACGAACGACTGAATGAGTTGGACCCAGCTCTAGCATGTTCGCCGTTTGTCAGCTATTATTAGACTGCGGTCGAACTAATTCAGTCGGTCGTTTTTGACAAACCAATGATTAAACCCATTTAAATTAAATTGGTTTGATCATTGGGTTGTTGTCAAAAACGACCGACTGAATGAGTTTGACCCAAGTCTAGCTTTAAATTGTAGAGCATGTAAGCTATCTTAATAAATAAATTTTGAAAGAAAACGCCTCGATGTATTTTAGCGAGGTATTGGAAAATGGATATAAATTTCTATTGCGGTTTTATTAGGCTTGGTTTCAGCTCGGCAACTAGTTAATTTTTATTATACACCAATTCTCAAACTCATGTAATTTAAATGGATCATAGGTTTATGAAAAATGTACTAATGAACGAATTTCGAACCAAGTCTGCTTGTGAACGAGTTGAATTCAAGTCTAGTTTTTATGACTGGATCATACTAGCTCTAGCTCTTGGCCTTTGTTTCAAAGATCAGGATTGAGTATCGCAGTCAGTTAACAGCAACACAACAAATATTTTCTTAAAGAATGCACCTAATGTTGACAAAAAATAATCTGCAATCCATGATCACCCTTTGCCATCTCTAATATGCATCAACTTCAATAGCAGATAGAATGAGAGTGCTTGAAAAATTGTGTGTGACTTAAAATTTTTTTTTCTGAAAGTAACTTCAGTAGTCGTTACAAAAGCATTTGCACTAACCGCAGTTAAAAGTCTTTGCTGAAGTGGCGTGTATCCATTTTTTTTCAATTGTTTTGTATAGACTCTGGCATTTACAAGTATAAGTAGTTCAGAGTATTTGCTTTCTGCTAATACTTTTCTAAGTTTTTTTTTATTTTACATTTTGCTCCTCTCTATCTTGCCGGGATATTCACACAGTAAAAGGTTAGAGAGCCTTGAAAAAAAAGGAAAAAAGTAGAGTAAAGTAGCTGTAAGCTATAAAATAAAAACTGTTCGGGAAAAAATAATTTTTTGTATAAAATATAAACATAAATAAAATAATGCATTTTGTAAGTATAACAACTTAAAAGTGCACAAGTCAAGTGTGTACAAACAAATAGACAAACAAGCAAACACAATGACTGCCACGTAGAGGACGGAAGCAACCAAGTAACTCTAAACAAGGAGTTGTATTTGCCAAAGCTACAGGAATAAACAAAACATTAAGATATTTCTACCAAATGTTGTGTATTACTGTATTTGTGTAGTGTTTTTCCAGCAGCTTTCTACTATCGCAGATTTGGAAAATATTTTATGATTGTGATTTGCAAGAATTTTTTGTTTTTTGATAAGTTTTTGCAAAATTGTTTTTTAAATAAAATTAATTTTCAAGCAATACTGTGATAAACAAAATAAAAATAGCCCATAAACTTATTTAATAACAAATTTTTTCAATATAAACACTGACAACAAAGCTTTATTTTAAGTGCAAAAAAGTGGAACATCAACTAAATAGTATGTGAGGAACAGCGAAGTTAACATCGTGGTATTTCAACAGTGAATAATTTAACATTGTGTGTTTAACAGTTCTTAATAATAGTGATGATAAAGATAAAGAGTTAAAGATGGATACAAGTTGTGCGCTTCTAATTTATTATTTGATTTCACATTTGAAACCAGCAAAACAACATTTTTTGCGACCATAGAACGGATAGTGGACGACATGATTAAGCTTATGATATTCGATTTTTAGTACAGTTTCCAGTTGATGAGTCTGCTGGTTAAATTTCATACAGGGGAATAGATATAGATATAAGCTAAAACATGAACAACATAAAGTAGAGAGCAGGTTGCAATATGGGATGCTTCAAGAGATAATAATCGGCCCTGTTCTATTAACCGAATCCGAGTAAATTTCTCGTTTTCAAAACATTAATATTGGTCATGCAGGCGTGTTTAAAATCATACACGAAAATTTTCTTTCACATATGAAATTTGAGAATTTATATAAAAAAAAATTAAAAAAAAGAAAAAAAACTATTTCTAATATTAGACTAAGTTTTATAAAATCGTGCGATTTCAAATCGAGCAGAACAGAGCTGAATATTACCCCTTATTAGAGTAACGGTGTACTAATGGTGTAGTACACAGCCTCTCTTGCACAATTGTTAAGCTCACCTGCACGCGGCATACCCTGTTGTTATCTAACGAGGCTGTGACGAACGACTACGGGCAATTTAACCCTCACAAACGGTGGCGGGTAAATATTTACTGTAAACTGTCTTCCTGGAGACGTACTGAGGCTGCCTCAGATCCAAGATCAGATGCAAAAGCCCAATCAGCTACTTATCATAAATTAAGCGAAGATGAACGAACCCTTAAATAAAAGTTTAAGGTTATATGCTCTTTCTAGGAGCCAAAGCAACCAATATATCGTTAGCTAAAATGCAAAAAGGCTTAACTAACAAATATATAATTTAACAGGAGAAGCAAAAAACTAAAAAAATTAAACAAACTTCTAGTTAAGTCCTTTTAATTTTTTTTTTAATAAAAGCAAAATTTTTCATGGCAGAAGTGCAAAATTTTGTCAAGACATGTAGTTTAATGCCATTTATAATAATCAATCAAAAACTCGATTTTTGATTTTTTGGTAGTTACGCCTTTTTGCATTTTAGCTATCGTATATATCTATATAATAAAATTAGTGTGTGTTTGTTCGTAACGCATGATCTCTGAAACCATAAGAGCTGTGGAGCTAAAACTTTCAACACAGGTTCGGGTCAATACCCGGTATATTTTTTGACGCAACAAGGGCCTATTGTTTGAAGTAATTTGTACTTAAGACAACGTTAACCAGACTCAGCTAGTATTGATACATATATACGATTATATATTATTTCGGTAAGCACTATACACAGCCTGATAAAGGGCATGACCAATGAAGGTTATGAACTTACCTGCTATTTACATGATGACGTCATGATACTTTTAAGACATAAAACATTAAACAACTTTTGCAGGGAGGTGGAAGGGACTCTTAGCATTGCGCTAAACTGGGCTCGCTTAATAGAGTTGAATATAAGCCCGTAAAAATTAAAGCTCTTTTCACTAGGGAGGCAAAATCCTTGTTTTCATAGAAAGACGATAACGTTATTTGACAGGATTAAGTACTAAGGAGTGATCCTTAATCACAAACTGTTATGGAAAAACTACATAGAGCAAACACGCAAGATATCTAACTTAATTTGGTCTCTCTGTTGAAGGGCTATTGGTTCCACAGCTCCAATTCAACACACTATATAGATCCTATTTAGAATGTTGACTAGACCAGTTTTAACATGAGCATCGGTAGTATAAACTACCACCATCCAGGGTATGGGAGACTATTCTTTATGTTAAGTCTATAGACAATCGTCTTATGTCTACAAATGATATATGAATGGTTCGGATAAGAAAACATACCACACTATCAGAACAAATGGAAGTCACTGGATGGATACAACTAGACATTAGATATACCCGACCAGGTAAGTGACAGACAGATGTGTTCCAGATTAACGTGAGCACCTGCCTTTACGGCCTTATCTCACGGTGGTCTAACCACCGGGTGTAGGTAAAACGATAACCATCGCCCTCATGCACCCTTTAGAATGTACCCTGTACCCATTCCTCAAGGCACATAGGTTGCAATGTTCGATCATAGTTGTTATCCCTGTACTACGTCGAGCACCTTGCTGAGGTACTCATAGCTATCTAAACTCTTTGCCAAAACAGTACTATCTGTTGTATGGCAACAGCACCTAGAATAGTATCTGGCTGACCATATCACACCAACCACTAGCATTGGTTTAACACTAGAAAGCCAAGACTATTCTCCCAACGATTTTGGTGGCAACCAACAGCTACCACGTGCGATTCCCCAAGTTCTCACGCCGCGAGTGCAGATGCTTACACTCAAAACGAGGTCTCCAAGAGAATACCTTACCATTGCCGGTACAGGTCAACCACTCATTAGAGCTGGACGCATGCATGTGCCGCCAAATATCCAGTGCCTACTCCACACTGCTCAAAAGCATCCCTTTAACGCCATGGTGTAGGATGAACTGAGACTATAGTTATAAGTGACTGTGATACACTGATACTAGAAATATATTAATGATTCAATCGAACCCCACTAAAAACAATTGTGCTTTACAGATGTATCGAAGATAGAGAAAAGAGCAGGTTAAGGTTTCTTTAAAGAAAAATAAGAAATCGAAATTTATGCTTGCCTTATCACCATAAACTTTTCCAGGCAGCGATTTGTGCAATCATCGAGGGTTTAAAATGGGTCAGTTTGCATATTGCATGAAAGGCAATGTATATTGAGTTATTTAATTGTTTGAAGACGGTCAATATGAGACGATGCAATATTTACACTGTGGTGAATACAATCGAGGTTTTATGAGGCGACCCGGTAAAATATAAGACAATATGGCTAAGCCCGAACTAAGAAAGTTGATTGGTATTTTAACGGGGCACAGATGGAAATGAATGCAGGGCTCGCAAGCCATGCAGGGAGGACATTGAGGCAGTGGAATATCTTCTTTGTCAATGATCTGCTTTCATCCAGCCGAAATCTCCCTAGATGATATTTTACCGGAAGCTATCCATGGATGCACCTAAAAGATATTGACTTGAAAAGGTTGCAAGACTACTTAAATCATACTGAGTTTGTATGAAGGTGGCGGTTCGTTCAATTCACTTGGGAGCGCACAACAGGCCTGCACTGACTCATGTGTATGTCCTTGACATGAGTGCAGTGGCTTTTTTTTTGTCATTCTAGCCTAACTTAACTTAAGGCAAAAGGATAACAAAATTTTTAATAATTATATTTTTCATAAGGATGTTGTTGTAGTGGAGAAATAATTTAAAAGGTGGACTTCCAAAAGCACCTTTTCATAGAATTGTCTTTACAGAAAGTAATTTTCCCAAAAACAGCTCTTTAAGAAAGTAGATTTACAAAAAGCATTCTTTAATCAAATACACCTTTTATATAACTTTTAATGTTGCTGTTTGGGAGAACAAAATAGTATTGCCTCTAAAAAAAAAACATTTTTTTTTTCAGTTTAATCAGTGCGCGTTTTTCAGGTGTCTTAAAACTTAATATTGCGCTGGGTTATCATGTCTGTTGTGTATTTGTATCGTTACTATTATTAATTGTGCTTTTGGCCAAGAAAGATTTATGTTTTTGTTAAATTTAGCGTCTTATACCAGAAAGGAGCGTAAAAGATAAACAAAACAGCAAAATAATCAAATAAAAATGAAAAAATTTCTAAATATATTTGGTGTATAAATAAATGGAAGATTATTAAATGGGTTTTAGAGCTCTGGTTGCTTTAAATTTTATAAATATAAAGAAAACAATTACTTTGCTGCAGAAAGAGTACAAAGTAGATGATGATATTTTTAGCACTTTTTGAACAATTTAAATTATAGTCATTCAAATTTAAATTATATTACCCATTGTAATCAGGTAATAGAATATTATAGTATGAAAAGATTATTTTATACAATTAGCTTATTGACAAAGTCTTCTAAGGCGAAAGGTAATAAATTACTATTCAAAGGGAAAATGTACAGTTTGAATGGACTGTCTGTTGTATTGTCTTATAAAAACGTTTCACAAACGTTAAATTTCAAAGACAGAAAATTTATAGAGATTATAATCAAAACATCGTTGCCTGCAACGCAAATGCCCTAACTAACATTAGCATAACTCTACAGAAGGAGGATAAAATATGTTAAAATTCAAAATATTGAGATTTTTAAAGCAAATCTTTACAAATGTTATAAAATAAATAAAGTCACTTTTTTAAGTTTGGGCAGATTTTTTATATATTTCTTAGCAATTGCATTGATTAAGAGTCCAACCTAAATTAGAGCGTTAAGCGCTGTGTTAGCAGCAGGATACGTATTTACAGTACATTCAAATAATATTTTATACGTATAAATGTACAAAAAATGCGTACCCTGCTGCTAACGCAACGCTTGATGCTCTAATTTAGGTTGCGCTCTAAATATCACTGAACTTATAAAAAAGTCGATTTAATTTTTTTTGATAGATAGGACGTTTTGCGTTTTAGGTAACGATATGTTTTTTTTTAAGAACAAACACAACCCGCAAAGCCGTTAGCTTGCCTGCGGAAAACACCAAAGATCTATGGTGGGAATCGAACCCACGACCTCTGGACTGAGAGGCTAACATCGGTCCCACTCAGCCACAGGGGCTCATGATGATGAAGCTCACTTTCATCATCAGCGTTCTTGCTTTTGTCCCACTATGTATCATATCAGTTAATGCAAATTTCTTATATACATATTTTTTAAAGCAAAAGGAATATGTGAATTCTTTTAAATCGCCATATTAGCATTTGCTGAAAGCTTTTCTGTAACAAAAGCTAAATTTTACCGTTTGTAAGATATAAAAGTCTAGCCATTATTGTTCGCTCTTTGCTGATTAGGCACATGCCTGTTAGATTGCTTATTTTTTTAAGAAAAATATCACAGCTTTTGAACTAAGAGAGAGAGAGAGAGAGAGAGAGAGCGACAGAGAGAGAGAATCATAAAATTTTGAAATACATATTTTAAAGATTTTAAAGTTGACTTGAGGTTAAAATACATCATTTTTGTGTTAAATTTTGCAAGGACATGGAAAAGAATATTTTTTTCAAAGGTAATTTTTTAATATGTTTTCCCCAGGGGAAGTAAAGTAAAAAGTTTAATGAAATTTTACAGAGTTTTATCTTTTATAAAACCACAAGTCAGGCAGGCGACTCATCTAAAAAATCTATACGAAAATTACTCAAGCACAAATGAGGGCTTTTCATATAAATTGTCTACTCAAGTCAACCGGCCGGGTTGTAGCAACTAACAAGGGGCAAAGATATTAAAATTATTGAAAAAAAAAATTAAAAAAAACATCTTTAAGAAATGTGAGATGCTTTAACAAGATTAGAAGATGATGGCATTAAAACTGTCCCTTGGAGCCAACACAAAATGAAAATATAAATAATAACAACATATTTGTAACATTTGGAACTCAACTATTTTTAGCTCAATATATTTTAAATACTAAATAAACTCAATTACTTAGCTTACCTCTATTACTAATATGACTAATCCAGCAGTTGATTTGTTATTTGCTTGCATTTTACACGTCGTTGTTTCACTTCCGCTTCCATCAGTAATTTACTAAATTGTTTGCCAGGTGTCCGTAGTGGCAATTGTAACTGCTGTGGAAAAATTTATAAATATATTTTAGAAAAATTCAATGACAGCATGACAACGTCACTACCTCTAGCGGGAATTAGTTGGGATTTCGTTTGTTTGTTTTTTTACATTTCATACTCCTTTCTATTATTTTTCCACTTTCTCGTTTTTATTTTGTGCTTTTATTCAGCCAGCCAAAACCATTAGGGAGCAAAGTTAGTAGATTTAACCACTTATCATGGTCATTAAATTGTAACTGTTATTGCCAAAGTAGAATTTAGCTTTGCAAGCACACAACACAAAGAAAACTTTATGTTATTGTTGTATGTCGTAGCTGTAGTAATTATGGTTAAAAAGTGGAGTTGAAACGACAATTTTTGCTATGATATATTTCCTTTCTTCATTTGCAGGAAAACGAGAATGACAGGGGTATAAGGACATTTGTAAAAAATGAAATGTTTAAAATTATTAATGATGTTGAAGCCTTAACCCTTAACAAATTTGATACAAAGATCTGAATATCTATGAATTGATATTAATCTGCGTAGTTTTGTTTTATAACTTTAAGATATTTAGTAATAAAAATTATTGTAGTATTACTTTAATTTTCGTTGGTATTTTCTTTATGAATCATGTTGCTTCAGCAGGAAATTCTCTTAGGGCCATTATTACAACTTAAAGTTTGTTAAAAGTAGGATTTTATCGGACGTATAAAAAGTTGTCCATCAGTACAATTTTAGCTTAACCTAAAGTTAGCGCTAAGGTAAAGGCAAATGTATCCTTCCTGGGAAATTAAATTAAATTTATAATAATGAATAGAGTTTTATACATCCTACAAAATCCTGCTCTTAACTAACTTTAAGTTGTAATAATGGCCCTTAGCAGGGCTGTCAGATACGGCGATTTCTTGCCAAACGTGGCGATTTTTCAACTTGTTTGGTGCCTAAATTTTTGATTTGGCGACATGGCGATTTTTCTGGCGATAAAAAAAATTGTTGGCGATTTAATGGATATTTTTTAACAAAATTGAATTTGAAAATTTTAGTATTTCAGGAAAATTAGTTTGTTAAAGGAGTAGTTTCAAAAATAAATCCTACCAAAACTCGTCTGCAAGATATTCGGGTATGTAATACAGAACATACCCGATTAAAGCAATTTAATTTTGATGATTTTTCTTATATTAATTAATTAAAAATTTTGGTGATTTTATTTCTGCTTTTGGCGATTTGCTGCTGAATTTGTATACGATTATTTTTTAAAAATTTATATTAAATAATGTGTTATATAAAAACAAATTTATTATAAAATATATATATAGAAAAACCACATAAAATCAATTTTGGCGATTTTTGGCGATTTCTAAAATCAATTTGGCAAAATAGCTCGGAAAAAATCTGACAACCCTGGCCATTAGTGTCATACAATGCAACCCAACCAATATTTAATTAAATTAAAATTAATACTCGTATAATTATTTAAATTAATGCATATGTATATATATGGAGCATTACAAGCTATTTCGGAGGATTTTAGTTTTTTATTTTTTGCTTTGATTTCCTCTCAGAAGAGCTTCCTTGGTAAATTTGAGGATTTTTTTCATGCATTAAAAAAAGGAAAAAAACTACCAGACGGAGTTAAAAAGTTCTTAAGACAGATATAAGTTTAAAATTAAAAATTAAAAAAAATTGAACAATGCAAAACACGATATAAAATTTAAAACCCAAAAATCTTAATGAAAAATATTTCAATTTTTTTTTCTATATTTTTACTGTAAAAAAAACATCTGAAAACAAATATTTAAAACTAAATATTTTCCATTTGTACCATGATAGACAAAGTTATGGACAAAGAACTAAAAAGTGATTACTTGAAAATCTTAAATCTATTAGAAAATTAATTTAAAAAAGTTCCCAATATTACCAAGAAAGCTTTTTTGAGGGGCGCTAAAATATTTTACAAAATTAGGAAAATCAAAGCAAAAAAATTTTCAAACCGATATTGATTGAATTAATATAAATTTGACTCAGCTCATTCAAAAGGAAAGAACCCTCGTGATATACGATATTTCCGTATCACTCTGCCCCTCCCTCCAAAATACCTACGATTAAATCCTCTTTGTTCAGCCATTTTTCCTTCAAGTTAGTTCATATGTTCAAACCCTTGCACATATTGAGTTAACTTTTGCTGTACTAATATTTCATTTTAGTATTTTAAACACTTGGTATAAATAAAAGGAATTGAAAAACAATAAAAAATTCTAGCAAAATATCAGACTAAGGTACTTCTGCAATTCTAAAAATATATAAAAACAAAACATTTTCGTTGTGCTTATAATGTTCATATGGGCTCATGTGAATGTGAATGTGAAAATCGCCACTTACTTAAATTTTCTACTCAAGTCGACCGTCTGAAATTCGGAAGCAGGGTGTTAAGCACAGTTTTTTTCCATTCAGTACTTGAAGTATGTAAATATTATAAAGTTTTATCAAAAACTCCCAAACAACAATTTACTGCACGTTCCATTTTAAAGTGTTTTTTTTTGCTAATACACTTTAATCCTTAATTAGTCCTACTACTCGTATTATCGTATTTAGGGAAAACTTTATTGCTTTTTTGTTTCATTTTGCACTTCCTTTCCTCTTTTATATGCATTTCAATGCAATTACTTAAAACTCTCTTCCTTTCTCTACATTTAACATTTTTCATTCATCTTTCTATCATCCGCCTTCCTCTTCTCCTCGATATGTTTTGCTTAAATTACGCTGTTGTGATAATTATCAACTTGAGGACAAAATTAGTTCAGACGTAAATGAAAGTAGATGAAGCAGCAGATGCAGCAGAAGCGGCAGCTTCAGCAGCAACATGAATAGAATTGTGTGATTAAAAATAGAAATAAAATTGTATTCACAACAGAAAATACGCTTAAATTGTATGATTGTTTGGTGGTAAAAGAAGAACAGGGAAACTATTGAGTCCACAAGGAGCAGCAAAGTAGCAACTGAATGTCAGAATGTTACATTCAGTTTTGCCAGCAAAGATGTTTATACTTGTTTCGTTTCCTTCATTTTGCGAAGTTAATTGTTTGGGAAATTCATTGCATTTACAAATGAAGAGATTTTGTTATTTTCCGCTTCATCTCTTTTAGTGTTTGTTTGTTTGCTTGTGTGAGAGTTTTTTTTCATCTCCTTGTGCCCCAGAGTTTTGATGACTTTAACTTTTTTTATGTGTAATTGTAACTGCGTGTGTGTGTGTGTGTGTGTGTGTATTTAATGGAGTTGCAAGTGTATAACTGCGTTAATGTTGCTTATATATGGATGTATGTGTATGTGTGCAAGTATGCATGAAAATTTTGTTAATGTTAATTATATTGTTTGTTTCTGTTGCTGCTTTTGCTTCCGTTTTTTTCAAATAAACTGTAAGCATGCTTAATAGTCAATTAGTAAGCACTTAAATTGAGATTAATTATTTTATTTTTTAATTGTATTTTGCAAGGAATTTAAGGTGATTAAGTAACAAACAAAAAATAATAATGAATATTGTCAACGGAGTTTATTGCAAAGCTTCCGAACCATCATTTTGTAAACAGTTTTTAACTGGCGTTGCAGTATAAGGCCGAGCATTATTATGATGGAATAAAATGGATTCATGCTTACTTCCATATCCCTTTCCTACCGGCTAGGACATAAAGTAAAATTTTAACACCTTAAGGGTTTTCATGAGAACGCTTAAAATTGCCATTTGTGCAATCGGGCAAACTGACGAGACTTGTTCCATGAAAGCCTATTTTGAACTTTTGGGCAAACAGTTTATGTAAATTTGAAACAAACGTTAAAAATGCATTTAATAAAAATATAATAATAAAATGTAAAGCAATTTTTAATTGAAAAACATATTTATATATTTCTATAAAAATAAAAAAGTGTTTGTGTGTGTGTAAAAATGGGTAAAGGAAGCCAAAAAATCCAAGAAGTTGTTATTTATAAAATGCACAATTGCACAGCTTAAGTTTTCGAGTGAAGATTATTGGGCAAATTTAACAGGTTTGTTTAAATAAATTCCCTTAAAATTTTTGACAGTGTAAAAATGCACAATTGCACAGTTTGCGAGACTTTTGAACATTCTCATGAAGATCCTTATTATAAATGAAACTTATGATAGTTTTTTTTTTTAATTTTTATTTTGACTGTTGGTATTACTTTTAAGACTTACGCCCCTTTTCAAAATGTATGATTGAAGGCAGAATTAGTCTTTACTTCAACCTGTGAAAATCAAAAAATTGTTAAGTAATTGTAAGTGACAGCATAAATTAAATAAAAATATTTTGAAATTGTGATTCTGTGTTTAGAATTTAAAAAATTTAATTCTTAAAAGAAAAAATAAAATTTTATTGAAACATAACAATGGACGATGCAAAACTCATCTTTTTAGTGGAAAACTGCGACTTTTCTAATCAGAAACAGCTGATAAGTTACTACAGAAAAAGTAAGTACTCAAATTTAGAAGCAGAACGGCATAGCTAGCACAGAACAGCAACAGAAAGTAAAGACTAATGGAGCCTTAAGAGTTAACTTGAACTTTAACTGCAAGTTCTTCATACAAAACTTGCCGTTAAAGTTGCTGGTAGCTTTTAATCGTGAAAAGGGCTGTTAGACTTATAATTACCATCAATCTAATAGTGTCATAAATGAAAAAAAAAATATATAGGAACTAGTTACAAAACGCTAATTATTTGCATATTGATATTCAGCAAAACAATTTTTCCTTTAATTCAGGCATAAACACATCACAGTGAGAGCACCTCACATCTCCCTGCCTCCGTTCTTACCTTAAACACTGGCCAATGAATACCTTTGTTACCAAGCCATTCATCTTATGTCTAGAAGTCTATTTTAGGAATTTTGTTTGAAAAGGGCCTTGAAACATTTTTCCTTTGATGCTCGTTTTTTCTTAGGCAGAACTTTTGTAGTAATCAGACCTTGGGCAAGGGATCTTTTAAAATTTTTTACTGTTGATTTCTCAATGATTAGTCCATGTACAACATATGTATTTACAAAAGCGATATCTAGCACACCTAGGCTTGCCAGACCTAAGCAGTGAAAAATGTTGACATTCAAGGAAAAATTCTTGATTAGCAAAAAAAAAAAGCTTGAAAATAATTTAGAATATTTTTAAAACAATAATAACTCAATGGTTTTTAACAAAAATTATATTTAATTAAAAAAAAAGAGTTGCAAAGCCATGTATATTTTTAAAGTATGTGTGGAAATACAATATAATTTAATATAATTTCATCAGCTGGTCGCTTATAATTTCAAGTTACTAGTGTTGCCAAATTATGATATGTAGAGGTGGAAAATACTTCTCGACACTTATTAGTGTTGCAGCTATTGCAACATTATTTATGGTTATACAATCAGCATACCGGAAGAAACCTAAGCTATATTTAAATTAATTTTTAGCTTGACAAATAGCTTTTAAGCTTGAAAATTGACAAGCCTTGGAAAAGCATGACAATCCAGCCAAATCAAGCCCGTCTCGCAATCCTAATCACACCCCAAAATAGCCTTGGCTCCATTCTTCTCTTTTCGTAAAACGATGGTTCCTTCGTTGCCATGAAAATTTGAAACAAAATTAACTATTTTGTTATCCCTCCACTTCCAGTAGCCAATAATGAGATCTGAAAATCGGTAGTCCTACTCTCATCTTTTTAGTTTGCAGTCCATCACCTTGTTGCTGGGAATATCCTTACGCTTTGATCTTACTGTACCACATCCAAAAGCTTTCTCGCTTTCCAACTTTTCGAGTAATGAAATGGAGTAGAAAAAATTTTCAAAATATATAGCTTTTGCTTTTTCGAATTCTTGATCAGTCAACTCCAATACTACTCTTTCCCCCAAAGTATATTTAGAAAACTATGCGCTGATTTCATCGTCTTCTTCTTGGTATTGATATTGATGATGAATTTTTTCTATAAACCCTCGGATCATAGACTCTAAGATGAAGGAAGAAGCGCAGAAAAGTTGGCATGGGACGAAAACTTACAAAACTTCTAAAATCATGCGGAGCTCCTTTGATCCTAAATCGACTAAGTTCCTGTTATCACTAACCAGAAGCAACTGCAGACTTCTAGTGGGGGTATAAACAGCACACTGCTGGACGGCTTCGTATGCCGTCAAAATAAGACAAATACTTGACGGTACCTGCAAGAAATGTAAGGAACCCGGGGTAATTGAGACCGTAGAACATCTACCGTACCACTGTCCGGGTCTAAGCCGCACTAGATATGACTGTCTTGGTGATCACACTTTTCGAAGTCTTCTATCGGGAAATAAAATGTGTAGATTACTAAGGTTTATTAAATCAGTGTGGGAGTCATTCGATGCAGGCACCACGAATTGGGTTGCCATACTTACAGGTTTCTTGTCATCTGCTGCTATCGGTAAGGATCAACCCTGGTCTATGCGAGGTCCTTGACCACGCAGACTGACCTAACCTAACCTTACCTTTATAAACCCTCTCTGGTTAGCTAAGTAGATATTGATTGAGTGCAGAATTTCCTTTAAATTGTATCATAGATTCGTCTACACTCAATTCTTCATGTTGCCATGATAACATTCATCAAATTTTTGGCTTATTTTAAGAACTTCGTTATTGATAGATATTGTTTATCTTTTAGAGTTTCATTTCTCATCATTCATTATAACCAGTATATTTTTTTCTATAATCCAAAAAAATTTTTATATTAATTGTATTATATTTTCTTCAAATCCAAATGCCTTACATCAAGCTGTGCCTGCGCTTCATTATTTTTTGTAAACGAAATACAGTACAAAGCAAAAGTGAATCTGAAGCTTAACTCTTGCGTAAACGTTAAAATTTTCTTTACTTTTAGGTTCCTAATGGAATTAATTGCTGGTGTAATGTAACTAACCTAATGTAAAATCAACAAAACAACAGCATATAACATAAATATGTAAGTAAAATGAATAATCAATATTTCCCACAAACATGCCCCCGATGTATTATTTCCCAATTTTACAGCACAAACTAAAGTGTTGTAATTCTATAAGTGTACATACATACATAGATACATATGTACGTATGTACTTACATCCCTTGGAATTCGTGTGACAAATTGTATTTGTACATGCTGTCTGCATAGACCACTATTGATTCATATTCATTCATACTCGGAGACAATATAAGAGTTCAGATAGACTTAATACAGTACTTAGTCATTATGCTTATTACACTGTCAGTTTAAAATGAATAATATTTGGTTGAAAACAGATTTGTGTTTCTATGGGGCGGCGTATTAGTAAATGCATGTGTCAGGTTTTAGAATGAATCACAATAATAATAGGGATTTAGAAAAGCATGTGGATGTATTAACACATCTACATAAGTATATACTCAAGCCAATATGTGCAAACGTGCTTTAAAAAGCAAGCACAAACAAGTTCTCTTGCATATAATATATTGTCTACATTTAATGACGTTTAGGGAAACTTTGTACTCATACGCATTCATTCTGCTTTCAGCTGAGTAACAAAATTATACACATGTAAATACTAGACAAGTGAACCCATATTTATGTACATATATGTATTTACTTGTGTTTGTTTAAGTGTGCCTGCATGTACTTGCACTTGCATGCAGCTGCACAAACAGACAACATTTAATTGTGCAACAGCTAATATTGATATATCAATACTTATACATACATGTTTTACACATTCACTTCAGTCTGTGTTGGCAAACATACACACGTGTTAATTACATTTACAAGCATATACTCTCTCATTTATTTGTAAAACATCATAACTCAAAAAAACTGGTTTTATAGAAAACATATGTAATGTTTTTAACTCGCACACGACTAAATGGAAAAAGAAAATTTAATTGTTCCCTCAAGAATTTATACATATGTACATAGGGTTGCTATCCATTCTCTTTTTCCTGGACACTGTCCTCTTTTTAGAATCTCTGTCGTCGAAAACAATTAGCGTGCGGGAAAGTCCTAGTTTTTAAAGAAATATTTTCGCTTTTGGATTGCTTTACAAATGGCATTTATTAAAAACTAAACTAAATAGGGAAATAATTGTTATTGGATGTAAAATTATTAAGATTTATTTAAACTATTTATGAAATTGAGTAAAAAGGGAACAACTAAAGGTAGTATCACACACAGAGAAAATACTGCCTAATAGAATTAAGAAGACTTTCTCTATGAAACGTTTTTAGGCTAAGGAGCATCCCAGCAGAAAGAAGCGAAGATTTTTTTATAGAGATTCCTTATTGTTTTTATGTGGTGAATCTTATTAATTTTATCAAAAAGAAAACCACATAAAATCATGAAGAAATCTTATTATTCACAACTTATTTTGTTCAATTTCTGTTATTTATGGCACCATAGAGAAAAACTTCTTGATTCTATTAGGTTTTCTTATAAATTGTAAGCTATAGGGATTTCTTATTGATTATATTAGGTTGCCTTATTGATTTTTTCAATAAGGTTTTCTTCTTGACTTTATTAGGTTCCTATATGATTATGTGTAAAGCATCTTATTGATTTTTTTTAATAAGGAAATCTTCTTGATTTTATGAGGTGTCTTGTTATTTCATATCTATAAATAGACATAGAGACAATTTTTTTATGATCGTTTTCATTTTTGTATAAGAATGTTTGCACAATAATTGCAATGGTTATGCTTGTTAGCATATTGGTTAGAGTGCTTGTCTATCAGTCTGTTTGCTGGTTCAATACTTGGTGAGTAAGTTAGTTAAGAATATAACATAATGTGTTTAAATAAATAACATCTGCAATATACTTCATACATACATATGTATTTGGTATAGAATTTAAATGAAAATACATAAGTACAGAGAATAAAGATATATTTTTTTTTTATTTTATATTAGGTCGCCTAGTAAAAACAAGAAGAAAACCTTATTGAAATCAATAAGATAACCTAATAAAAACTACAAGATTTCTTCTTGATTTTTTCAAAATCTTTTTATTCGTTTAAAAAGCGAAAATTGCCTCTGCTTTGTACATATATGTAATATACAAATTAGCTTCAATTTTATTTCTTTTACTTTTATTCACAATATATGATTAGAAGTTAACGTGAACTTTAACTGCAACCTCTTCATACAAAACTTGCCAGTAAAGTCCCTGTTAGCTTTTAACTGTAGATTGTGAAAAGAGCCGTTAAACGAATAAACCATTTACACGAACAAAATAAAAGCAGAAGAAAAATTGTTTCTTTACAAAAGAAAACCATTTGCACGTTAAAAAAACAAATTTAAAAAAAAACTTGGTGTTGCCGCAAGTTAGAACAATCGTATGACTGGGCTGCGCCAACTATTGCCACAAATTCATTTTTCGTCAATCAGCGGCAATCAAATTTTTACAAAATGGGGCAATCATGTGACTGCAACGTATTTGATGGCGACAATTTTATTACTGTGCACCAATTCAGCACAATAAAAATTGGGTCAGATTGGTGTTTTTGCGGCAATCGTGTGATCCTTCCTACCTTATGACATTTTAACAAAAAAATTAAAGTATATTTAAGGTCGATAGCACTACCGTTAGAAATATTTGATGTGTAATCGGGTTCTCAGTTGATAAAGAATTACTTTTTAATAAATTCTTTGGCTGTAAATCTTTTTTGATAAGTAAAAGCGACAGAACTATAAGTTTAAAAAAATGTTGCCAACATTTTAAACGATATATAAACTGCTATTTCTGTATGCAAATACTCTTAAATGTGTAAATATTTATGCAGGTACAATTTAATTTAAACATATCTGTGGTTTTCGGTACAAAGATCAAATATTCTATGTAAAATGGTACGAGATTGACCCTTTTTACGCAACACCACCGATATGTATTTAAATTTTTAGTGGCAGTAATATTATTGGCAAAAAATCAATTTCGTTTAATTTTTAAGTCCTACTTTTTTAAGCAAATGTCCGCGTTTTTTCCCTCTGCTGTCCTCTTTTTATAAATTAAAGGATAAGAATACTATTATACAAGACATTTGCATAAAATGTTAAAATAAAGTAAATAACGATATGGAGATTAATTCAGCAATATTACCAACAAAATCAAATTTTTTTGAGTTATGCCATTATTCAAGTAAATGAGCGATATTTAAAGTGACAGTGCCATATATATGTAGTTATATAATGTATTTTGCAAGTTTAAATGTATTTACTTGCAAAAGGGTTTTCCACTATGTGCGGGTCACCTTTAAAGTTGTGCAGCACTCATATACTACTCTGGCAGCTTTTGTTGAATTTAAAGTTCATTGTTCAAAAGTGTAAAATTGTGAGCTGCTCTATTAGTTTTCGCTTATCGCTACTGGACAAATCTGTTGGAATAGGGAAAAAGTGCTTAAGTCATATTTTACCGTTTTGCAGGAGAGTACTTTTAAGTGTTCATGTCGATTTTCAGAAATTTATTTTTTTTTGCAGTTAAACTAGAACCTTTATTTTTTAACCAAGCATCATTCTATATACTATAAGTAATACATTTAATAATTGAAATTTATTTGCTGGTAGCTTAGCATGTCTATATATGTACGTACTTCATTGGCGCTTGAACCAAATCATCAGTAGACTTCAACCACAATTGTTAAGAGTCACAAACCTCTTACTTTATGCATAGACTCTCGAAAACTATATGAGAATTTATAAAATAATAATATTTTTGAAAACCCAGCAAATAATTTATATTCAGGTGAACTCATTTTATTTTAACATATACTTCTGACAAAATGTCAAATAATAAATTTCTTTAAAGTTGTAATACATTTAAGTTGAAATATATCAAAGTATGTATAACCTAAATTAAACTATTATTCCAAATGAGATTAGATGTCTAGAAAAGATAAGTAGCAACTCATAGTGTTATGACTTCCTGAAAAATAACACAAATCAATTTATATTTTGACCAGTGATGCGATTCAGTAACTTTTACGGATAGGTTAGGTTAGGTTAGCAGACTGCTGGTAAAGAAGGGTAAAATTTAGAGTCCAGCTCACTTGGGTCCAATACAATGATCCCTTTGTGTTACCTGTTAATTGAAGAGAAGATAGTGAGAGAGGGTGATAGGGAAATGATAGTGATAGAGAAGACAGGTGGTGAAGGAAGAGATAGAGGATAGAGGAAGGCTTCATTCTTTTACAACTCTGCTCTTTGCACATTTTTTGATAATGCAGTGTTGCAGTGCCATCTGGTGTCAAATGAGGCGTATTAAATTTTGAAGCTGTGCTTAGTAGCCACTTTATTGATTATTTTACTTCGACAATTATTCTGCTACACAATTAAGGAGGGTGCTCTGATGTACATTAGGATTATTATCTGATGAAGTTGGTATAGTTTTTAGTGACCAGTGCCTTATGCATCACTAGAACTTTTCCCACAACAACTGATACAAAGGACACTAACGCACATCAGAAAAATGCGTGGTGTTGTTATTTTTAATGACTGTCGGAGACCGGGATCGAACCCAGGCTACAGGTTTTTGTATTCAGCGTGCTAACTACTTCAGCCAACGCCACCCGACAACTTTTACGTATCGGACAATCTACATTTTTGTCTATACATTTTGTCGCTTGCAAGAACGATTAAGTGATTCTGTAACTTCTTTTAAACGATAGTACTCAGCTGATATTTTGTGTTGATTTTTGTCGATAAAATTAACAGCACATAAATTATTGTCGCTTAAATAACGACACATTTGACATTAAGCTACAGCGAATATCGTTAAAAATGTTACTGAATAGCAAAATCCAATAAATTTTTCCTTAAATTTGTTTCAACGATGCGATTATCATTGAAAAAAATTTTATGAATCGCAATACAGGGGTTGTTTAGAATATACAGATTACCATTAACTCAAAATCAGCTTATCTCGACTTAAACACTTTTTTCTTTTTGCCATAGAATTATATCCAGCAGTGGATTTAATTATGACTTTTCAAATAAGATAAAAAAATTTATGTTATTTTTGCTCTATAAAGAACAGCATCAACTTAAAAGCTTTTTTAGCAACATTCCCAGCAAAAAATGGGATGACAAAACAATAGCTGAAATTGCTAATAAGCATATAAATACAGTAAAATCTCGAAAAAGTGAAGTTAATCAAACTTTCCCAAGGGTAATTGACTTTTCCGAACTACATATTAACTTTTTTAAACGGATTTCAAAGTTTTAAAAACTACAGTAATAAAAATGGATTTTCTGGAAATAACTCACTAAATTTATTTTAAAGACTCAGTTTTTATCATTCCAAAAAAAACTTATATTTACCCAATATTTCCACAGAACAAAATTACGAGTATATATTAAATGCACTCATTTTCTTGAATAATTTTCATAATTTGTACCGGCTGTTTTTAAATTTCCAAATACTGTTAACCTTTTTCGTATACAGAAACTTAATACATGCATACACATTAATATATGCCGCGTGGCTAAAAGAAGCAGACGAGAATTGTTTGTTTTTTTTTTCTTGGTGTAATAGCTCTTGACTTTATTGGCAAGGTCTGCCATCTGATTACCATCCTTATAATTTTCAAATCATTTTATCAAGATATTGATGCTTTCAACAGCTTTCGACAAGTTTACTTATTATCGGTCACTTCTAAATCATCGTTATTTTCCATAGTTTGATCCTTCTTAAAATTTTCAGTGTCATCAATGTCAACATTTTCATCCATATTCGACATTAACAATTGAACCTCTCAACCTGTATCCTCGTAAGCAATATATATTTGATTTAATCAGTTTGGACAACGAAATTTCGTAATCAGTATCGTATTGATCATCATCCCACTATTTTATATTAATCCACGCTTGTGGATTAAAAATTTCACACGCTCAGAAAAGTTAACTGAAAAGTTAATTTTTTAGAGTTTTTTTCGGATTCTACTGTATAACTTTATTTGTGGGCCAATGTGCAATATTCTTTTTGCATATAGAAGGCCTCCACAAATTTTTTTTGAGAAATTTTGGGAGCTGGGGGAAGCAAAGTACCCGCTGCAAAAGTTTAATATCAAATGACTTTTTGTTTTATTTTTGGGAATTGTTTAAGTTTAACATTAATTAAGGCACTAACAACCCTAAATTATTATTTTACTTATTCAGTAAAATAATGTGTTATTAAAAATACATTAAAATTTATTATTGAGGAGTTTATCTGGATCCTAATCACATTTCATCATCAGGGAACCTTTACCCTTTGTCATTTGTAGACCAATTTTCAAAATGCTTTTTGCATAAGGAAGAGCTCTACTCAATTAGTTTTTATTTGTTAGGCAGGGTTTACATCTGTGTGTCATGTGCCCAAAAAAATGCGTAACCCCTAATTTCTAATGAAAAACTGTTTGATTCAGACATGTATTTATTGAATTAAAAAGTTTCCAATCATGTTGGATTCTCTATTAAATTGTCTATTAGTTATGTATGAAACTGTTAACTTAATAAACACGTCTCTGAATCAAACAGTTTTTCATTAGAAATTAGGGGTTACGTTTTTTTGGGCACATGACACACAGATGTAAACCCTGCCTAACAAATAAAAACAAATTGAGTAGAGCTCACGTCTTCGGCAGCGGAAACAACAATTTATTATATTTTACATAACTGCTGTAACATCACAATGGAAATAACTGGGTCTCAGGGTGGAAGTGTGTTATAGCACCACCTTTCATAACCTAACTGCTGCAAAGTAATGCAGACTGTATGTAGTTTGTGTGGAAAAGTCAGTTGTGCTTAATAAGAGTAATTACTACTACTTGCTGGGATGTTAATGCTTGTGTTCTGTCGTGAAATAGAATTATTGATTATACTAAATTGAAATATTATTATATTCGACATTTCCTTCCTATTGCAATAAATAAGATATTATAAAGGAAAATGTAGCTTTTAAATGGTATCTGAGCTACAAATTGAACTGTAGAAAAAGCTCGAAGTATTAACATTTCTTCTAAGCTATACATAACTTAAGTAGATCAAAATAAGACCTTTAAGTCTATTGTGAATCTGTTTTATTTAAAACCCACAGTAGTAGTGAACTGCCGGTCCGGCCCCACAGTGGGTCGATTCACTAATCTGGTAGGTCAAAATTATTTGATTGTCAGTCTATACGGCTTTGAGGCTGTTGAGTTCGACAAAAATAGTTTAAAAAAATTTTAGATGATTTTTTAGGAAATATGACAGAGTTTTGCTATTGTGAACTCCGTTAGCATAAATTTTTCATGTAATATTTACAATATTTAATTTTTCATATAATATTATCAGTACTTTTAGAGCAAGTTCTTAGCTATCCAGAAATCCTTTTATTTTTTAGATTTTGAAATGCTAATATTTATGACTTTAGTCCATCTAGATTGACGATTCATCCCACTGTGCACGCCAAATTCTTTTGAAATTTTAAAATTTTAATTACCCAAATTTTAAAATTCTTGGAAATTTGTGAAATTTGATACCCTTGAGTTTTCGGCGGCACGCTTTGATGTTTTTTTGTTTACATAAGGAATTTTTTGTTTACATTAGGAGTTTTTTGTTTACATTAACCCTTGTGGGAACGGGTGATTTTTTTTGAGGTTACATTAATTGTGTGAACGGGTGATTTTGTTTTTTGTGGGAATACGTTAAGTGGGTTCATAGGTTGGAGGTTTTTCGTTTTGTAATGTATGTATGTATATGCCGACGGGAAAATCATGAATATGATTTTTCCTAATACTAATGGGGGGGTGAAATAGTGAAAATTATTTTTTCCTATTGCCGACAGCAATACATGATTATTTTTCCTAATGCCTACGGTAAAACATGAATATTATTTTTTTTTCAAATACCGACGGCAAAACATGATTATTATTTTTTTCAAATGCCGACGGGAAAATGATTTTTCATAATTCAGACGGGAAAACATAAAAGTTATTTCTAATGCTAATACAGGAGTTTAAGGCTGGCCGTGATTTGGGTGGGTGGGGTTTTTGTTGTAATATATAACCGATGGAGTTTATGGATGTGTCTGTCTGTCTGTTGTGCGAGGCTGTGATTGGTCGGGGGAGTGTGGTGTAGTTGAGGTAGATGAATTGAGTGTATGTGTGTGTGTGTGTGTGTATACCTGTCTGTCGGAATTTGTGTGAGGGTGTGATTGACAGGGGGCGGGGTCTATTTGTGGTAGATCGACTGCGTGTATGCAGGTGTTGCAAGTCTGTAGGAATTTAAGGCTTATAGTGATTTGGGGTAGGTGAGGGTGTTGTTGTACAAGTAACATGTATCCATGGGATTTGTGGATGGTCTGTCTGGGGGAATTTAAGCGAGGCTGTTATTGGGAGGGGGTGCGGTGTAGTTGAGGTTGATCGACTGCGTGTATGTAAGTCTATATGCTTGTAGGTGCTTAAGGCTGATCGTGATTTAAAAGAGGTGAGGATGTTGTTGTAATATGTATACGTTGGAATCTGTATGTATGTATGTCTGTGAAAATTTAAGGCTGATCATGATTTAGGGTAGGTGAGGTGGGTGTAGTAAAATGTCTGTGTGTATGTACATATGTTTGTAGAAGTTTAATACTATTAGTGATTTGAGGATAGGTGAGGGTGTTGTCGTACGAGTGATATGTATGCGTGGGAATCTGTATGCATGTTCGTAGGAGTTTAAGGCTGATCGTGATTTGTGTTGTTGTCAGTGTTGTTTGTAGGAATGACCGTGAGAATTTTTTTATGTATATCTATAGGAATTTAAGGTTGGCCGTGTTTTGTGAGGGGTGGTGTGTTGTTGAAATAATTTGAAGTTTTCTTAGATGAAATCTGGTATATGTGCGTGTGTGTGCGTATGATTTTCTCACGCTAGTTGTTTTATGTACGTAGAAATAAATTGTATTCAATATCGAGATTTGGTTCTATAAAATATTTTCATATATCTGATACATATACATAAGTATATTTTCATACTCAAGGTTGCTGGGTATTTTGTCATGCTTAAAATTGTCCAGCTTTAAAGTCTGCCTGCGAGAAATTTGTTTATATTACAGATTTTGTTTATTTAACTACGTCCGGCTTCTTTCGCTGAACTTCTTTTCATACGATCATGGGAATTTATAGTTTCTCTGTCCATAATAAGGTCGTTTAGCTTGGGCATGTGCTCTGACTGAATGGTTTGCGTTATTCATATATTTTTATGATGTAGATATGTAAGTGTGATTGTCAAGATCTAATAAATATTTGAGTATTGATAAGAAATTTGATATTATGTGTACATACATATCTACAAATTGATTTTATGTATGTATGTACATATGTATGTACATACAAATAAGTGTTTGCCTCCGTGTTTGAATACATTTTTTTTGTTTTTGTTGTTGTTCTAAATATTCGCCTGGTCTTTTATATATAGATGTCAAATATCTTCATAGTTTTTTTTTTTTATTTGAAATTAAAAAACGTTGATTTAACTTTTATCTGTATTTACTTAATAGTTTGTGAGGATTTGCTGTTTTAAGTAAAACTAAATTCCTTAAGATACATACTTTAGAATAATAGTAACTATAATAGAAATATTTCCTATATTTAATTTACATTTGTTTAAAGTTGATGCAGCTTATCTTCATTCTTAGAAATATTTTGATATAAAATTTTTTCCAGCCGTATGCTTTTTTCATCACCTTTTACATTTATTTTAGAACATCTTGCATTGCCTTTTATACATTTATAAACATTTTTAAATGAAACTGATCCAGCAGTCCAGCTTATGTAATGATAGTTTTTTGTTAGCCAGCTTGCTTCTTTTTTTTATTTTTTATTGATTATTGAGTTTTATAATGAAATCATTATATTCGTAATTGTTCAAAACAATCGCTACTTCTTTTGCGATGAAATCATTTGAATTACTTTTGAAACATTGTACGTATATAAAAATTATGTTGTTTTCCATATTACTCAATTTATAAGACTTTTCGAACTTGTCCTTTGATGGGTATATACATATGTATTCTATTATACGATCATGAATAAGAATACAGTAAGCTGATTTCTTTGCTTACTATTTCAAATTAAAATTTTATTCAATTGCCCCGCTATTGAATAAAAGGAGCTTTTATCTTAAACTCTGGTACAGGTAGAAACGCATGAGATTCTTTCATATACTACCTTTGCTGGAATCTTAGATACATATAATAACTATATAGAATTGCATTACGTTTATTTTTAAATTTTATGTTAGGATTATCATCATATGGATATGAGACTGAACTTAAATGTACTTTTAAATTAGTTAATTCATAATGAACAATCTTATTTTCTTCCTGAATAGCGAACAACAGAAAACGAAGTCGTTTTCTTGCAATTTAGGTCTAACCTCTCAACTGGTCCTCTAGTATACAATATGACTTTATATGTCAACATTTCTGTCTCCTCTTTGTCAGCGTTAGGGATAATTAAATTTTAAACTTTTTATTCTTCAAATTGTGTTACTTCATACTGATAATATGTTTAAGTACATTAATAATGTACGAGTATATGTTTATTTTATGACGGGTCCCTATGGCTTTTATTTGATGTTCTAGATGAAGTGATTTTTTTTTCTAATTTTATTAAAGTTTAGCGTATTGCGTATATATTTCTAATATATTTAAGTGAGCTTTTTGTACCTGTCAGACAGAGTGTACGTATCAGTTGATCAGTCAGTCTCTCTTTTTATTTTATTAATTTTTTCTTCTAATGTGTCACTACTATTTTTTTCAGATTTTACTACTTGAAATAGAAAATATTTATATAATTTTAAGAGTATTAACATACATATAGGTAAATATATGTATGTACGTAAAAATTAGTTCATATACAAAGAAATACATCTTTAATAATCAACTATTCTAGAAAATCGATCTAAGATAACACATTTACCTCCATCATCATTTCACCATCAGTGTTTTCATAAAGTGTTAGAAACATTGGAATATCTATGTTTAGGAGAATTTTTACTTCAAGTGTTTCTATATAAGATTTGGTGTTTGACCCCTTGACGTTATTGTGGTTAACGTAGGCTGCGTTGTATCACATTCAGATCTAATAATTTCTCACTTAGAAAAGGTCCTCATTACCATCAATCATACCTGTATATAATACATTCATGAGTTGAGTTGATCCAGATACAATTGCTGTCTACAAATTAATGATTAGAAAATAGCTTTCTCATCATCTTCTATCAAGTTTAATATTTTGCTAGCATGCATGCTTTAGCATGCTATTCTATCAATAGTGAGGCGAGAGTCCGACATTTAGTGGTGTTTCAATTAAAAATCTATACAATTAGAATTACGAATTCACTCTTTTGAATTTTTAACAAAGTAGATACATATGTATGTATGTATTTCATTTGCCACAAACTCTTAAAATTTCTGTACTTATAAAAGTATGATGTCAGGAATTTTTTTAAATCATACATGCCTCGGCATGCTTCCAATATTTTTCTCGGTAAATTTATTTCATACTCATACAGATACAGATATAAAGTAAGATCTGTTTACATTCCATTTTACAATTTATGCATGCTTCAGCATGATTCTAGTTGAAGTCTGTATTTATTTAGTAAGTTTGTTTGATACCCATTCATACACATGTACATTGTTAAAGATTGGATATCAAAATCCAATTTTCTTAGTTTATCTAGAAATGAACAAAGTGAATATCTTTTATAATAATCATATTCACACTTTAAAATTTTGTGTGCTAGAGCTTTCGAAATGGAAAATGTACACCTTTTACTACAAAAAGTGGTAAACGATGTGTTGCTGAATATTGCACTGTGTTATAGTTCATTTTGAACTCTTAAGTTTTCACAATATTTCATACAGACCATCAAGTTTAGAGAATTCCAGTACATTAAGCTATTTATCTTCCCTGAGACCTAAAATTCCTAATCAATCCTTCAAAAAACCAATACAAATTAGATTTATCCTTTTTAATTTTATTTATATTTTCATTGAATTTCAACATTTTGTACCTCTTCAAATTACTGTATACTGTATTTTGCACCTTTTTCTCATTCGTTGAGTTAACTTTAATCGCAAATATTTTAATGATGTGGTGAACTTTTCTATTGTAGGCATTAAGTAAATCTTTGTGTATATCAATCCACTTATATGAACCATTATAGCTAAATTCTTAACACATAATTCCTTTTAATGATCTATTAATTTATTCTACTATTGATGCTTTCATATTATGAAATTTTTAATCCTCTGTTTATACATGAATTTTGCAGTGTTTATTAAAAATTCTGTACCAACATCTATATGTATTTTTTTTGTTTTGATACTCATATCATTTCAAAAATATTTTCCATTGCCTTGGTTTTTTTCGAGTGCAGCTTTTATTTTCAACGATACTCACAATATAAATTTTGAGAATGTGTCAGTTACAGTCAGCAAAAAATCAATAATTTCTATTTTCTCTAGAATAGCTACCCAGTTCACCTAAATCAGCTCCATAAAAGATCATCTATTCCATTCATTACATCACTACAATAGACAAACAATTTTATAAATTTATTATGGATTACGTTTACTAAATTTCTTTTTAAGGACATTGAGTTGTTTTACAGTTTTTTGGCGAGTGTTGTGATCTACTTGATACATTTTCAGATATTTATACTAAAATGTAGTTAATTTTCCAATCTATAAATTTTATCGCTCAGCTCTTCAATTTGTTTGTCAAAAGATGATTTAATTTTTAGAATGTCTTTTTCAATTTTATACCTATCTTCTATCGTTAATTTTATTTCACACTCCACTTATTAATTCATCCTTTAGTTTCTCGATTTGAGTTTCCAGAAACAATTTACTGATAACATTGTTCACCGTCAGTGAACATTGTATACATTAGTAGAAATTATATATTTTATTTAGTTTTCAAAATCAAATTTGTCATACTATTTTCACGTTTTATCAATCATTAAAGAAAATAAACCCACTTTTAAGCCCCATATTTGATCATCAACTTGTATTTTATCTTTTTTCAGTTTTAG
Organism: Tachina lurida; assembly: GCA_944452675.1. NCBI lineage: Eukaryota > Metazoa > Arthropoda > Insecta > Diptera > Tachinidae > Tachina > Tachina lurida. The sequence continues at coordinate 43,613,399 of OX101752.1, forward strand.
ATTTCTATCACCAAATTTCCAATCATTATTGAAGTCTTTATGTGAGTCATAGTTTGTATCTAATTCATTTCATCCTTCCCAGACTAATAAGTCAATATAAGCATCTTCGATGTTGGAAGGCCGTGAGTAAAAATCATATTCTTCTTCTTCATCGTCATAATCATTCTCAGTATTAGCATCATTAAATAAGATGGTATTATCAAATATTGTTCCTTTTGAAAGTTTCTTTAACTTGTCTCTATCTTGAGTGATGGTTTTTCAGACTTTAAACTTATATTATTTTCAACTTCTGTCTTCATTTTACTTTGTTCTTTCTTGTGTAATCTTTCAATATTTTTAGAACTATTTATGAATTCTTTGAGAGGTTCTGTTATAGGATCAAATATATCTCTTAGTTGTTCACGTGTATCTATTTCACCAGTTTTTATACTACGAAGCTTTTTCTTCAAGACACTTCTTATCAACACCGTTTTAAAATTTTCTCATCCATGTTTAATAATAGCAAATAAGAGGTATCAGCTATTAGATCAGGTATCACCTATTAGATCAGGTATCAGCTATCAGATCAGCTTATCAGGAGCTGCTCTGGTTTTCAGATCATCTTATTAGGAGCTGGTCTGATTTTCAGATCAGCTTATCAGGAGCTGGTCTGGTTTTCAGATCAGCTTATCAGGACCTGATCTGGTTTTAAGATCAGGTTATCAGGTATCAGATCAGGTTATCGGACAGCTGATCTGTAAAACAGATCAGGTTATCAGGAGCTGTTAAGATTGTCACATCAGATTATCTGTTTTAAATTGGGTCATCAGATTACAAGTAGCTGGACATTTATAAAATTTAGATGAATGAAGTTTAAAGCCAGATAAAATGCGAAAAACTATACTGTTATGTAGTCAAATTGTTTTCTATGACGATCATCACTTAATTCAGTATCTTTCCTTATAATCAAAATTCCATATTTTTAATTCCAACACGATTTATATTTTTCTCATATTACTTAAACATTCTAACTACATTATGATTATTTCCTATCAAATATTTGGTGATTCTGGTATAAGTTTGACATTAGTAGAATGCATCAACATTCTTATCTTACGCCATATAAAAATATGCTTCTCACAACATGGTTAAATACCATATTGCTATTACTTCTAGCTTTCTTAAAAGAAATAACAGATTCATTATCTGTAAATGTGTAATACTCATGTCTTTCATTAATGAAATAAATTTCTACAGGTATTCATATTTAGGTTGTTAGAGAGATTTTGAGTTTAAATATGAAGATGTTTTTAAGTTTTAATCCATTAGAACTATCTAGCCAGCCACTCATAACATTTTATTTATTTTTTTTTTTTATTTTTTTACCAATTTGACAGACCAACTATTCTTGCACGAATAGAAATTGATAGAAGGGAACTATGATTTATTTTCGAGTTAACGTTTGATGGCTCATCAAAATTTCGTACCATCCTATTTTTAGGTTGTTTTGACTATGAGTATGTACCAATATTTATGAAATGTATTTCATAAATATTATCTCTTATTATAGAAAAAATAAAATAATGTAGCTATACGATATCGGAAAATATTTTCTGATATCATATGGCTATATTATTTTATTTTTCCTATAATAAGAGATAATGGTACCTACTCATAGTCAAAACAAAGTATATTTTAAGAGTTTAAAACCAGTATTGTCGTACAAAATACTGATTTTAAACTGTTAAAATATACTTTGTTTTACTAACCACATTTTTTGTAACTAAATGCATTTCATAAATATTGACGCATACTCATACTCAAAACAAATAATATTTTTATGTTGTTTTGATTGTGAGTATGCAGCATTATCTGTTATTATAAAAAAATAAAATAATGCAGCTACACGATTTTAGAAAATATTTTCTGAAATCGAAAAGCTGTATTATTTTACTTTTTTTATAATAAGAGATAATATTTATAAAATGTATTTAGTTACATAAAAGCGGTTAGTAAAACAACCTATAGGGATGGCACGAAATTTTGATGAGCCATCAAACGTTAACTCGAAAATAAATCATAGTTCCCTTCTATCAATTTCTATTCGTGCAAGAATAGTTGGTCTGTCAAATTGGTAAAAAAATAAAAAAAAAAAATAAATAAAATGTTATGAGTGGCTGGCTAGATAGTTCTAATGGATTAAAACTTAAAAACATCTTCATATTTAAACTCAAAATCTCTCTAACAACCTAAATATGAATACCTGTAGAAATTTATTTCATTAATGAAAGACATGAGTATTACACATTTACAGATAATGAATCTGTTATTTCTTTTAAGAAAGCTAGAAGTAATAGCAATATGGTATTTAACCATGTTGTGAGAAGCATATTTTTATATGGCGTAAGATAAGAATGTTGATGCATTCTACTAATGTCAAACTTATACCAGAATCACCAAATATTTGATAGGAAATAATCATAATGTAGTTAGAATGTTTAAGTAATATGAGAAAAATATAAATCGTGTTGGAATTAAAAATATGGAATTTTGATTATAAGGAAAGATACTGAATT